>WFKH01011801.1:42531020-42558823 GCA_016163765.1 Magallana hongkongensis
GAATGTACATAGCAACAGGAATATATGAGTACCAAAACTGACATGTAGCAAAATTCAATCTTCTGTAAGTGCATACTAACCCCCCCTCCCAACCCTTCGGTTCGTGGTGACCCCATTAGTTATTATAAAAGTAAATCTGAAATATCCTCATACTTACCTCCATTTAGTATTCACAAATAAAAAAACGTCATTTTATAAGAATTGTTTCCTATACGACAATATTCAAATAAGAAGGAATAGGAACACAAACGATATCCACAGGAATTAAGTAGTGATAAAACTGAAAATTCCGTACACCTCACTTAAAGCTTCTTTCCACAATGTATTTGTTAATCATATCAATCCACATTTTCACCAAATTACTTTAGCTCAAAATATGTATGTAAAATTGGACCACCCTCTAAAAATGGCTATTTTTTTTTTTTTAGGAAAATGTCTTTAAAACAGTCCCATCTAATTTAACAATTTTTTTAATGATACATAACTATCTACTCCTTTCAAAGAGGGGGTCTGGTCAAAACAAATTTTAAAGCAAAAATGTTTGAACATGTGAAATCATTAACGACGACAGCCAACGGACATGCTTTGACTCTGGTAAGCTATATGCGTCTTGTCAAACTATGAAACAATTTTCATCGTAAACAATGAATACTAGTAGCTAAACGCAATTGACAATTACAATTTTGTGAAACGAACAAATTTAGTAATATTATTTAAGAGTTTTCAGAAAGACCAAGTTTCTTCTAAGAAACCACCATTAACTAAAATGCCAATTGGACTTTCAGAACAATCATTATGTACTTTTTACAAATCTAATTTTCAAAATCGTTTTGGTACCGACATACTGTACTTTATGAGTAGGAAATGTTATTTACCATATCTATTGGTTCTTTATCTTTTGCATGGCAATAAAATTAAGGAACATATCTTTATAACTGATACCATACTTTTAACAAAGATTGATTTTTAAACTCCATAAATCAAAGGGAATGTAAAAACGGTCTTATTTTTCAATCTGATGCACTTTCCTGGTGTTGTTAAGAATAAGTCTCTTTAAAATGGACTAATAAAAAAACGAAAGTAAAATGATTGACAAGTCGATTATTGAATCTCTGTTGAAAATGTTGTTCTTCCAAATACAGATACATTTTCCGAATATGTTACTGCAGCTATGAGATATTTAATCTATTTTAAATTTTTACCGAATAAACTTTGGAGTTAAAATTTCCAGAAGCTGTTTTGAATAAGCAAGCAACGTTATGTGAAAAATCTAATTCTTTAACTTTCTTTTAGTATTGGTGCGGAAAGAGAGTATATGTGAGCCACTGTGGAATTGTAACGTGGGAATCAACTGCCTTTCTACTAAAAAAAAGAAGAAGCATCAAGACAAGAACTGACTTTGCCATTTTTCACAATAGAATTGTTGTGGGATATTAAACAACAGTCAACGATTGTGAATATAACAGATACAATTAAATGAAATTAGATGAAGATGGATTTGTTAATCTTATTGATGGTGATTTTGCAGGGTGCTAGTTTTGACGGTTGATATCTTTTCGCCGGAAGTAAAGTTGCAAAAAAAATAAATTAAAACTTTTGAAAGTATTACACCCGCAAACAAACCTGTCATACGATTTAACTTTACGGGATAAAAATAAATTTACAGTATTTAAAAAGAACGTGCAAATGTTTATAACTTGTGTTGATACTTTTGCGTACAGCACGCTTACCGCATGAGAAAGAGATGTTCAAATAAACGTTTGTATTTTAAATAAAAAATAATTTTCATCGTCATCTAAGAAAATTTGCAAAACAATGTTTATATTTCATAACAGGAATGATCAATTTTTATTAAAGATGGACATAAATATAAATTTTCCAAAGAAATAACAGCTTGTATCTTGTTTCCATAAGACAGCAAATTTTATATTAAAAAGACTTAATTCGAAAAGAAACAAAACAAAAAAACTCTTTTCACAAAATTCCATACAATTTATGCTATTTCAAATCAAAATTGTTGAATTTCTAATTGCCTGGAGTAAGTCTACGTGAAGTATTTAATTATAAACCTTTAAAAAAATCAACCTCTGTAAATATATTAATAGCATATTCATTTTTCAACCAAATCATTTAAATCGAAAAAATTGTCTGATCATAATATCGTCCTAAACTAACAAAGCTCCTAATCGAATAATACATTTGAAAATGAAGCACATTCGTTTTGGTAAAGATATATTTAACATGTTAATTACATGTTAATTACAGTGCGTAATGAGATTACACCCACTCAAATATACATAAATGGAATTTATGGTATGATAATTAACAACACGAAGACATGTTTAGTTATTTTTTCATGAATAATCTAAAACAGGTGTTTTGGTAAAGTTGCAGTTAAAGTACTAAATATATTCCTTTTAGTATGTAATAAATATGAGGACTTATTAATTAACCTTTATATTTCAGTTGATATTCTAAATTCAATTTTGCAACTAAGCATATGAATTATTTTTGTTTGCTTTATACATATATGGCAGGGAGTAAAATTGTATAAAAGTGTATAATTAAATGTATAATTAAACAATATGTATTTCATGAGCTTGTTCTAATGAATAGCTCTGCTGTGAACACCTATTCCGTGATATTCAATTCTAGGATTTAATTTTATATATATATATATATATATATATATATATATATATATATATATATATATATATATATATATATATATGACTGTACTACCCGTTTACGTAAATCCTTGAATATTGATATTATAAGCGAATTATAATAATAGCCTTGAGCTCTATTATAAACTCTGCACATGAAATGAACTGGTTTCTCAGCAGTCACACAACGTTATTTCAACGGTGATTCAACGTTGAACACTATGCCGAATAATTATGCAAGTGCCAAGGTGGCATTGTTGCACCCGTATATGATGCAGTTCCCAACAAACGCATATATGTATATGTCACATGATAGACTGTTGCCTATAGAGAATACGCTGCTCACCCACGTTTGTTTTTATGAAAATGATATTTCCTATGGAAGAATGGTTTACGTTAATTTTCATACATTTTATTCTTTAAAAATATGTGTCCCGACTATCGGTTTGAATGAAGATCGTAAAACAACCTTAAAACGATGTAAAATAAATTCTGCAATAAACTTCTTTGGATTCAAATTAACATCAAAAACAAAACCTTGAATAAACGTCAGAATTGAACGTACCGTTTTTTAACAACGATGCACATATGTAGTATTATTTGGCATATTCACAATAATGCCCTTGAGACATTATTTTTTATTCGCAAAGCATTTTGGAAGTTCACAATTTTGCCTTTGAGACAATCTCTTTTTGCAAAGCATTTTGGAATGCTTAAATAAAGCATATAAAACCAACACAAATCCCCTAAAAAATATCCAAAATAAACCCCGCCAGAAACAAACAAACCGCACAAGTAAGAAGACATAAAAAAAAAAAAATGAAAACTACAATTTACATGTAGCCCCGTTTTGATCCAACTGAGAGAGATCAAAGGAAGTACATTAAAGGAGATGTTCATTATGCTACCTACTCATAGTGTTTAACGAATTTTTTTTTTCAAATAGTGGAAAACTATGAAAAAGATGGCATACATAGCACTACCGATTGGGACTTAACTTTAATTCAGAATTAATTGTATCAATTATCTAACAGAGCTAGTCCTTATCTATAAAACACAGTCATATAACTTGTTGGGTTTTTTAATTTTACCAAATTTAACTAATTCCTCTTTCTAAAAATTTTATAGAGCTGTTGATAAAAATAAATAACTATTCAGGCTGTAAACAATGAAACAAAATTAGGAATTGAAAAGTACACCAGGGATGTGAAAGACTTTTCTTTCAAAAAGCCTTTTACGTTCCTTTCTCGTTTGATTTTGTTTTTACTTTTTAATGATTAATTATTAAGAAATATTAATAAAATCGTGATGTTGTCAATGATTTTGACAGAGATAAATGTGTTTGAGATTGAAATTTAGTTTATAATGACACAAATATGGTCACGAAGAAACAAAATTAGCTAAAAAGAGATATGGTTGACTGTATTAACTGCAATAAGTGAATTTTTAGTAGACGTATGTTTTTATAAAATTTTCTTATTAAAAATACCCGATAAATGATGTGGCCATTGAATGTTGTGACTTTTTGAAAAATTAGTTCAGTTCAGTACAGAAAATAAAAATTGCCATGGAAATCTATACATACATTATTCATCGAATATGGTTTAAAAAAATAATGCAATGGTCATGCTTCTTTACGAAATAATTTTTTTTTGTTGTTGACCGTGGCATGAAAAAATATATTGACACAAATTAATGAAAATATTGACAGTCCTACTTTTTTTGTTCAGGCCTCTTGGTTCATTTCTTATTTTTCATTGAAAAAAAAAACCTGTCAAATTCTAAATAGAAGATTATTTATATATTAAAAATTTACAACTACTTCTGTATGTAAATGGTGTTTAGGTAGGTAATTTATACGTAATAAGCATTTGTTAAAATTTCAATAGTCAATGATTGGAGGATTCTTGACCATTAGGAAGCACCGTTTTTCACCAGTACAATGAATATTAAAAGATGATCCATCATTTACTTAAATTTTATGTTTTTCTCTGCTTTTTCCAACTCATATTTTCAAACAATATTAAAAATAATTTCGTATTTTATTTATTGTCAGAGCATGCACATTAAGTCAGAACGTTACATACCATTTAACATTTCCAATCTCCGTATGATTAAACAAAACTTTAAGATTAATGTAGTGGTATCCTTTATTTATTTAATCTAATGTCATTTTATAGTTAAAACCAAACTTGTGTGTTTTTCTCATAAATTAAGGAATGTTTTTGATTAAATATTTGGGAAAATGTCTGACTTGTAAATCTAACATTTAAACATCTAAATTCTCTAATAGAAAAATTTGAAAATTTATATAATTAGGTATTGCTGTATACGCTATGGGTTTGGCCACCGACTTAAAAAAGAAAGGTGAAACAATGTAAAAATGTCAAACTTAAGTCAATTTAAAACGATCATTTAAAAATAGGTCATAAGCGAAAAGTGCAAAGGACAAAGCCTGCTGCCTGGCACGAAAAAGTTCACTTGATGAACTTGTACGACAAATGATTCACTCCGACGTGCTGAATAGTTTTGTTTTGTCTGTTGATATAAATTACTATTCGTACAATTTACTATCTAGCACTTAATAAATAGACAAAAAAAATAGTTTGTTTTTTTAAAATTCAAACGACTAAAATTGATATCAGTTACAATTGCGTACATATTAGTTTTTATACCTTAAAGATACTGAAGAGCAATAAATGAGATTAAGATTTTGCTTTATTAATATATACGACTGTATAACTAGCTTAGCTGTTCTATGCCATTCTAGATATTAGTTAAATATTCAGACTTAGATTCGTAACAATATACAAGTGAAATTAATTAAAAATACACACTAACACACAAACTTATTTCAAAAATTTAAACAGAAATAATACCCTTTTTTACTGCACTTTCAATATTTTTTTTAAAATTTTTAAACATTAACAATATAACACTTAGATTAAATCATGCTGTTTAAATATTTGATAAGAAAACCGTCAAAACTGTCTTTTTATTTAGTGTCATGCTTGTCTATATCATTATGTTCACTAGTTGTCCTTCTCATATATTCACCTTTATTAAGTTTTAGGGTAAAAAAAGGAGTTGTAAACGATTATGTCAATGCTACCGCTTGGAACAATAAATAAGAAAACCGTGGAAGCCGTTTTATCATTGTCGGAAAGTTGACAGACAATTAACTATAAATAACGTACATTTGAATATAATTTCCGCATATATGGAACCATTTTATTTGCATCCCATTACCACGTACAAACACTTATCGTTTCACGCAGAAATATCTCGTTTATAATTTATATTCAATGCAACACAGTCAAAACATTCTTCGTATTCGTATTAAATTAAAGGTAATAAATTCATATTTAATCCTGTTTTGGAATAGAGAATAAACCATGTGGATATAATTGACTTAAAATACATGAAACTGCTATTTTCTTTACAATTTAATTGAATTAATGCATACTGATAAAGTCGAATAAAATGCATACGAAGTTATCTTTAACGGCACACCCTCGGATTATTAAGTAGTATAATAATATCACCAGCAATATATTATTATAAAGCAGTTTTGACCGTGAAATGATCTTCAACCTCATCTTTGTCAAGAAGATATTATGTTAGTTCCTTGGAAAATACTTGAATAATTATGATAATTTTTACATTGATAAATCTGCATGTTTTGTTTTTTTCTGGACCATTGAATACAGCAGTACTATTTACAATATGAAAATATGAAAGCAAAACATTTTTCTTATCAGTATCACTGAATGATATACTTAAGCTATTTATTCAATTGATTTGTGCATTAAATACATCATTTCAGCTCGATACTCATCAAGTCATCAAATTTCATAATACTGTCATGTTGTAATTTTTTTTTACTACCACTGTCATGTTGTCCATTTTGTATTTACTACCACTGTCATGTTGTCAATTTTGTATTTAATATCACTGTCATGATGTCAATTTTGTAATTTAATATCACTGTCATGTTATCATTTTGTATTTACAGTCAACAGTAAACTGAAAAAAAACCCTACAACATGACAGTATTAGCATATAAGAATATTAGAGCCCATTCAAATATCAAATTAATCTTTAAAAAAAAAAAAAAGCTACAATGTAACTAATTTTACCTATCAAAATGGACAGTTGGTCAAAAGAGAAATAATTGCATTTTGTTGCAATATTAATTCGACGTCATATGTCACCAAACTCTTTTTTGTCCGGAGGACGAAAATTATATAAGAATCACAACATTAATAGCATAACCATTTAATTGTATTAATACCGGGAGTGTTTCTAAAAAGGAATTTGGAGAGGATCAACATATATCAAATGGAATCTTAACAATAAATATTAATGATTGTGTTGGGTTCGAGGAAAATGATATAAATCATTAAGAATGAATTGATGAGTTAATCGATTTTTTAACAGATTTTTTAAACCATCAAGAACATGAATTAACAAAACATATTTATGTGCATATGTGCACCTATAGAGTATTTTCTCTTTATGTCTCTTTAACAGTACAATATCTGTGAACAGAAATACGACATGAACATTGTTTACATAAATAATTACAAGTTCAGTATCTTGCTTGTTACTTGATTTCTAGCATTCAAATTTTGGTCAAGCATTAAAATTGCAAAAGTAAACAATTCCACACATTAACAATTTCATATAAGATGTCGAGAAAGTGTTTTATATCTTTATGAATTATCTGAAAGCTGTAAAGTACGGGAAAAAGATTTATTGAATCAATTATGACATCAAATTCGATTGAGCACCAACACGACTCTCAAAAATCATTTACGAGGGCTCGACGATCGTGGCCATTTTTGACTATGTGGATCTCCTAAAGAAGATGAACTCTATATAATGATTCAGGAAAGTATTCAATTTACTAAAGCTAAACTATTTGTAATTTTTCTTTACCAAATAAAAGTTTATAACTAAAAACATTGTTTCCAAAAATAAAGGTAGATCTGATGGTTAATTTGTTGACCACCCAGCTTCCTTAAAGAAGGACTCTTCTTATACTTGATAATAATGCATGAAATTTTCACACAGTCAAGCAGACAACAATACTAAGTGATCGTATCAGTTTAATCAAATCTGACCATCCTGTTTACGCAGCAAGGTCAGTCAAGGTCACTATCTTTTCCTTCAACATGAACCAAAATAAATAATAGATTTTGTTACTCGTGTGGCAATGACATCTATTACAAGATATTAAGTTTATATTCTACAATGAAGGAATAAATGCACACCATGTCTACTAGTATTAGTTAATACTATTAAATTGAAATATTTAAACTAAAATTGGTATTACTTTGCCCGCATTTCCTCTAGTTTTCTTAAATTTTTAAGATATTTTGATAATTTTTCTATGCCTTAAATATTGAAATGTTTCTGATTTAACATATTATGAAGACTTTATATATAAGTATAAACTGACAAAAAGCTAAAATATTGACAATGAATAAAAGGGAAAGTCAGGTTTTGGTGATTTTTTTATAGATTGAATGCCAAAAATAAAAACTAGTTAAAATTGTGATTTGTTTCGAAAATCATATTTTATTAACACATTTTGAAACCCAAATCTCTCATTATTATGAAAAGTCGTTCATTGTTGTAATTGTTTAAAAAAAACCTGTTAATTAATACATAAATCTACAGTTATTTTTAATGACAAAACTTGTGATATTTTCCTACGCTTGTGTTCCGACAAAAATGTAGTCCTTGATAGAATGTAGACTGTGATCACTATTTCTAGGCCAATTTGTACAATTGTAAAAAAGAAAGAAAGAAAGAAATTATGATCTTTCAATTTTCTTACATCTTGATTTATTGGGTATTTAGTCACGTATACTTTTGACATTTTGATAAGTCGACAACTAGATAAGACCACTTCCTAAAGCTACCTGCCGTCACCAACTTTCCTCAATTCAATATTCAGCCTCAAGTCTGAGTTTTGTTCTCAAGTTTATGCACTTTAAAAAAAAAGATTTGACTTGAGAAATGAGTTTAGGGCTTTGAAAAGTTTGGTAACAGCGGGGCCAGGCTTCACAGGAAGCAAGTGAAATAGTTGCAAATTGACAAAACGATCAGTCCGCAAACTTTGCATTTTATCAATCAATTATATAAAGATTGCAAAGATAGTAGGTCACATCTTAGATTTTCAAGCCTGTGTACACTATAAGAGTACAAACAAAAAAACTAAACAATTACGTTTTCATATTTTGTCTAGAGTTTTAAAACTGGGAAACCAAAATTGAGCGCAATGATATTTCACATTATCGTGTATGTGTATTTTCGTCCCCAGGTGCAACTTTTGGTGGCTGATAACTCATATTTTTAACGTAGGGGTTGAACAAAAACATTGTATTGATTATGGCGAACATCACCTGTCAATCATAATTAATAGGTTTCTTTTAATATTTGAAAGTTTCGAAAATGATTAAGAACATGTTGTGTCAAAGGGCTTGGAGGAAATAAATATGTTATGTGTCATTTTAGTGCAATGGTAGTTCATAAACGTATGTAAGGTTGTTTACACATAAGCAAACGACTCATATATAAGAACTGTTTTATCATAGAAATGGATATGCTTTATCTCTAAAGACGGTCTTGCTATTCCTGAAATCTCTTTCTATTTTGTGTTACTAAAATAGTATGCACTTTTAAAAAAGGTTATCTTTATTTTTCTGCTTGAATAATTGATCAAGTTTGCGGTCTATTTTGAAAGAAATAAAAAAAGATAACGAGGTTGAAATTCTAAGAAATTTTTGAAAATATATGTATTTCATTAAATAAGTTATGAAATATATTGAATCAATTCACTTTAAAAATCGTTATATATCTAGTGTACATGTATGTTATCGATATTACGAAGAAATTGGAGAATTAAGTAATTATTTCATAAAACGTTCAGTTTAAAACTCTTTGGCATAATATCTAGCTATACCAAATCTGAATATCAACTAACCAGCTCTTGCAAATATGTAGTTTTTAATTATGAGATATTCCGTGTTAGAAAAAAGTGATAATTACATATTGC
The DNA here is from genome assembly GCA_016163765.1 of Magallana hongkongensis. Taxonomy (NCBI): domain Eukaryota; kingdom Metazoa; phylum Mollusca; class Bivalvia; order Ostreida; family Ostreidae; genus Magallana; species Magallana hongkongensis. Next base: position 42,540,756 of record WFKH01011801.1, read on the forward strand.
TTACGTCGAATTGTTGACGTCGAATTTATTTGTGATTACATGTAACTTGTTGAAAGTATTACCAATTAATATTTCCTAACAATCAGCCCCCCCCCCCCACAAATTGTTTTATAACTCTGTAACATTGTAGCGGATAATTATGCCAGTGCCAAGGTGGCATTTTTGCACCCGTTTAAGGTGACTGTTTCGAAAAATTAAAATTTGTAATAATAGACCATTGCTTAAAGAGTTTATGACCACCTTCGTTATTGATGTATCTCACCTGTTAGGTGAGATATTTACCTTTGAAAAAAATTCTTAAGGGAAATTTTTTTTCATAGGAAAAACAATTCACACATATGGTCTTTAGAATGAGAACTACTGGAATACAAGAATTTCCAATAAGAATTTAATTTTTGATGGGGTTTAAACAAAACTTCCATAAAATTTCAAAAACTGATGGAAAATCTGTTTCTTATAGAAAAGCTACCTGTCTGAATTAAATTCCTAAAGAAAATACTTTAATCATATGAAAAATATAAGTCCTGTAGGAGTTTTAGAAAATCTTTTATGATTTTCAAAATATCCTGTAGGAATTTTTTTTCTCCTATGGGAATTATGATTTTCCTATAGGATATTATTTTCCAAAGGTAAATAACTCACCTGTCAGATGAGACACATAAAAAACAAAAGTGGTAATGTACTCTCTAGGCAAGGTCTATCATTTATTATTTATGATTGTTACAAAACTGCATCTTAAGCGGGTGCAAAAACGACACCTTGGCACTGCCATAATTGTCTGGCACAGTTTTCTGTGTTTGTTTAAAAAAAACCGAGTTTTTGTTCTTACTTTATAAAAACAAACCAGCATTACAAAAAAGGAGCGACATGTTTGTAACTTTTATTAAGTTAATTTTCTTTCAACAAAAACCACCAAAGCCGTTTCTGTCAGTTTGTACCACTATTTAATATAAAACATGTTGTCTCGATTTATTTCTGAGTGCAACGTCATCAGATATTTTGTAATGTGATGGCTTTGACTATCGAGCTGTTATATTAAGAGTAAGAGTGTCATACTGTATGATTAAGAGATACAGGGCGAGGGTTTAGGCGAGAGCCCGAGCCGGGCCTCGCCCTGTATCTCAAATACAATAAAAAACGATTATACAAAATGACAAAACATTTGAGACGATGTGTTCGGGTTGGTGGATCAATACAGAAAAAAATACTTTGTTTGCTAAAAGGGAAATGGGACGCCAAAGATAAGAAAACTGCCAACATGAGAAATCCAAGTATGTTGATATACCAAAGAACACATCTTCGAAAAATACCGAGGTATCGGGGAAAGGCGTTCACAACCACTTCTCTAACCGTTTATTTTTTAGTACTTACTATCTGTATATGTTGTTAATTATAAGTTCATGTTGATGCTACTTACGATACCGAAACATATTTCCATCATCGCTAAAATTGTTTTCTAATTGCATATACATTATTATAGAGTCAAGTCCTGTGGTACAATTTTTTACCTACTGATTTATATCACCCAATACACTATCATTTTCAGTGGACAAATGTGTAACAGGGCTACATAAACACAACTATGTTAGGGCAAACATATAATAGAACGAAATGCGAAACATTTCATTTCAGTTGATTGGGCAACAATAACACTCGGTAAAAACGTTATTCATGATTCTGTTGCATAACAGCGGAGAAAAAGTTAATATTTAAAATGTAAGCATTAAGGTAAAAAACGATTAGGCTATTAAACAGCCCAATTATTTTTAGTATGAAATCGCTAAATAATGTATAAAAAAAGCTGCATGCAATCTAGTTCTCCACTTCCTAATTTGTCATCTACTTAATGAGGAAATAATTGACATGACATTTAAGGGAATTAATATGAATTTTTATGCTTCTCTTTGACATTGAAAGCGAAAAGGTCCCGCTATGTTCACATATTTGATAAAAATACATTTCAGTTGCACAGGAGTCTTTTTGAATCGTTAATAATATCACAATCACCGACAGCAATTGACAAGTACATGATTAACATATTATAAAATATAGTTTTTTCAAAAATCTCTGCAACCTCTCTCTCTCTCTCTCTCTCTCTCTCTCTCTGTCTGTAAAGTACATGGCTACATGTACAAACAAGAGGCCAAGGGGCCAAATCGCTCACCTGAGCAGCAATTGCCATAACGGATCAAATCTGCTTTATGCTCTCATATGCTTCCACAAAAGGTTCAGCTTCTTTGGCCGAATGGTTTTGGAGGAGAAGATTTTGGAAGATTTTTCTCAATTAATTTCTTTGTCAAAATTCGACCCCCATTCTGGTCTCACCCTACCCCGGGAATTATGATTTTATGAAAAAAAACCTTAATTTAACACTACCTAAGGATTCTTCCAGACAAGTTTCACCTTTCCTGGCTAAATGGTTTTAAATGATGTTGTTTACTTAGGGTTTGAGCTTTCGAATTCGGATTGTTATAAAGTTCAATGCCATGTGTAAAATTTATTCTAAACAAAAAAAATGTATTTTTAAAATAAATGTTTGTTGACATAAGATTCGATATCTTTATTATATTATGGAATTAGGCTCAAACAAAAATAGACGTATAGCAAAACAGGAAATTCGGACTAAATTTTTCGGATTTTGTTTTCCACTAAAACATTTTTGGCAGTAATATAATGATAAAAGTTAAGATTTTATTTGTTCGTCATTATAATTTTGCATATTTTCTGTTGGTTTTATCTCACTTATAATTATGGATAATAGTATGGCACGCAATACAAAAATATCGAAAAATGCTTAAAAACCATAAAATACACCTTATCTCAGTGATTTTCATCTATTATATTGTAATTTGTACGTACTGTACAAGTATAGCCAACGTTCTGTTTGACCAAAACAAATGAACTACTCATCATAACCCAAAGTTAATTATATGTTTGTCGGGGCGCAATTTTGATTATTGATCTCACATAAATTTTATGCCAGCAGGATTAGGTCAATAAAAGTAATTTAATACTATAAATGTTTTAGTGTTTTCATCATTAAGTTTTTTGTTAAATTGAATCAAAAATGGGTAGGGATTTGAAAACTGATAGAGGAAATTCGGACTGGAATAATTTAAGAAATTGTTACTGAAAACTTAATGTAATGTAATTATTTAGCTAAACTGCCATTTATTAACTGTATTTCATTTTTTAAAGAGTTTTATATTTGTAATATTTTTAAAATTAGGGAGTCTTAATCATAGTGTAAATTTTTGAGGGATTTTTCCTAATTTTTTCCAAAAATATTCAATAGCCATTTACTAAAAAAGTAGGTCATTGACCTACTTTTTGGAAAGTGAAAAATAACACTACAATCAAAGGTCTGTAACATACAATAAATGGTTTTTCATTATCATCAGTGGATTTTTTTTCATTCTGAGTAAACGTCGTCCTTATGAAGATTTTTAAAAAAATTCTTTATTTATTCCTATGTAAAAATTTGAACCCCCTCCGCAATTTTGGCTTCACCCTTCTCCCGGGGATCATGATTTAAACAAACCTGAATCTACACTATCCGAGGATGCTTCGACACAAGTTTCAGTCCTCTTGCCAAATGGATTTTAAGAAAAGGATTTTTGAAGACTTTTTTCGATTTATATCAATGTACAAATTCAACTCCCCCATTTTGGCCTTACCCAACCCTCGGGGATTGTGATTTGAAAAAAAATGAATCTAAACTACCGAAGGATACTACCACAAAAGTTTTCGTTTTCTGACTAAATGATTTTTGAGAAGATTTTTCTTTTTTTCTTCTTTATTTCTATGTTGCAAATTTGCCCCCCCCCCCCCAAAAAAAAAATAAAAATAAAAAAAAATTGGCCTCAATCCATGCCGGGGATCATGAATTGAACAAAAGTTTATCTACACTACCTTAGGATGCTTCGAAAAAAAAATTCAGCCTTTTTGGTCAAATAGAATTTGAGAAATTTTTACAGATATTTCTCTTAGTATTCTTTTGTAAAAATTCGACCCCCCCCCATTGTGGTCCCACCCTATCCCCGTGGATCGTGATTTGAAGAAATTTAAATTTAAACAACCTGAGGATGCTCCCACACAAGTTTCAATTTTTAGACTAAATGGTTTTAATACGATTTTAAAAAAAAAAATTCTCTATTTATTCTAATGTAAAAAGTTCTACCCCACTCTGGCCCTACTGGCCTCACCCTACCCCCTGAGATCATAATTTGAACAGCCTTGAATCCACACTACCTAAAGATGCCTCCACAGAAGTTTCAGTTTTCAAACTTATTGGTTTTAAAGAAGATTTTTTAAAGATTTTTCTCTTTCCATTCCTATGTTAAAATTCGACCTTCCATTATGGCCCCACTGGCCTCACCCTACCCCCTGGGATCATGGTTTGAATAAACTTGAATCTACACTACCTGAGGATGCTTCCACACAAGTTGCAGCTTTTCTGGCTCAATAGTTTTTGTCTTTCTGAGAAGAGTTTTTAAAATGACAAGAATTCTCAACGAAAATTGTGTGTCTCTTTTTGAAATAGGGTGTTGACCTTCATTTTAATAAACTTGAATTCTCTTTAATTAAGAATACTTTATGCCAAATTTGGTTGAAAATTTGCCCAGTTATTCTGGAGAATAAGTAGAAAGAATAAGTAGCTCAGGTGAGTTAACAAAGTCTACCAAAGTTGATAGCTGTTGTTTAGAAAGATTTGGCGTCTAACCACATAACTTAGCAAAGAATGATGCTGAAATATATCCACTTACAATTGCTGATTATATCTGTGTCTTCTTTTTCAAAGGTTTCATTCCGATTCGTTGACTGATTAATTCATAAGTATTTTATTTTTAATGACTAAAGGTAGGTTTCGCTACAAATTTACTAACGGGAGCACCACGAATGAGGTAGGTGAACTGAAAGCGACTATACACAAAGAAATTATTCAAAGGGAAAGAGTGGTTAATATACAGCAAAAACTTAACTAGGGTAAAGGTAATTACAATTGTGAAACGCTTTAATTGTCAAAAACAATGATCTCCAGTAAAAAAAAACTAACCCTGATTGTCGCCTTTAATCTGCTGTGTTCTTAAACAAATTGTGAGGATTGGATTTGAACTAAGCAAAACATTTGTTGATAGTTCAATGACTAGCCGAACTTCATTTCCTTGTGTGAATAGATTAATATTATAAGTTTAATCTAAAAAAAAACAAACAAAACTAAACTAAAAAAAATATACCAAACAATTAAATATACTTATAAGAATGTACAATGTAGCAATGTAATGTACATGTACCAAACAATTAATTAAATGTCGAGAGAACATGAAATAAATTATTAACATACGAACGTAGGTACTGTATTAATTCCTTTGTAAAAATTCGACCCCCATTCTACCCCGGGGAACATAATTATAACAAACTTAAATCTACAATACCTGAGGATGTTTCCACACCAGTTGCAGCTTTTCTGCCCAAATGGCGTTTGTCTTTTTAAGGAAAAATGCCAATAACTTTTTAATGAAATCTTAATTATCTCTCTTTGAAATAGTGTTGTCCTTTATTTTAACCAACTTGAATCCTCTTCACCTAAGAACCAACTTGAATCCTCTTCACCTAAGAATACTTTGTGCCAAATATGATTGAAATTTGCCAAGTGGTTCCTGAGAATAAGTAGAAAATGTGAAAAGCTTACAGACGGACAGACAGCCGCCGGACAAAAAATGATCAGGAAAGCTCACTTGAGCTTTCAGCTCAGGTGAGCTAACAACGTCTACCAAAATTGATAGCTGTTGTTTAGAAAGATTTGGCGTTTAATCATATAATTTAGCAAAGAATGACGTTGAAATATACCCACTTACATTTGCTTATCTGTGTTTTTCAAAGATTTTATTACTTTCTTCCGATTCGTTGACTTATTAATTCATAGGTACTTCATTCGTTTCAATGACTAAAGGTAGGTTTTCTGAGGAGGGCAAAACGAATGAGGTAGGTGAACTGAAAGCAGCTATACACAAGGAAATGATTCTAAGGATTAGATTGAATAATATACAGCAAAAACTAAACTAGGGAAGAAGTGACCTTTAGTTTGCTCTTTTGAGAAACAAACTGTAAGGATTGGATTTGAACAAAGCAAAGCGTGTGTTGACAGTTCAATGACTAGTTGAACTTTAGTTTCTTCTGTGAATAGTTCAGTACTAAAAGTTTAATCTAAAATCAAAGAACAATCAAAAGCCTGGTTTATTTGATACATTATTAGATATACTCATATGAATGTAAAGTGTAGCAATGTAATGGGCCATACAGTTAACTAAATGTCGAGAGAACATGAAGTAAATTAGTAACATGAGAACGTGGCTACTGTAAGACGAACGATATTTATTATGTGTGTGTGTGTGTGTGTGTGTGTGTGTGTGTGTGTGTGTCTAAAAACAATGGGTTTTTTTTAAGACTACCTGACTAATACTCGAACTAGACTAATAAAGCGGTACCAGCCTACAATTTTGATATTTTTATAACAGTATAATTATGTATTATTCTAATTATACTTGACAACCACTGTACATGAAGCAATTTGTTGCTCAAATAATCATTTTATGTTCAGATTTTTCAGGTGGCAATATTTAGCATAATTCACATCACAATGTTTCTAAAATCAAAAGGAAATATATTAGAAACTGTTACTTATTTAGGCCAAGAAAACAACAATGAAAGAAATTCGAAGATTCCTTGTATATAACAGTTTACTTAGTCTTAAAGGCTATTCAATGTAAAAGGTGATATAGTTGCTAGATATTGATGCATTCAGTATACCTTTTTTCGTATTAATGGTTAATTAATTTTTAATGCTTAAAATTATAATCATTACTTAATTTTACACAATATACTATTAATACAGACCAGACTTTTCACTTCTGAAATTCTATTGTTTAAACCGCAAAGAAGGTTTATTTTAAGTAGAAGTTTCATAAAATGTTCATATAACCCGTTTTACACATGAACTGCTACCGAATTGGATCTGCGATTGTGACATTCGAAACTTAAAGGTCTTTTTATTTTTGTTAATTTTAATTTTTCAGCATTAAATTCATCAAAAAAAGTATGAAATATCAATAATGTTGAATTTAAAAAAAATGAATAAAAATCAATAAAAATAATTAATTCAAAAGATAATCTTGTTGGGTTTTTTTGGAGGTTTCTGGAGGTTATATAAATATAAGATAATTGGAGTTCAACATGATGAGAATACAATTTTGAGCCTCAACATTTTTAATACTTTCATAGTCAATAAGATCAATTTTAATATACGTATAGAGAGGAGCACGTGTCTATCTACCGAAACCAAAGAGCCAAAGAAATATAACTCTTAATACATCGAGATTTGTTTTTCATTTAATGCGCTCAACATTATTAAACGTATGCAAACTCTATCTGTCTTTGTTGCGTAAAATACATATCTTTTGGCAAATATAAGATATGGTACTAAATGGCATTGTATAAAGGCATCTTAGATATGATACTAGTACGTGTATATTATACTGAAATATGTCAAAGTACTTTTCTTGAGTATTTTCTTGCATATACATTTTATATTTATTACATATATTACATATATCAAAGTACTTCGATTGAGTATGCTTTAGCTTTTGAGAAACCTTTTTCACGGAACCTAAATGAAAGATATGAATATCTCTTAAATTACAGCGTTCGCGCGTAATTTTAACAATAAATTATTTATCAAATGTACATGTAGGACATGTTTTAAAAAAATAATACTAAATGAGTAAATTTTGATAACGAAGATCCTCAAAGTGAGGGCATAAATAATAAAGTAAATGTATTTTTTTAAAATGCGTTCATGCACAACAATTGTGTGTAAAATGAGTAGGGTAGCAAATAACATACCTCACATTTTTGTGATTTTTTTTTTGGAGCAAGTGCAATATAGTTAAAACAGTCCTCTTAACCTTTTACAATGATTTAAAATAACATTAATGAAAGATTCATTTACATCTACTTTCAGGCATGATTCGTTTCCCCATTTGAGTAAATAAATGCACACTGATAGCATTTAATAAATGTATAAGGAATGAGATTTTAAACGTCAGGTCCACGCTTTTCTGTGTCGTTAAATAAAATATAAATACCAATAATCAAATAGCAGTTTTACAATTGAATATTACATGTAAGCATCTCAACTTAATCTTCGCCATGAATTTTCCATACAACGATACGTGTTTTTGGAAAATTTCTATCCCAATAGTATTCACGTTAAAAACTATATATGGCATACGACCTGGTTCGAAATTTTGATTTAAAGGGGCATGGTCACGATTTTGGTCAAGAATTATTTTTCCGATTTTAATGTTTACAATGCTTCAGTAAGACATTTTTAATAGCAGCCACAATTTGAGTGTCATTCGTTGAGTTATAAGCGAGTTGCAGAGCTTAAAATTCTTTGCAATGTAAACAAAGCTTTTGTTTACATTTTGAATGTTGAAGTAAAAATTCCAGTTCTTGACCTATAAGGAATGTTTTAAACGTTAGGAACTGTTTATTAATGCTTAAAATGAATAAGAAGATAGACAAATTAGCTTGAAAAAGATTTTTTACTGGTATATTGAAGCTTTGTAAACAAAAACAGGGCACGAGCCTTATTTACATGACAAAGAATTGTGAGCCCTGTATCTTGCTAATAACTCTACGACTGACTCTCAAATTTCATTCGATTATTAGAAATGCATTCCTAAAGCATTGCAAATAATAAAAACAGAAAAATAGAATTTGACCAAAATCGTGACCATGCCCCTTTAATAGTATGGATGACAATAAATATTAAAAAATGGACAGTTCAAGCAGGCGTAAAATATGTGTATGCCTGAGAAAGAATATAACAGATAAGTAATGAAAGATGGGAATTCTAGACCGTGGAGCACATTTTATTTCTTTTTTGTGCCAATGAAAGAGCAAAATTTTCTCAAGACAGTGTCTCGTACCAGATTATCAATTTAAAACTAATAGTAATTTTTGCTATTTTTATTTTTCTTTTCTTATAAACATCAAATTCGTTCTTGTTGCAATGATTTGTTGTTAAGTTAGTAATAGAATTCATCTCATATTCCGTGCAGATTGCAATGATCACAAAGTCTTTCATGTCTTGGTAATATTGACCCAACGCCCAAACAAATTTAACTTACCACTTAACTTATGATAGTCATACTGATCAACTTCATAAAAATTTAAATAATATAATTTCTGTTTAACGACCTTTAATTGTTGCAAATGTTCGTCTCAAAAAGTTATAATATTCACATGCGATATTCTTACATTACGTTACATCAGAAGTTAATGTAAGTTACAAGTTGGAATATATTTCAGTTTATTCGAGTAACAATGGGTCTGTTTCATAAATTAGCAGCACAAACATTTGTAATATTTTAGAAAGTAAATATCTGGTAACGCAAACTCTAGCAATGACAATTTCATTTTACACTCCACTGAAAGGAGATTAAAATGGTAGGTTTGAAGCGATGTCGGCAAAAATTGTGAGGTCAGATTTCTTTAACATTTTGAATATTTACCGGTTTTATTTCACTGAACAAAATAAAGAATAAATAATTAATAGGAAAAAATTTAACTTATCTGTTGTGTACTATTTTAAATGGAGTAAAGTGAACAAAATTTTAGATAAATCCTTTCTATAATTGCAATTTTTGAAAATCCCCAGACGGCACATCCATATAATAATATTGGTTGAACAATCTTGTCAAATATATCAAGTTGACACCTTGATGATAAGATATGTAATTCCTCTTTTTTTAACACTTCATATCATGCTTTTGTTGCTTTTTCGGCTTATTTCTGTATTGCAACTTCAAAGATCCTGTTTTGCTTAGAGTGACTCCCAAATTGTTAAAGGGACCTAGACACGATTTTAGCTCAAAATTTTCAAATTTTATATTTCCATTTTTTTATATAAATATCACGTGGTTTATATAGGTATTTTTAATGGTTCATCAAATTTTGAAAGTCAAATATTGAGTTACAACCAAGATACAGCGTTTGAAATTCTTTGTTTTGTAAACAAAGCTCTACTTTTGTTATTGTTTACATATGTGTTGTATTTGTATAAGTTTTAATCCAATGTTGTTTTTTGTTGATACTATTATTTATGAACACATTGAATTTAGTTTACATGTATCTTGTTTGCAACGGTTCATTTTGTCAAAAATGGTAATTTCTTTACATTGTTTGTAAACAAATATAAGACTCGAGCTTTGTTTACATAACAATGATTTCTTACCTCTGTATCTCGTTTGCAACTTGACCTCCAACATTCAAATTTTGGTCAATCATTCAATATGCACATGTAAAACATTTTAAACATAAAAATAAACTTTTGATCTCAAATCGTGTCTAGGTCCCTGTGTAACAACTTCAATAGGTATAGATCAATTTACTTGTCTTTGCAATTCTTCAGGAGAATCTGCTACTTGTGGCAGCACAGTGTCCTCTGCATATAAAATAGCAAATATTTTGAAAACGATATTAAACAGACATTTTTTATGCTAAAACAAAATTCTTTCTATTAGGAAATTAGTGAAAGAAAACATTACCAACAATCCTGTTAAAGGAACGTTGTATTACTAAGAGTACTAGTCTATGAATAATGTTCAACTTCTCAAACTTAATTTAAGAATAATAGTTAGTACAGTGTTCGACTTATGCATTGTCAAAATTAATTTTAGAAAACCAAATCTGCATTAAATGTCAAAAGTCGCCCCGAGTTGTTTCTCGCATGTACGTGCTAAAGGATCTCTGTCTAAATTAAAACTGTAATCTTATCTACATCTCCCTATTATGATACCGTTTCAATACTGATGACACATGGTAAACAAGGGTATCGAGTTGATTCTCTACTGCTAATTCAAATCACACCGTATCACACTCTAGCAGTGCCTTTTTTTGGTAACTGTCGGGCATTAGGACTAATGCAATTGCTTTTTTAAGCTGTAAATTCTATAATATATTTGCACCTTATTTAATTTTTTTAAATTCTTTAACTTTTCATTCGATATGTAAACTATGATACCCGTGTATTTCTTCATAAACATGCGTATTTATTGTGTTGTATTAATTATAAAGGTTGTACAAAACACCTGTGAAATTAAATTTTAAAAAGAATTTCTCAAATACACAAAGTAATAAAATTAAATTTTAATTTTATTTCTTATTAGATAATATAGGGGCCTATATCAAACCTTTCATTTATTCAAGACAAAAAAGAATCGAAGTATCACGTAAAATGAACATTTCAAAACCTACATTTGAATGGTGTTAGTTTGATTTTTGTGTAATTTAGCCTTATAAAATTGAAAAATTTATAACTTGTGTTTCTTTAGATAGTAAAGACCTTGAATTTTGACATCACTTTTGATCATAATTTATTAATGCACATCGAATTCAAGGTCATATTAAAAGGTTAAAAATGATGACGTCCTCAAAAATATTTATCAATTTTCACAGGTCAAACATTTTTAAACCTTCATTAATCTTTATAGTTTGATACAATAACGGGGTCATGACAATCATATCATGATCTTGAATTTCATCTAAATTAAAATAAATATTCGATTTCTCTTTTAGATACATTCGAGTGTTGCAAATTGTTGTCTTCAAAGGTAATTCTCGAGCAATTTTACATCAGAATTTACGTTGCCAGTTAGAATAATTATATTTTACTGCAAAAAAGGAATATTTATAAGTAACTTTTAAGCAATGCAAATTCTAACAATGACATAAAAGCACCAGAAATATTCATATTTACATCAAAATTTCTCCGCTTGGTGGAGATTTTATATTGTTCATACTTTCATCCCCAGACCGATATAGGTTCAATGTTCATCATAAAAAAAAGTTGGGAACTTTTGTAAAAAATCTTCTAAATGTTTCAATGTGTGATAGAAAGTTGAAAGCATCCTCATATAGTGTATATTCTAAATTGTTCAAACCGTGACCCCTAGACCAATGATAGTGCTACCAGGGGGTTTAAAAGTTTAACCTTAAATATTTTGCACCAGAAATGCTAACATTTATATCAAAGCTCTTATTCATAGCAAATATTCAGTTTGTTAAAACAGTTGGCTCTGGACCAATTCTCGGGCCATAGGCGGATTTCAACATAGAAATATATAGGAAAAATCTTTAAAATCTTCCTATATAAAAGTCGCGTTCAATAAATTATAATTTCATATTATTTAATGTATTCATAGTTATCTTTTTTTTATTTGCAGAGACAGTTTGTGAAACAGGCCATTTTGTAGTCAACGAGGTCAGATCTGAACTGGAACTGAAATCGATAGTGACCGAATTCATAAATTGATTAGTTATTCAGCTGTTTAGAAACGGGAAATGTAATTAGGAGAAAACAAACCAAAAAAGGGATGTACATACACGTACATCGACATTCAAAAACATTTGACTTCTTGAAAAGGATTATATCCCATAACATATGTCAGCGGCCCCTTTTTGTACAATGTAGTATAGAAAATCTACCATGATTTTGATAAATGAAAGTGAAGAAAAATGACACAGCTTAATTAGTGTTACATAAATTTGATTCCTGTTTTATTTACCACAGATTGGTTTTAGGTTTGCCAGTAATTACATTTTAAAAAACTGTTCCGACACCGCATTAGATATTCATCACATTGATCTTTTTGTTGATTTTTGTATAATTGTTAAGATTTTGTTTATCGAAAAGTAATTGCTTTAACAAATCAATCAAATTGATATTTTATACCAAACAAGAAGCCAATAGGCCTTAACGGTCACCTGAGTACCATAGCCAATACACAAACTTGTCGAGAAGTCTCATATATGCATTTAATTAAGTTTCGTTCTGGAGTAGAAAAAATATAATATTGTAATGATGACCACTTCCCTGCTTGAAGTCTTTCAAAAAGGACTATAAAACCTATAATTTAGCGAAAAACTTAAAGATCATAATAGAGTGCATGACCTGATATTGAAAATGTGCAAGACTGATAGAAAATAATTTTCCCATATTTGTTAACTTTCAAGATAGGTTTTATGTGTATATGTTCTCATAGATAAACTAAAACAAGGTGGCTAGTATGCATGTTTTATTTAAAACAACCTCCCATCCCCCATCCCCAGGGGCAGACAGAAACTCTCCCTGTGGGCATTTAAACATAAAAAAAGCTGTAAAACACTACTTTATGTTAATCACTTCTCCTGTTTCAGCTTTTAGATACTCATCCTTCACCATCTGGCATTTATACCAAAATCATTTTAAATGTGTTGCTTATCGGTGATTTTGGTTTACTTAGCCAATTATTACTTTACCATTAACAAGTCTATTTGTTTATTTAGAAAGTTCAAAAACTGTTTTTGTTTCAAATGATAAAATACTTGCATAACTCTTTCGATCATACAACGTCTTAATTACATTATATTCAATGATTAATTACTAAATATGAACAAGCAAAGGAAGACAACTCCATTATGAAGAAGCAAGGGAAGATAACTCCACTAACTCCCCCTGAACTCTTTCCAAATGGTTTCACAATATCTTAACTTTGATAGACATCTACAAAATTATGAATTCAGTTTTACTTACAGGTGTGTGGGAGTAGAGAAGATAATTTTTAAATATTATATGATTAGCACTATACATCCATTTTGGCCCCGCCCTAGAGTCAAAACCCATACTCCAGGGGACATGAAATTCACAATTTTATTAGAGGACTTCCTGGTTAACATAATTATGAAGTCAGCTTATCTTACAGATGTGTGAGAGAAGAGAATAAGATTTTAAACATTATATGCATTAACACTATATAGCCATATTGCCCCCCCCCCCATTACAGCTTGAACCCCTGACCCAGGGGCCATGACTTTCACAATTTAGATAGAGAACTTCATGGACATTATAACCATGCATTTAGTTTTCTCAAATATACTAGTATATATTGGAGTAGAGAAGAAGATTTTCTAAGAGTCAATACATTTTTACTATATGGCCATATTGGACCCACCCTAAAGCCTGAACCCCTGACCAAGGGGCCATGAATTTCACAATTTTGGTAGAGGGCTTCATGGACATCATAACCATGCATTCACTTTTTTCCTCACCTGTGTGGTAGTAGAGAAGAAGATTTTCAAAGATTTAATACATTTTCACTATATGGCTATATTTGCCCCGCCCTAGGGCCTAAACCCCTGACCCAGGGGTCATGAATTTAACAATTTAGGTAGAGGGCCTCATGGACATCATAACCATGCACTCAGTTTTTTCCTCACATTTGTGGGAGTAGAGAAGAAGATTTTTGAAAATTTGCCCTTTTTTTGCATATTTGGCCCCGCCTGTGGCGCCCCGGGGGTGGTAGAGCTATGAATTTCACAATTTAGATTCCTCTTACCATAGAGATGCTTCAAACCAAAAATGGTAACAATTGGCCTTGTAGTTTTCAAGAAGAAGTTAAAAATGTAAAATTGTTAACGCACGACGCACGTCAGATAGCAATAGGTCACCTGAGTTTACTCAGGTGACCTAAAAAACAAAACAAAAAAAAAAACGAAACAAAAAAACAACAAAAAACAACAACAACAAAAAAAAAAAAAAAAAAAAAAACAAGAAAAAAACCTGATGTTAACAAAAAATCATGTTGACATCTGATGTTCCTCTTATAGACTTTGGGCCAATAGTGGGCATTGGAGGATCAACGTTTAACATATTAATATATTTGGAAGTATTTCTCTAAAAATTCTTTGCAAGAACTACAATTCCTTAATTGTAATATTACTGAACAAGAAGCCTGTTATAATGAAATAATGAAGATACTACTGTATACAGGGAAATATTCGCCCCCGTTTTATTTTCACCTCTTTCGTCCTCGTTGTCAGCGGGTGAATTTACGACTAGGCGAATTCAAAGCAATTGTTAAATAACTGTGTTAAATAAAGAAAAAGTAACTACTTCTAACTTTGTCTGGGCGAATTCAAGTCGGGGCGAAAGCGTTTTTTAAGTGTAGAAGGGCAAAAAAAAAAAAACAAAAAAAAAAACAAAGGGGCGAAAATACCTTGAATCAGTAAATAAATTCTTTTCATACCATGACCTTGACCGATAGCGGGGCATTAGAAGGTCAATTTATGAGTTTATAAAGAAAAATTTCTAAGACATTTAGTGTAGAATAAATGATATTACTATGCAAGCATCCTAATATAGTCGAAGATATAATTGTGAAAGCCATTGGGACTGATATTTTGTAAGAAATCGTAAAATTTAAACACCATGGAATAAATTTTAAAACGACTTACAGATTTTTTAAAAAATTAAATTATCCTGATAGATTGTAGCTTAAAATCTCTTTAAAGATGAATGGAGCCGGGGGGGGGGGGGGGGGCAGAGTCCAATTTTATAAGAAATAATTTAAGAAATGGCGGTATCAATTTTTTAAATAACAGAGAAGCAAGCTATGATTTTCAAGTTTCATCATTGGATGCTCTTAAAGGAAACAGAGGCCACTGTTAGGGTCAAGTGTAAAATTTGGGGGTAGGGGCTCTTATTTTAAATAGAGATATATGGAATAATTCTTATGACGAAAAATATGAATATTATAAAAGAGATTAATTTGAAGAATTTTCCAGTTTAAACCCCTGCGTACTATTTGGGGGTATGGGTGTATTTTTGATTGGAAGAGGGAGGGAATGCTGGGTTTGACACTCTTGTTCAGGTGAGCAATTTGGCCCATTGGCCTTTTAAGTTTGTTTAATAACCCAAGGGGAGAGGTTCTGCTTTTCTTCATGCAAGATATGGATTTACTTTTTTATTTTGGGGGGGGGGGGTTGAAGGAGGGGGCTCCACCTTTTATGTTGAATGTTGCTTGTTATGAAAAGTCTGAGTCACCACATCTTTTAGAGTCATTGTTACCGATCTGTTACTGCGTGCAAGTGTAGGATCTATTCCAGTATACAAACCACGTGACAAAACTTGCACTGTAATTACATATACGTTTACAAATTTAAATATGAATTTATGATTTATCACGATACAATTACATGTAGTTTATATATTAATTGCAGTCCTATTTTTATAATAAGCCGTAAATTATACGTCGTATATAAACAACTTTTTAATTGTTCATGGCGAAAAGCAACAGCAGCAGAAGATCAAGTAAGCTACAATGTCCCATTTTTTTTTACTTGCACTCAAATTCCATACCATGAAGATAACTTTGATAAAACATTTAAAAGAAGCGACATTTTTACACATTCAACATAAACTTCGGATAAACGCGCTGTCTACATTCAATGTCATTGTGTATTCTTCTCACGTCCTTCAAATAACCTTCGGAGTAAATTGTGAAACGTAAGGACGGCTTGCACTGGATTAAATTGCAAAACCGTAGCAAATAATAGCATTTCACCATATCTCAAATGATATGCTAATTCTTTATTGGCATGGGGCTACAGACGAAAAATAGAACATGAATAGGAAATTAAGTATGAAGATAATTAGGTATCAGAATGCATTAAATTGACATGCACTGCTAATGAATTTAAATTGACCAATGTATTCTATTCATACGATTTTTTTTCGTTCAGTGTTATCAATCTCAGAATCTAAACATGGCGAAGAATAAACAAGACAATCTTAGATAAATAAATAATCCTCATTTCCAAAGCTTGATTAACTAGTAAATAAAAAACGACTGAAGATGTGGAAGTTTTGATATACACGACTGTACATGTATCTTCATCAAAACTCATTGACATTTTTTTTCTGCAAAGTAATCCCGTCGATGATAATGCATTCAAGCAGTAAATAAAACCCAATAAAATTCATAATTAATAATCAGCAAATACAACTGTCCTCTGTTTTAAAATGCAAATGGCATCATCAAAATCAAATCAGTGTTGAAATGAAGGCAAATAAGCTCGCGGTCTTCAAGGTTCTTGGTTTCTTTTGGTCCTGTACTTTTAACAATAAAAGATACCTGTTGTCACAAAAGTACCTTTTATCATGTGTATAATAAATGATACAATATCGCATGCTTGTCGATAAAAAAATAAAACGCCATTTTTTTACAAAAATACATGTTTGTAAGAATTATTCATGCGTAAATATATAATCATGTTTTTGGGTTTTGTTTGTTTGTTTGTTTGTTTTTTAATTTAAAATTATGACATGAAATTACATCTCAGCTGATATTTGATGGTACCAATGCGTATATAACATGGGACCACTACAATTTTACTTCTGTAGCCAAGATTTTAATACTATTTTCGTACATTCAAATTTATGGGACAGACATTAGACCCCATTTGACTACATTGACTCGGTCCAGCAATTTTTCAAATTCACACACTGACCCATTTACGGGACTTCTACAGGTCACACAAGTCGAAAACTTTTTCTAACCGCGGGCAAAAATTTAACCAACCGTTAAAGATACTATCAATTTTTCTGATTGAGACGATCTAAGTACGTATCAAGGTCGCGTTATATTGAATGTTCTTTTTGGTACAAAATATTGGCCGAAAAAACCGGCCAAAGCAAACTCAACAAATTGTTTAATAATAACAAAAAAAAAGAGTGGAAAATACAACATATTTATCACACCGAGCCGCGAGATTCCTTCTTGCTTATAAATAACTGGATGGAGTAATTGGATATCCCTTGGGGGTTTAAAACTGTCTGTAAGTCATTGGAGTTGTTAGTATACCCAGGTTGGAAGTCTAATGACCAAGAAGGTCTCCTGAAACTTAAAATATATATATATTGAAAGGATGAAATGGATTTATTCTAATTTTCATTTTATTGTGAAAATTTCGTCACGGTTCGTTGTTTAGGATTTTTCGTTTTATCAGATGTAGCCTCGGTTTACGTGCGTGTGCGACTTGACAATAATACAATAATATAAACTCTGTTGTGAAGAGAATCTCCGATATCAGAAAAGGGACGAAACATGGATGGACATCTTCCACGATAAAAATTAAGTAAGTCTCTCTCTCTCTCTCTCTCTCTCTCTCTCTCTCTCTCTCTC
>WFKH01011801.1:42572694-42600494 GCA_016163765.1 Magallana hongkongensis
GAATGTACATAGCAACAGGAATATATGAGTACCAAAACTGACATGTAGCAAAATTCAATCTTCTGTAAGTGCATACTAACCCCCCCCCCCCCTCCCAACCCTTCGGTTCGTAGTGACCCCATTAGTTATTATAAAAGTAAATCTGAAATATCCTCATACTTACCTCCATTTATATAGTATTCACAAATAAAAAAACGTCATTTTATAAGAATTGTTTCCTATACGACAATATTCAAATAAGAAGGAATAGGAACACAAACGATATCTACAGGAATTAAGTAGTGATAAAACTGAAAATTCCGTACACCTCACTTAAAGCTTCTTTCCACAATGTATTTGTTAATCATATCAATCCACATTTTCACCAAATTACTTTAGCTCAAAATATGTATGTAAAATTGGACCACCCTCTAAAAATGGCTATTTTTTTTTTTAGGAAAATGTCTTTAAAACAGTCCCATCTAATTTAACAATTTTTTTAATGATACATAACTATCTACTCCTTTCAAAGAGGGGGTCTGGTCAAAACAAATTTTAAAGCAAAAATGTTTGAACATGTGAAATCATTAACGACGACAGCCAACGGACATGCTTTGACTCTGGTAAGCTATATGCGTCTTGTCAAACTATGAAACAATTTTCATCGTAAACAATGAATACTAGTAGCTAAACGCAATTGACAATTACAATTTTGTGAAACGAACAAATTTAGTAATATTATTTAAGAGTTTTCAGAAAGACCAAGTTTCTTCTAAGAAACCACCATTAACTAAAATGCCAATTGGACTTTCAGAACAATCATTATGTACTTTTTACAAATCTAATTTTCAAAATCGTTTTGGTACCGACATACTGTACTTTATGAGTAGGAAATGTTATTTACCATATCTATTGGTTCTTTATCTTTTGCATGGCAATAAAATTAAGGAACATATCTTTATAACTGATACCATACTTTTAACAAAGATTGATTTTTATACTCCATAAATCAAAGGGAATGTAAAAACGGTCTTATTTTTCAATCTGATGCACTTTCCTGGTGTTGTTAAGAATAAGTCTCTTTAAAATGGACTAATAAAAAAACGAAAGTAAAATGATTGACAAGTCGATTATTGAATCTCTGTTGAAAATGTTGTTCTTCCAAATACAGATACATTTTCCGAATATGTTACTGCAGCTATGAGATATTTAATCTATTTTAAATTTTTACCGAATAAACTTTGGAGTTAAAATTTCCAGAAGCTGTTTTGAATAAGCAAGCAACGTTATGTGAAAAATCTAATTCTTTAACTTTCTTTTAGTATTGGTGCGGAAAGAGAGTATATGTGAGCCACTGTGGAATTGTAACGTGGGAATCAACCGCCTTTCTACTAAAAAAAAAAGAAGAAGCATCAAGACAAGAACTGACTTTGCCATTTTTCACAATAGAATTGTTGTGGGATATTAAACAACAGTCAACGATTGTGAATATAACAGATACAATTAAATGAAATTAGATGAAGATGGATTTGTTAATCTTATTGATGGTGATTTTGCAGGGTGCTAGTTTTGACGGTTGATATCTTTTCGCCGGAAGTAAAGTTGCAAAAAAAATAAATTAAAACTTTTGAAAGTATTACACCCGCAAACAAACCTGTCATACGATTTAACTTTACGGGATAAAAATAAATTTACAGTATTTAAAAAGAACGTGCAAATGTTTATAACTTGTGTTGATACTTTTGCGTACAGCACGCTTACCGCATGAGAAAGAGATGTTCAAATAAACGTTTGTATTTTAAATAAAAAATAATTTTCATCGTCATCTAAGAAAATTTGCAAAACAATGTTTATATTTCATAACAGGAATGATCAATTTTTATTAAAGATGGACATAAATATAAATTTTCCAAAGAAATAACAGCTTGTATCTTGTTTCCATAAGACAGCAAATTTTATATTAAAAAGGCTTAATTCGAAAAGAAACAAAACAAAAAAACTCTTTTCACAAAATTCCATACAATTTATGCTATTTCAAATCAAAATTGTTGAATTTCTAATTGCCTGGAGTAAGTCTACGTGAAGTATTTAATTATAAACCTTTAAAAAAATCAACCTCTGTAAATATATTAATAGCATATTCATTTTTCAACCAAATCATTTAAATCGAAAAAATTGTCTGATCATAATATCGTCCTAAACTAACAAAGCTCCTAATCGAATAATACATTTGAAAATGAAGCACATTCGTTTTGGTAAAGATATATTTAACATGTTAATTACAGTGCGTAATGAGATTACACCCACTCAAATATACATAAATGGAATTTATGGTATGATAATTAACAACACGAAGACATGTTTAGTTATTTTTTCATGAATAATCTAAAACAGGTGTTTTGGTAAAGTTGCAGTTAAAGTACTAAATATATTCCTTTTAGTATGTAATAAATATGAGGACTTATTAATTAACCTTTATATTTCAGTTGATATTCTAAATTCAATTTTGCAACTCAGCATATGAATTATTTTTGTTTGCTTTATACATATATGGCAGGGAGTAAAATTGGTTTAAGTGTATAATTAAATGTATAATTAAACAATATGTATTTCATGAGCTTGTTCTAATGAATAGCTCTGCTGTGAACACCTATTCCGTGATATTCAATTCTAGGATTTAATTTTATATATATATATATATATATATATATATATATATATATATATATATATATATATATATATATATATATGACTGTACTACCCGTTTACGTAAATCCTTGAATATTGATATTATAAGCGAATTATAATAATAGCCTTGAGCTCTATTATAAACTCTGCACATGAAATGAACTGGTTTCTCAGCAGTCACACAACGTTATTTCAACGGTGATTCAACGTTGAACACTATGCCGAATAATTATGCAAGTGCCAAGGTGGCATTGTTTCACCCGTATATGATGCAGTTCCCAACAAACGTATATATGTATATGTCACATCATAGACTGTTGCCTATAGAGAATACGCTGCTCACCCACGTTTGTTTTTATGAAAATGATATTTCCTATGGAAGAATGGTTTACGTTAATTTTCATACATTTTATTCTTTAAAAATATGTGTCCCGACTATCGGTTTGAATGAAGATCGTAAAACAACCTTAAAACGATGTAAAATAAATTCTGCAATAAACTTCTTTGGATTCAAATTAACATCAAAAACAAAACCTTGAATAAACGTCAGAATTGAACGTACCGTTTTTTAACAACGATGCACATATGTAGTATTATTTGGCATATTCACAATAATGCCCTTGAGACATTATTTTTTATTCGCAAAGCATTTTGGAAGTTCACAATTTTGCCTTTGAGACAATCTCTTTTTGCAAAGCATTTTGGAATGCTTAAATAAAGCATATAAAACCAACACAAATCCCCTAAAAAATATCCAAAATAAACCCCGCCAGAAACAAACAAACCGCACAAGTAAGAAGACATAAAAAAAAAAAAATGAAAACTACAATTTACATGTAGCCCCGTTTTGATCCAACTGAGAGAGATCAAAGGAAGTACATTAAAGGAGATGTTCATTATGCTACCTACTCATAGTGTTTAACGAATTTTTTTTTTCAAATAGTGGAAAACTATGAAAAAGATGGCATACATAGCACTACCGATTGGGACTTAACTTTAATTCAGAATTAATTGTATCAATTATCTAACAGAGCTAGTCCTTATCTATAAAACACAGTCATATAACTTGTTGGGTTTTTTAATTTTACCAAATTTAACTAATTCCTCTTTCTAAAAATTTTATAGAGCTGTTGATAAAAATAAATAACTATTCAGGCTGTAAACAATGAAACAAAATTAGGAATTGAAAAGTACACCAGGGATGTGAAAGACTTTTCTTTCAAAAAACCTTTTACGTTCCTTTCTCGTTTGATTTTGTTTTTACTTTTTAATGATTAATTATTAAGAAATATTAATAAAATCGTGATGTTGTCAATGATTTTGACAGAGATAAATGTGTTTGAGATTGAAATTTAGTTTATAATGACACAAATATGGTCACGAAGAAACAAAATTAGCTAAAAAGAGATATGGTTGACTGTATTAACTGCAATAAGTGAATTTTTAGTAGACGTATGTTTTTATAAAATTTTCTTATTAAAAATACCCGATAAATGATGTGGCCATTGAATGTTGTGACTTTTTGAAAAATTAGTTCAGTTCAGTACAGAAAATAAAAATTGCCATGGAAATCTATACATACATTATTCATCGAATATGGTTTAAAAAAATAATGCAATGGTCATGCTTCTTTACGAAATAATTTTTTGTTGTTGTTGACCGTGGCATGAAAAAATATATTGACACAAATTAATGAAAATATTGACAGTCCTACTTTTTTTGTTCAGGCCTCTTGGTTCATTTCTTATTTTTCATTGAAAAAAAAAACCTGTCAAATTCTAAATAGAAGATTATTTATATATTAAAAATTTACAACTACTTCTGCATGTAAATGGTGTTTAGGTAGGTAATTTATACGTAATAAGCATTTGTTAAAATTTCAATAGTCAATGATTGGAGGATTCTTGACCATTAGGAAGCACCGTTTTTCACCAGTACAATGAATATTAAAAGATGATCCATCATTTACTTAAATTTTATGTTTTTCTCTGCTTTTTCCAACTCATATTTTCAAACAATATTAAAAATAATTTCGTATTTTATTTATTGTCAGAGCATGCACATTAAGTCAGAACGTTACATACCATTTAACATTTCCAATCTCCGTATGATTAAACAAAACTTTAAGATTAATGTAGTGGTATCCTTTATTTATTTAATCTAATGTCATTTTATAGTTAAAACCAAACTTGTGTGTTTTTCTCATAAATTAAGGAATGTTTTTGATTAAATATTTGGGAAAATGTCTGACTTGTAAATCTAACATTTAAACATCTAAATTCTCTAATAGAAAAATTTGAAAATTTATATAATTAGGTATTGCTGTATACGCTATGGGTTTGGCCACCGACTTAAAAAAGAAAGGTGAAACAATGTAAAAATGTCAAACTTAAGTCAATTTAAAACGATCATTTAAAAATAGGTCATAAGCGAAAAGTGCAAAGGACAAAGCCTGCTGCCTGGCACGAAAAAGTTCACTTGATGAACTTGTACGACAAATGATTCACTCCGACGTGCTGAATAGTTTTGTTTTGTCTGTTGATATAAATTACTATTCGTACAATTTACTATCTAGCACTTAATAAATAGACAAAAAAAAAATTAGTTTGTTTTTTAAAAATTCAAACGACTAAAATTGATATCAGTTACAATTGCGTACATATTAGTTTTTATACCTTAAAGATACTGAAGAGCAATAAATGAGATTAAGATTTTGCTTTATTAATATATACGACTGTATAACTAGCTTAGCAGTTCTATGCCATTCTAGATATTAGTTAAATATTCAGACTTAGATTCGTAACAATATACAAGTGAAATTAATTAAAAATACACACTAACACACAAACTTATTTCAAAAATTTAAACAGAAATAATACCCTTTTTTACTGCACTTTCAATATTTTTTTTAAAATTTTTAAACATTAACAATATAACACTTAGATTAAATCATGCTGTTTAAATATTTGATAAGAAAACCGTCAAAACTGTCTTTTTATTTAGTGTCATGCTTGTCTATATCATTATGTTCACTAGTTGTCCTTCTCATATATTCACCTTTATTAAGTTTTAGGGTAAAAAAAGGAGTTGTAAACGATTATGTCAATGCTACCGCTTGGAACAATAAATAAGAAAACCGTGGAAGCCGTTTTATCATTGTCGGAAAGTTGACAGACAATTAACTATAAATAACGTACATTTGAATATAATTTCCGCATATATGGAACCATTTTATTTGCATCCCATTACCACGTACAAACACTTATCGTTTCACGCAGAAATATCTCGTTTATAATTTATATTCAATGCAACACAGTCAAAACATTCTTCGTATTCGTATTAAATTAAAGGTAATAAATTCATATTTAATCCTGTTTTGGAATAGAGAATAAACCATGTGGATATAATTGACTTAAAATACATGAAACTGCTATTTTCTTTACAATTTAATTGAATTAATGCATACTGATAAAGTCGAATAAAATGCATACGAAGTTATCTTTAACGGCACACCCTCGGATTATTAAGTAGTATAATAATATCACCAGCAATATATTATTATAAAGCAGTTTTGACCGTGAAATGATCTTCAACCTCATCTTTGTCAAGAAGATATTATGTTAGTTCCTTGGAAAATACTTGAATAATTATGATAATTTTTACATTGATAAATCTGCATGTTTTGTTTTTTTCTGGACCATTGAATACAGCAGTACTATTTACAATATGAAAATATGAAAGCAAAACATTTTTCTTATCAGTATCACTGAATGATATACTTAAGCTATTTATTCAATTGATTTGTGCATTAAATACATCATTTCAGCTCGATACTCATCAAGTCATCAAATTTCATAATACTGTCATGTTGTAATTTTTTTTACTACCACTGTCATGTTGTCCATTTTGTATTTACTACCACTGTCATGTTGTCAATTTTGTATTTAATATCACTGTCATGATGTCAATTTTGTAATTTAATATCACTGTCATGTTATCATTTTGTATTTACAGTCAACAGTAAACTGAAAAAAAACCCTACAACATGACAGTATTAGCATATAAGAATATTAGAGCCCATTCAAATATCAAATTAATCTTTAAAAAAAAAAAAAAAGCTACAATGTAACTAATTTTACCTATCACAATGGACAGTTGGTCAAAAGAGAAATAATTGCATTTTGTTGCAATATTAATTCGACGTCATATGTCACCAAACTCTTTTTTGTCCGGAGGACGAAAATTATATAAGAATCACAACATTAATAGCATAACCATTTAATTGTATTAATACCGGGAGTGTTTCTAAAAAGGAATTTGGAGAGGATCAACATATATCAAATGGAATCTTAACAATAAATATTAATGATTGTGTTGGGTTCGAGGAAAATGAAATAAATCATTAAGAATGAATTGATGAGTTAATCGATTTTTTAACAGATTTTTTAAACCATCAAGAACATGAATTAACAAAACATATTTATGTGCATATGTGCACCTATAGAGTATTTTCTCTTTATGTCTCTTTAACAGTACAATATCTGTGAACAGAAATACGACATGAACATTGTTTACATAAATAATTACAAGTTCAGTATCTTGCTTGTTACTTGATTTCTAGCATTCAAATTTTGGTCAAGCATTAAAATTGCAAAAGTAAACAATTCCACACATTAACAATTTCATATAAGATGTCGAGAAAGTGTTTTATATCTTTATGAATTATCTGAAAGCTGTAAAGTACGGGAAAAAGATTTATTGAATCAATTATGACATCAAATTCGATTGAGCACCAACACGACTCTCAAAAATCATTTACGAGGGCTCGACGATCGTGGCCATTTTTGACTATGTGGATCTCCTAAAGAAGATGAACTCTATATAATGATTCAGGAAAGTATTCAATTTACTAAAGCTAAACTATTTGTAATTTTTCTTTACCAAATAAAAGTTTATAACTAAAAACATTGTTTCCAAAAATAAAGGTAGATCTGATGGTTAATTTGTTGACCACCCAGCTTCCTTAAAGAAGGACTCTTCTTATACTTGATAATAATGCATGAAATTTTCACACAGTCAAGCAGACAACAATACTAAGTGATCGTATCAGTTTAATCAAATCTGACCATCCTGTTTACGCAGCAAGGTCAGTCAAGGTCACTATCTTTTCGTTCAACATGAACCAAAATAAATAATAGATTTTGTTACTCGTGTGGCAATGACATCTATTACAAGATATTAAGTTTATATTCTACAATGAAGGAATAAATGCACACCATGTCTACTAGTATTAGTTAATACTATTAAATTGAAATATTTAAACTAAAATTGGTATTACTTTGCCCGCATTTCCTCTAGTTTTCTTAAATTTTTAAGATATTTTGATAATTTTTCTATGCCTTAAATATTGAAATGTTTCTGATTTAACATATTATGAAGACTTTATATATAAGTATAAACTGACAAAAAGCTAAAATATTGACAATGAATAAAAGGGAAAGTCAGGTTTTGGTGATTTTTTTATAGATTGAATGCCAAAAATAAAAACTAGTTAAAATTGTGATTTGTTTCGAAAATCATATTTTATTAACACATTTTGAAACCCAAATCTCTCATTATTATGAAAAGTCGTTCATTGTTGTAATTGTTTAAAAAAAACCTGTTAATTAATACATAAATCTACAGTTATTTTTAATGACAAAACTTGTGATATTTTCCTACGCTTGTGTTCCGACAAAAATGTAGTCCTTGTTAGAATGTAGACTCTGATCACTATTTCTAGGCCAATTTGTACAATTGTAAAAAAGAAAGAAAGAAAGAAATTATGATCTTTCAATTTTCTTACATCTTGATTTATTGGGTATTTAGTCACGTATACTTTTGACATTTTGATAAGTCGACAACTAGATAAGACCACTTCCTAAAGCTACCTGCCGTCACCAACTTTCCTCAATTCAATATTCAGCCTCAAGTCTGAGTTTTGTTCTCAAGTTTATGCACTTTAAAAAAAAAGATTTGACTTGAGAAATGAGTTTAGGGCTTTGAAAAGTTTGGTAACAGCGGGGCCAGGCTTCACAGGAAGCAAGTGAAATAGTTGCAAATTGACAAAACGATCAGTCCGCAAACTTTGCATTTTATCAATCAATTATATAAAGATTGCAAAGATAGTAGGTCACATCTTAGATTTTCAAGCCTGTGTACACTATAAGAGTACAAACAAAAAAACTAAACAATTACGTTTTCATATTTTGTCTAGAGTTTTAAAACTGGGAAACCAAAATTGAGCGCAATGATATTTCACATTATCGTGTATGTGTATTTTCGTCCCCAGGTGCAACTTTTGGTGGCTGATAACTCATATTTTTAACGTAGGGGTTGAACAAAAACATTGTATTGATTATGGCGAACATCACCTGTCAATCATAATTAATAGGTTTCTTTTAATATTTGAAAGTTTCGAAAATGATTAAGAACATGTTGTGTCAAAGGGCTTGGAGGAAATAAATATGTTATGTGTCATTTTAGTGCAATGGTAGTTCATAAACGTATGTAAGGTTGTTTACACATAAGCAAACGACTCATATATAAGAACTGTTTTATCATAGAAATGGATATGCTTTATCTCTAAAGACGGTCTTGCTATTCCTGAAATCTCTTTCTATTTTGTGTTACTGAAATAGTATGCACTTTTAAAAAAGGTTATCTTTATTTTTCTGCTTGAATAATTGATCAAGTTTGCGGTCTATTTTAAAAGAAATAAAAAAAGATAACGAGGTTGAAATTCTAAGAAATTTTTGAAAATATATGTATTTCATTAAATAAGTTATGAAATATATTGAATCAATTCACTTTAAAAATCGTTATATATCTAGTGTACATGTATGTTATCGATATTACGAAGAAATTGGAGAATTAAGTAATTATTTCATAAAACGTTCAGTTTAAAACTCTTTGGCATAATATCTAGCTATACCAAATCTGAATATCAACTAACCAGCTCTTGCAAATATGTAGTTTTTAATTATGAGATATTCCGTGTTAGAAAAAAGTGATAATTACATATTGCTTACGTCGAATTGTTGACGTCGAATTTATTTGTGATTACATGTAACTTGTTGAAAGTATTACCAATTAATATTTCCTAACAATCAGCCCCCCCCCCCACAAATTGTTTTATAACTCTGTAACATTGTAGCGGATAATTATGCCAGTGCCAAGGTGGCATTTTTGCACCCGTTTAAGGTGACTGTTTCGAAAAATTAAAATTTGTAATAATAGACCATTGCTTAAAGAGTTTATGACCACCTTCGTTATTGATGTATCTCACCTGTTAGGTGAGATATTTACCTTTGAAAAAAATTCTTAAGGGAAATTTTTTTTCATAGGAAAAACAATTCACACATATGGTCTTTAGAATGAGAACTACTGGAATACAAGAATTTCCAATAAGAATTTAATTTTTGATGGGGTTTAAACAAAACTTCCATAAAATTTCAAAAACTGATGGAAAATCTGTTTCTTATAGAAAAGCTACCTGTCTGAATTAAATTCCTAAAGAAAATACTTTAATCATATGAAAAATATAAGTCCTGTAGGAGTTTTAGAAAATCTTTTATGATTTTCAAAATATCCTGTAGGATTTTTTTTTCTCCTATGGGAATTATGATTTTCCTATAGGATATTATTTTCCAAAGGTAAATAACTCACCTGTCAGATGAGACACATAAAAAACAAAAGTGGTAATGTACTCTCTAGGCAAGGTCTATCATTTATTATTTATGATTGTTACAAAACTGCATCTTAAGCGGGTGCAAAAACGACACCTTGGCACTGCCATAACTGTCTGGCACAGTTTTCTGTGTTTGTTTAAAAAAACCGAGTTTTTGTTCTTACTTTATAAAAACAAACCAGCATTACAAAAAAGGAGCGACATGTTTGTAACTTTTATTAAGTTAATTTTCTTTCAACAAAAACCACCAAAGCCGTTTCTGTCAGTTTGTACCACTATTTAATATAAAACATGTTGTCTCGATTTATTTCTGAGTGCAACGTCATCAGATATTTTGTAATGTGATGGCTTTGACTATCGAGCTGTTATATTAAGAGTAAGAGTGTCATACTGTATGATTAAGAGATACAGGGCGAGGGTTTAGGCGAGAGCCCGAGCCGGGCCTCGCCCTGTATCTCAAATACAATAAAAAACGATTATACAAAATGACAAAACATTTGAGACGATGTGTTCGGGTTGGTGGATCAATACAGAAAAAAATACTTTGTTTGCTAAAAGGGAAATGGGACGCCAAAGATAAGAAAACCGCCAACATGAGAAATCCAAGTATGTTGATATACCAAAGAACACATCTTCGAAAAATACCGAGGTATCGGGGAAAGGCGTTCACAACCACTTCTCTAACCGTTTATTTTTTAGTACTTACTATCTGTATATGTTGTTAATTATAAGTTCATGTTGATGCTACTTACGATACCGAAACATATTTCCATCATCGCTAAAATTGTTTTCTAATTGCATATACATTATTATA
Source organism: Magallana hongkongensis (assembly GCA_016163765.1). Classification (NCBI taxonomy): domain Eukaryota; kingdom Metazoa; phylum Mollusca; class Bivalvia; order Ostreida; family Ostreidae; genus Magallana; species Magallana hongkongensis. The sequence continues at coordinate 42,583,908 of WFKH01011801.1, forward strand.
GAGTCAAGTCCTGTGGTACAATTTTTTACCTACTGATTTATATCACCCAATACACTATCATTTTCAGTGGACAAATGTGTAACAGGGCTACATAAACACAACTATGTTAGGGCAAACATATAATAGAACGAAATGCGAAACATTTCATTTCAGTTGATTGGGCAACAATAACACTCGGTAAAAACGTTATTCATGATTCTGTTGCATAACAGCGGAGAAAAAGTTAATATTTGAAATGTAAGCATTAAGGTAAAAAACGATTAGGCTATTAAACAGCCCAATTATTTTTAGTATGAAATCGCTAAATAATGTATAAAAAAAGCTGCATGCAATCTAGTTCTCCACTTCCTAATTTGTCATCTACTTAATGAGGAAATAATTGACATGACATTTAAGGGAATTAATATGAATTTTTATGCTTCTCTTTGACATTGAAAGCGAAAAGGTCCCGCTATGTTCACATATTTGATAAAAATACATTTCAGTTGCACAGGAGTCTTTTTGAATCGTTAATAATATCACAATCACCGACAGCAATTGACAAGTACGTGATTAACATATTATAAAATATAGTTTTTTCAAAAATCTCTGCAACCTCTCTCTCTCTCTCTCTCTCTCTCTCTCTCTCTCTCTCTCTCTGTAAAGTACATGGCTACATGTACAAACAAGAGGCCAAGGGGCCAAATCGCTCACCTGAGCAGCAATTGCCATAACGGATCAAATCTGCTTTATGCTCTCATATGCTTCCACAAAAGGTTCAGCTTCTTTGGCCGAATGGTTTTGGAGGAGAAGATTTTGGAAGATTTTTCTCAATTAATTTCTTTGTCAAAATTCGACCCCCATTCTGGTCTCACCCTACCCCGGGAATTATGATTTTATGAAAAAAACCCTTAATTTAACACTACCTAAGGATTCTTCCAGACAAGTTTCACCTTTCCTGGCTAAATGGTTTTAAATGATGTTGTTTACTTAGGGTTTGAGCTTTCGAATTCGGATTGTTATAAAGTTCAATGCCATGTGTAAAATTTATTCTAAACAAAAAAAATGTATTTTTAAAATAAATGTTTGTTGACATAAGATTCGATATCTTTATTATTATATTATGGAATTAGGCTCAAACAAAAATAGACGTATAGCAAAACAGGAAATTCGGACTAAATTTTTCGGATTTTGTTTTCCACTAAAACATTTTTGGCAGTAATATAATAATAAAAGTTAAGATTTTATTTGTTCGTCATCATAATTTTGCATATTTTCTGTTGGTTTTATCTCACTTATAATTATGGATAATAGTATGGCACGCAATACAAAAATATCGAAAAATGCTTAAAAACCATAAAATACACCTTATCTCAGTGATTTTCATCTATTATATTGTAATTTGTACGTACTGTACAAGTATAGCCAACGTTCTGTTTGACCAAAACAAATGAACTACTCATCATAACCCAAAGTTAATTATATGTTTGTCGGGGCGCAATTTTGATTATTGATCTCACATAAATTTTATGCCAGCAGGATTAGGTCAATATAAGTAATTTAATACTATAAATGTTTTAGTGTTTTCATCATTAAGTTTTTTGTTAAATTGAATCAAAAATGGGTAGGGATTTGAAAACTGATAGAGGAAATTCGGACTGGAATAATTTAAGAAATTGTTACTGAAAACTTAATGTAATGTAATTATTTAGCTAAACTGCCATTTATTAACTGTATTTCATTTTTTAAAGAGTTTTATATTTGTAATATTTTTAAAATTAGGGAGTCTTAATCATAGTGTAAATTTTTGAGGGATTTTTCCTAATTTTTTCCAAAAATATTCAATAGCCATTTACTAAAAAAGTAGGTCATTGACCTACTTTTTGGAAAGTGAAAAATAACACTACAATCAAAGGTCTGTAACATACAATAAATGGTTTTTCATTATCATCAGTGGATTTTTTTTCATTCTGAGTAAACGTCGTCCTTATGAAGATTTTTAAAAAAATTCTTTATTTATTCCTATGTAAAAATTTGAACCCCCTCCGCAATTTTGGCTTCACCCTTCTCCCGGGGATCATGATTTAAACAAACCTGAATCTACACTATCCGAGGATGCTTCGACACAAGTTTCAGTCCTCTTGCCAAATGGATTTTAAGAAAAGGATTTTTGAAGACTTTTTTCGATTTATATCAATGTACAAATTCAACTCCCCCATTTTGGCCTTACCCAACCCTCGGGGATTGTGATTTGAAAAAAAATGAATCTAAACTACCGAAGGATACTACCACAAAAGTTTTCGTTTTCTGACTAAATGATTTTTGAGAAGATTTTTCTTTTTTTCTTCTTTATTTCTATGTTGCAAATTTGCCCCCCCCCCCCCAAAAAAAAAATAAAAATAAAAAAAAATTGGCCTCAATCCATGCCGGGGATCATGAATTGAACAAAAGTTTATCTACACTACCTTAGGATGCTTCGAAAAAAAAATTCAGCCTTTTTGGTCAAATAGAATTTGAGAAATTTTTACAGATATTTCTCTTAGTATTCTTTTGTAAAAATTCGACCCCCCCCCATTGTGGTCCCACCCTATCCCCGTGGATCGTGATTTGAAGAAATTTAAATTTAAACAACCTGAGGATGCTCCCACACACGTTTCAATTTTTAGACTAAATGGTTTTAATACGATTTTTAAAAAAAAATTCTCTATTTATTCTAATGTAAAAAGTTCTACCCCACTCTGGCCCTACTGGCCTCACCCTACCCCCTGAGATCATAATTTGAACAGCCTTGAATCCACACTACCTAAAGATGCCTCCACAGAAGTTTCAGTTTTCAAACTTATTGGTTTTAAAGAAGATTTTTTAAAGATTTTTCTCTTTCCATTCCTATGTTAAAATTCGACCTTCCATTATGGCCCCACTGGCCTCACCCTACCCCCTGGGATCATGGTTTGAATAAACTTGAATCTACACTACCTGAGGATGCTTCCACACAAGTTGCAGCTTTTCTGGCTCAATAGTTTTTGTCTTTCTGAGAAGATTTTTTAAAATGACAAGAATTCTCAACGAAAATTGTGTGTCTCTTTTTGAAATAGGGTGTTGACCTTCATTTTAATAAACTTGAATTCTCTTTAATTAAGAATACTTTATGCCAAATTTGGTTGAAAATTTGCCCAGTTATTCTGGAGAATAAGTAGAAAGAATAAGTAGCTCAGGTGAGTTAACAAAGTCTACCAAAGTTGATAGCTGTTGTTTAGAAAGATTTGGCGTCTAACCACATAACTTAGCAAAGAATGATGCTGAAATATATCCACTTACAATTGCTGATTATATCTGTGTCTTCTTTTTCAAAGGTTTCATTCCGATTCGTTGACTGATTAATTCATAAGTATTTTATTTTTAATGACTAAAGGTAGGTTTCGCTACAAATTTACTAACGGGAGCACCACGAATGAGGTAGGTGAACTGAAAGCGACTATACACAGAGAAATTATTCAAAGGGAAAGAGTGGTTAATATACAGCAAAAACTTAACTAGGGTAAAGGTAATTACAATTGTGAAACGCTTTAATTGTCAAAAACAATGATCTCCAGTAAAAAAAAACTAACCCTGATTGTCGCCTTTAATCTGCTGTGTTCTTAAACAAATTGTGAGGATTGGATTTGAACTAAGCAAAACATTTGTTGATAGTTCAATGACTAGCCGAACTTCATTTCCTTGTGTGAATAGATTAATATTATAAGTTTAATCTAAAAAAAAACAAACAAAACTAAACTAAAAAAAATATACCAAACAATTAAATATACTTATAAGAATGTACAATGTAGCAATGTAATGTACATGTACCAAACAATTAATTAAATGTCGAGAGAACATGAAATAAATTATTAACATACGAACGTAGGTACTGTATTAATTCCTTTGTAAAAATTCGACCCCCATTCTACCCCGGGGAACATAATTATAACAAACTTAAATCTACAATACCTGAGGATGTTTCCACACCAGTTGCAGCTTTTCTGCCCAAATGGCGTTTGTCTTTTTAAGGAAAAATGCCAATAACTTTTTAATGAATCTTAATTATCTCTCTTTGAAATAGTGTTGTCCTTTATTTTAACCAACTTGAATCCTCTTCACCTAAGAACCAACTTGAATCCTCTTCACCTAAGAATACTTTGTGCCAAATATGATTGAAATTTGCCAAGTGGTTCCTGAGAATAAGTAGAAAATGTGAAAAGCTTACAGACGGACAGACAGCCGCCGGACAAAAAATGATCAGGAAAGCTCACTTGAGCTTTCAGCTCAGGTGAGCTAACAACGTCTACCAAAATTGATAGCTGTTGTTTAGAAAGATTTGGCGTTTAATCATATAATTTAGCAAAGAATGACGTTGAAATATACCCACTTACATTTGCTTATCTGTGTTTTTCAAAGATTTTATTACTTTCTTCCGATTCGTTGACTTATTAATTCATAGGTACTTCATTCGTTTCAATGACTAAAGGTAGGTTTTCTGAGGAGGGCAAAACGAATGAGGTAGGTGAACTGAAAGCAGCTATACACAAGGAAATGATTCTAAGGATTAGATTGAATAATATACAGCAAAAACTAAACTAGGGAAGAAGTGACCTTTAGTTTGCTCTTTTGAGAAACAAACTGTAAGGATTGGATTTGAACAAAGCAAAGCGTGTGTTGACAGTTCAATGACTAGTTGAACTTAAGTTTCTTCTGTGAATAGTTCAGTACTAAAAGTTTAATCAAAAATCAAAGAACAATCAAAAGCCTGGTTTATTTGATACATTATTAGATATACTCATATGAATGTAAAGTGTAGCAATGTAATGGGCCATACAGTTAACTAAATGTCGAGAGAACATGAAGTAAATTAGTAACATGAGAACGTGGCTACTGTAAGACGAACGATATTTATTATGTGTGTGTGTGTGTGTGTGTGTGTGTGTCTAAAAACAATGGGTTTTTTTAAGACTACCCGACTAATACTCGAACTAGACTAATAAAGCGGTACCAGCCTACAATTTTGATATTTTTATAACAGTATAATTATGTATTATTCTAATTATACTTGACAACCACTGTACATGAAGCAATTTGTTGCTCAAATAATCATTTGATGTTCAAATTTTTCAGGTGGCAATATTTAGCATAATTCACATCACAATGTTTCTAAAATCAAAAGGAAATATATTAGAAACTGTTACTTATTTAGGCCAAGAAAACAACAATGAAAGAAATTCGAAGATTCCTTGTATATAACAGTTTACTTAGTCTTAAAGGCTATTCAATGTAAAAGGTGATATAGTTGCTAGATATTGATGCATTCAGTATACCTTTTTTTCGTATTAATGGTTAATTAATTTTTAATGCTTAAAATTATAATCATTACTTAATTTTACACAATATACTATTAATACAGACCAGACTTTTCACTTCTGAAATTCTATTGTTTAAACCGCAAAGAAGGTTTATTTTAAGTAGAAGTTTCATAAAATGTTCATATAACCCGTTTTACACATGAACTGCTACCGAATTGGATCTGCGATTGTGACATTCGAAACTTAAAGGTCTTTTTATTTTTGTTAATTTTAATTTTTCAGCATTAAATTCATCAAAAAAAGTATGAAATATCAATAATGTTGAATTTAAAAAAAATGAATAAAAATCAATAAAAATAATTAATTCAAAAGATAATCTTGTTGGTTTTTTTTGGAGGTTTCTGGAGGTTATATAAATATAAGATAATTGGAGTTCAACATGATGAGAATACAATTTTGAGCCTCAACATTTTTAATACTTTCATAGTCAATAAGATCAATTTTAATATACGTATAGAGAGGAGCACGTGTCTATCTACCGAAACCAAAGAGCCAAAGAAATATAACTCTTAATACATCGAGATTTGTTTTTCATTTAATGCGCTCAACATTATTAAACGTATGCAAACTCTATCTGTCTTTGTTGCGTAAAATACATATCTTTTGGCAAATATAAGATATGGTACTAAATGGCATTGTATAAAGGCATCTTAGATATGATACTAGTACGTGTATATTATACTGAAATATGTCAAAGTACTTTTCTTGAGTATTTTCTTGCATATACATTTTATATTTATTACATATATTACATATATCAAAGTACTTCGATTGAGTATGCTTTAGCTTTTGAGAAACCTTTTTCACGGAACCTAAATGAAAGATATGAATATCTCTTAAATTACAGCGTTCGCGCGTAATTTTAACAATAAATTATTTATCAAATGTACATGTAGGACATGTTTTAAAAAAATAATACTAAATGAGTAAATTTTGATAACGAAGATCCTCAAAGTGAGGGCATAAATAATAAAGTAAATGTATTTTTTTAAAATGCGTTCATGCACAACAATTGTGTGTAAAATGAGTAGGGTAGCAAATAACATACCTCACATTTTTGTGATTTTTTTTTTGGAGCAAGTGCAATATAGTTAAAACAGTCCTCTTAACCTTTTACAATGATTTAAAATAACATTAATGAAAGATTCATTTACATCTACTTTCAGGCATGATTCGTTTCCCCATTTGAGTAAATAAATGCACACTGATAGCATTTAATAAATGTATAAGGAATGAGATTTTAAACGTCAGGTCCACGCTTTTCTGTGTCGTTAAATAAAATATAAATACCAATAATCAAATAGCAGTTTTACAATTGAATATTACATGTAAGCATCTCAACTTAATCTTCGCCATGAATTTTCCATACAACGATACGTGTTTTTGGAAAATTTCTATCCCAATAGTATTCACGTTAAAAACTATATATGGCATACGACCTGGTTCGAAATTTTGATTTAAAGGGGCATGGTCACGATTTTGGTCAAGAATTATTTTTCCGATTTTAATGTTTACAATGCTTCAGTAAGACATTTTTAATAGGCAGCCACAATTTGAGTGTCATTCGTTGAGTTATAAGCGAGTTGCAGAGCTTAAAATTCTTTGCAATGTAAACAAAGCTTTTGTTTACATTTTGAATGTTGAAGTAAAAATTCCAGTTCTTGACCTATAAGGAATGTTTTAAACGTTAGGAACTGTTTATTAATGCTTAAAATGAATAAGAAGATAGACAAATTAGCTTGAAAAAGATTTTTTACTGGTATATTGAAGCTTTGTAAACAAAAACAGGGCACGAGCCTTATTTACATGACAAAGAATTGTGAGCCCTGTATCTTGCTAATAACTCTACGACTGACTCTCAAATTTCATTCGATTATTAGAAATGCATTCCTAAAGCATTGCAAATAATAAAAACAGAAAAATAGAATTTGACCAAAATCGTGACCATGCCCCTTTAATAGTATGGATGACAATAAATATTAAAAAATGGACAGTTCAAGCAGGCGTAAAATATGTGTATGCCTGAGAAAGAATATAACAGATAAGTAATGAAAGATGGGAATTCTAGACCGTGGAGCACATTTTATTTCTTTTTTGTGCCAATGAAAGAGCAAAATTTTCTCAAGACAGTGTCTCGTACCAGATTATCAATTTAAAACTAATAGTAATTTTTGCTATTTTTATTTTTCTTTTCTTATAAACATCAAATTCGTTCTTGTTGCAATGATTTGTTGTTAAGTTAGTAATAGAATTCATCTCATATTCCGTGCAGATTGCAATGATCACAAAGTCTTTCATGTCTTGGTAATATTGACCCAACGCCCAAACAAATTTAACTTACCACTTAACTTATGATAGTCATACTGATCAACTTCATAAAAATTTAAATAATATAATTTCTGTTTAACGACCTTTAATTGTTGCAAATGTTCGTCTCAAAAAGTTATAATATTCACATGCGATATTCTTACATTACGTTACATCAGAAGTTAATGTAAGTTACAAGTTGGAATATATTTCAGTTTATTCGAGTAACAATGGGTCTGTTTCATAAATTAGCAGCACAAACATTTGTAATATTTTAGAAAGTAAATATCTGGTAACGCAAACTCTAGCAATGACAATTTCATTTTACACTCCACTGAAAGGAGATTAAAATGGTAGGTTTGAAGCGATGTCGGCAAAAATTGTGAGGTCAGATTTCTTTAACATTTTGAATATTTACCGGTTTTATTTCACTGAACAAAATAAAGAATAAATAATTAATAGGAAAAAATTTAACTTATCTGTTGTGTACTATTTTAAATGGAGTAAAGTGAACAAAATTTTAGATAAATCCTTTCTATAATTGCAATTTTTGAAAATCCCCAGACGGCACATCCATATAATAATATTGGTTGAACAATCTTGTCAAATATATCAAGTTGACACCTTGATGATAAGATATGTAATTCCTCTTTTTTTAACACTTCATATCATGCTTTTGTTGCTTTTTCGGCTTATTTCTGTATTGCAACTTCAAAGATCCTGTTTTGCTTAGAGTGACTCCCAAATTGTTAAAGGGACCTAGACACGATTTTAGCTCAAAATTTTCAAATTTTATATTTCCATTTTTTTATATAAATATCACGTGGTTTATATAGGTATTTTTAATGGTTCATCAAATTTTGAAAGTCAAATATTGAGTTACAACCAAGATACAGCGTTTGAAATTCTTTGTTTTGTAAACAAAGCTCTACTTTTGTTATTGTTTACATATGTGTTGTATTTGTATAAGTTTTAATCCAATGTTGTTTTTTGTTGATACTATTATTTATGAACACATTGAATTTAGTTTACATGTATCTTGTTTGCAACGGTTCATTTTGTCAAAAATGGTAATTTCTTTACATTGTTTGTAAACAAATATAAGACTCGAGCTTTGTTTACATAACAATGATTTCTTACCTCTGTATCTCGTTTGCAACTTGACCTCCAACATTCAAATTTTGGTCAATCATTCAATATGCACATGTAAAACATTTTAAACATAAAAATAAACTTTTGATCTCAAATCGTGTCTAGGTCCCTGTGTAACAACTTCAATAGGTATAGATCAATTTACTTGTCTTTGCAATTCTTCAGGAGAATCTGCTACTTGTGGCAGCACAGTGTCCTCTGCATATAAAAAAGCAAATATTTTGAAAACGATATTAAACAGACATTTTTTATGCTAAAACAAAATTCTTTCTATTAGGAAATTAGTGAAAGAAAACATTACCAACAATCCTGTTAAAGGAACGTTGTATTACTAAGAGTACTAGTCTATGAATAATGTTCAACTTCTCAAATTTAATTTAAGAATAATAGTTAGTACAGTGTTCGACTTATGCATTGTCAAAATTAATTTTAGAAAACCAAATCTGCATTAAATGTCAAAAGTCGCCCCGAGTTGTTTCTCGCATGTACGTGCTAAAGGATCTCTGTCTAAATTAAAACTGTAATCTTATCTACATCTCCCTATTATGATACCGTTTCAATACTGATGACACATGGTAAACAAGGGTATCGAGTTGATTCTCTACTGCTAATTCAAATCACACCGTATCACACTCTAGCAGTGCCTTTTTTTGGTAACTGTCGGGCATTAGGACTAATGCAATTGCTTTTTTAAGCTGTAAATTCTATAATATATTTGCACCTTATTTAATTTTTTTAAATTCTTTAACTTTTCATTCGATATGTAAACTATGATACCCGTGTATTTCTTCATAAACATGCGTATTTATTGTGTTGTATTAATTATAAAGGTTGTACAAAACACCTGTGAAATTAAATTTTAAAAAGAATTTCTCAAATACACAAAGTAATAAAATTAAATTTTAATTTTATTTCTTATTAGATAATATAGGGGCCTATATCAAACCTTTCATTTATTCAAGACAAAAAAGAATCGAAGTATCACGTAAAATGAACATTTCAAAACCTACATTTGAATGGTGTTAGTTTGATTTTTGTGTAATTTAGCCTTATAAAATTGAAAAATTTATAACTTGTGTTTCTTTAGATAGTAAAGACCTGGAATTTTGACATCACTTTTGATCATAATTTATTAATGCACATCGAATTCAAGGTCATATTAAAAGGTTAAAAATGATGACGTCCTCAAAAATATTTATCAATTTTCACAGGTCAAACATTTTTAAACCTTCATTAATCTTTATAGTTTGATACAATAACGGGGTCATGACAATCATATCATGATCTTGAATTTCATCTAAATTAAAATAAATATTCGATTTCTCTTTTAGATACATTCGAGTGTTGCAAATTGTTGTCTTCAAAGGTAATTCTCGAGCAATTTTACATCAGAATTTACGTTGCCAGTTAGAATAATTATATTTTACTGCAAAAAAGGAATATTTATAAGTAACTTTTAAGCAATGCAAATTCTAACAATGACATAAAAGCACCAGAAATATTCATATTTACATCAAAATTTCTCCGCTTGGTGGAGATTTTATATTGTTCATACTTTCATCCCCAGACCGATATAGGTTCAATGTTCATCATAAAAAAAAGTTGGGAACTTTTGTAAAAAATCTTCTAAATGTTTCAATGTGTGATAGAAAGTTGAAAGCATCCTCATATAGTGTATATTCTAAATTGTTCAAACCGTGACCCCTAGACCAATGATAGTGCTACCAGGGGGTTTAAAAGTTTAACCTTAAATATTTTGCACCAGAAATGCTAACATTTATATCAAAGCTCTTATTCATAGCAAATATTCAGTTTGTTAAAACAGTTGGCTCTGGACCAATTCTCGGGCCATAGGCGGATTTCAACATAGAAATATATAGGAAAAATCTTTAAAATCTTCCTATATAAAAGTCGCGTTCAATAAATTATAATTTCATATTATTTAATGTATTCATAGTTATCTTTTTTTTATTTGCAGAGACAGTTTGTGAAACAGGCCATTTTGTAGTCAACGAGGTCAGATCTGAACTGGAACTGAAATCGATAGTGACCGAATTCATAAATTGATTAGTTATTCAGCTGTTTAGAAACGGGAAATGTAATTAGGAGAAAACAAACCAAAAAAGGGATGTACATACACGTACATCGACATTCAAAAACATTTGACTTCTTGAAAAGGATTATATCCCATAACATATGTCAGCGGCCCCTTTTTGTACAATGTAGTATAGAAAATCTACCATGATTTTGATAAATGAAAGTGAAGAAAAATGACACAGCTTAATTAGTGTTACATAAATTTGATTCCTGTTTTATTTACCACAGATTGGTTTTAGGTTTGCCAGTAATTACATTTTAAAAAACTGTTCCGACACCGCATTAGATATTCATCACATTGATCTTTTTGTTGATTTTTGTATAATTGTTAAGATTTTGTTTATCGAAAAGTAATTGCTTTAACAAATCAATCAAATTGATATTTTATACCAAACAAGAAGCCAATAGGCCTTAACGGTCACCTGAGTACCATAGCCAATACACAAACTTGTCGAGAAGTCTCATATATGCATTTAATTAAGTTTCGTTCTGGAGTAGAAAAAATATAATATTGTAATGATGACCACTTCCCTGCTTGAAGTCTTTCAAAAAGGACTATAAAACCTATAATTTAGCGAAAAACTTAAAGATCATAATAGAGTGCATGACCTGATATTGAAAATGTGCAAGACTGATAGAAAATAATTTTCCCATATTTGTTAACTTTCAAGATAGGTTTTATGTGTATATGTTCTCATAGATAAACTAAAACAAGGTGGCTAGTATGCATGTTTTATTTAAAACAACCTCCCATCCCCCATCCCCAGGGGCAGACAGAAACTCTCCCTGTGGGCATTTAAACATAAAAAAAGCTGTAAAACACTACTTTATGTTAATCACTTCTCCTGTTTCAGCTTTTAGATACTCATCCTTCACCATCTGGCATTTATACCAAAATCATTTTAAATGTGTTGCTTATCGGTGATTTTGGTTTACTTAGCCAATTATTACTTTACCATTAACAAGTCTATTTGTTTATTTAGAAAGTTCAAAAACTGTTTTTGTTTCAAATGATAAAATACTTGCATAACTCTTTCGATCATACAACGTCTTAATTACATTATATTCAATGATTAATTACTAAATATGAACAAGCAAAGGAAGACAACTCCATTATGAAGAAGCAAGGGAAGATAACTCCACTAACTCCCCCTGAACTCTTTCCAAATGGTTTCACAATATCTTAACTTTGATAGACATCTACAAAATTATGAATTCAGTTTTACTTACAGGTGTGTGGGAGTAGAGAAGATAATTTTTAAATATTATATGATTAGCACTATACATCCATTTTGGCCCCGCCCTAGAGTCAAAACCCATACTCCAGGGGACATGAAATTCACAATTTTATTAGAGGACTTCCTGGTTAACATAATTATGAAGTCAGCTTATCTTACAGATGTGTGAGAGAAGAGAATAAGATTTTAAACATTATATGCATTAACACTATATAGCCATATTGCCCCCCCCCCCATTACAGCTTGAACCCCTGACCCAGGGGCCATGACTTTCACAATTTAGATAGAGAACTTCATGGACATTATAACCATGCATTTAGTTTTCTCAAATATACTAGTATATATTGGAGTAGAGAAGAAGATTTTCTAAGAGTCAATACATTTTTACTATATGGCCATATTGGACCCACCCTAAAGCCTGAACCCCTGACCAAGGGGCCATGAATTTCACAATTTTGGTAGAGGGCTTCATGGACATCATAACCATGCATTCACTTTTTTCCTCACCTGTGTGGTAGTAGAGAAGAAGATTTTCAAAGATTTAATACATTTTCACTATATGGCTATATTTGCCCCGCCCTAGGGCCTAAACCCCTGACCCAGGGGTCATGAATTTAACAATTTAGGTAGAGGGCTTCATGGACATCATAACCATGCACTCAGTTTTTTCCTCACATTTGTGGGAGTAGAGAAGAAGATTTTTGAAAATTTGCCCTTTTTTTGCATATTTGGCCCCGCCTGTGGCGCCCCGGGGGTGGTAGAGCTATGAATTTCACAATTTAGATTCCTCTTACCATAGAGATGCTTCAAACCAAAAATGGTAACAATTGGCCTTGTAGTTTTCAAGAAGAAGTTAAAAATGTAAAATTGTTAACGCACGACGCACGTCAGATAGCAATAGGTCACCTGAGTTTACTCAGGTGACCTAAAAAACAAAACAAAAAAAAAAACGAAACAAAAAAACAACAAAAAACAACAACAACAAAAAAAAAAAAAAAAAAAAAAACAAGAAAAAAACCTGATGTTAACAAAAAATCATGTTGACATCTGATGTTCCTCTTATAGACTTTGGGCCAATAGTGGGCATTGGAGGATCAACGTTCAACATATTAATATATTTGGAAGTATTTCTCTAAAAATTCTTTGCAAGAACTACAATTCCTTAATTGTAATATTACTGAACAAGAAGCCTGTTATAATGAAATAATGAAGATACTACTGTATACAGGGAAATATTCGCCCCCGTTTTATTTTCACCTCTTTCGTCCTCGTTGTCAGCGGGTGAATTTACGACTAGGCGAATTCAAAGCAATTGTTAAATAACTGTGTTAAATAAAGAAAAAGTAACTACTTCTAACTTTGTCTGGGCGAATTCAAGTCGGGGCGAAAGCGTTTTTTAAGTGTAGAAGGGCAAAAAAAAAAAAACAAAAAAAAAAACAAAGGGGCGAAAATACCTTGAATCAGTAAATAAATTCTTTTCATACCATGACCTTGACCGATAGCGGGGCATTAGAAGGTCAATTTATGAGTTTATAAAGAAATATTTCTAAGACATTTAGTGTAGAATAAATGATATTACTATGCAAGCATCCTAATATAGTCGAAGATATAATTGTGAAAGCCATTGGGACTGATATTTTGTAAGAAATCGTAAAATTTAAACACCATGGAATAAATTTTAAAACGACTTACAGATTTTTTAAAAAATTAAATTATCCTGATAGATTGTAGCTTAAAATCTCTTTAAAGATGAATGGAGCCGGGGGGGGGGGGGGGGGCAGAGTCCAATTTTATAAGAAATAATTTAAGAAATGGCGGTATCAATTTTTTAAATAACAGAGAAGCAAGCTATGATTTTCAAGTTTCATCATTGGATGCTCTTAAAGGAAACAGAGGCCACTGTTAGGGTCAAGTGTAAAATTTGGGGGTAGGGGCTCTTATTTTAAATAGAGATATATGGAATAATTCTTATGACGAAAAATATGAATATTATAAAAGAGATTAATTTGAAGAATTTTCCAGTTTAAACCCCTGCGTACTATTTGGGGGTATGGGTGTATTTTTGATTGGAAGAGGGAGGGAATGCTGGGTTTGACACTCTTGTTCAGGTGAGCAATTTGGCCCATTGGCCTTTTAAGTTTGTTTAATAACCCAAGGGGAGAGGTTCTGCTTTTCTTCATGCAAGATATGGATTTACTTTTTTATTTTGGGGGGGGGGGGTTGAAGGAGGGGGCTCCACCTTTTATGTTGAATGTTGCTTGTTATGAAAAGTCTGAGTCACCACATCTTTTAGAGTCATTGTTACCGATCTGTTACTGCGTGCAAGTGTAGGATCTATTCCAGTATACAAACCACGTGACAAAACTTGCACTGTAATTACATATACGTTTACAAATTTAAATATGAATTTATGATTTATCACGATACAATTACATGTAGTTTATATATTAATTGCAGTCCTATTTTTATAATAAGCCGTAAATTATACGTCGTATATAAACAACTTTTTAATTGTTCATGGCGAAAAGCAACAGCAGCAGAAGATCAAGTAAGCTACAATGTCCCATTTTTTTTTACTTGCACTCAAATTCCATACCATGAAGATAACTTTGATAAAACATTTAAAAGAAGCGACATTTTTACACATTCAACATAAACTTCGGATAAACGCGCTGTCTACATTCAATGTCATTGTGTATTCTTCTCACGTCCTTCAAATAACCTTCGGAGTAAATTGTGAAACGTAAGGACGGCTTGCACTGGATTAAATTGCAAAACCGTAGCAAATAATAGCATTTCACCATATCTCAAATGATATGCTAATTCTTTATTGGCATGGGGCTACAGACGAAAAATAGAACATGAATAGGAAATTAAGTATGAAGATAATTAGGTATCAGAATGCATTAAATTGACATGCACTGCTAATGAATTTAAATTGACCAATGTATTCTATTCATACGATTTTTTTTCGTTCAGTGTTATCAATCTCAGAATCTAAACATGGCGAAGAATAAACAAGACAATCTTAGATAAATAAATAATCCTCATTTCCAAAGCTTGATTAACTAGTAAATAAAAAACGACTGAAGATGTGGAAGTTTTGATATACACGACTGTACATGTATCTTCATCAAAACTCATTGACATTTTTTTTCTGCAAAGTAATCCCGTCGATGATAATGCATTCAAGCAGTAAATAAAACCCAATAAAATTCATAATTAATAATCAGCAAATACAACTGTCCTCTGTTTTAAAATGCAAATGGCATCATCAAAATCAAATCAGTGTTGAAATGAAGGCAAATAAGCTCGCGGTCTTCAAGGTTCTTGGTTTCTTTTGGTCCTGTACTTTTAACAATAAAAGATACCTGTTGTCACAAAAGTACCTTTTATCATGTGTATAATAAATGATACAATATCGCATGCTTGTCGATAAAAAAATAAAACGCCATTTTTTTACAAAAATACATGTTTGTAAGAATTATTCATGCGTAAATATATAATCATGTTTTTGGGTTTTGTTTGTTTGTTTGTTTGTTTTTTAATTTAAAATTATGACATGAAATTACATCTCAGCTGATATTTGATGGTACCAATGCGTATATAACATGGGACCACTACAATTTTACTTCTGTAGCCAAGATTTTAATACTATTTTCGTACATTCAAATTTATGGGACAGACATTAGACCCCATTTGACTACATTGACTCGGTCCAGCAATTTTTCAAATTCACACACTGACCCATTTACGGGACTTCTACAGGTCACACAAGTCGAAAACTTTTTCTAACCGCGGGCAAAAATTTAACCAACCGTTAAAGATACTATCAATTTTTCTGATTGAGACGATCTAAGTACGTATCAAGGTCGCGTTATATTGAATGTTCTTTTTGGTACAAAATATTGGCCGAAAAAACCGGCCAAAGCAAACTCAACAAATTGTTTAATAATAACAAAAAAAAAGAGTGGAAAATACAACATATTTATCACACCGAGCCGCGAGATTCCTTCTTGCTTATAAATAACTGGATGGAGTAATTGGATATCCCTTGGGGGTTTAAAACTGTCTGTAAGTCATTGGAGTTGTTAGTATACCCAGGTTGGAAGTCTAATGACCAAGAAGGTCTCCTGAAACTTAAAATATATATATATTGAAAGGATGAAATGGATTTATTCTAATTTTCATTTTATTGTGAAAATTTCGTCACGGTTCGTTGTTTAGGATTTTTCGTTTTATCAGATGTAGCCTCGGTTTACGTGCGTGTGCGACTTGACAATAATACAATAATATAAACTCTGTTGTGAAGAGAATCTCCGATATCAGAAAAGGGACGAAACATGGATGGACATCTTCCACGATAAAAATTAAGTAAGTCTCTCTCTCTCTCTCTCTCTCTCTCTCTCTCTCTCTCTCTC
>WFKH01011801.1:42626630-42656669 GCA_016163765.1 Magallana hongkongensis
GATAAAGAGAGAGAGAGAGAGAGAGATATTTAATAATCATGGATTCGCAGATTTGAAAAGTCTAAATCAGTTTACGAGATCATGTGCAGATCCAGGAAATTTTCCAGATTGGATGGGGAGGGGGGGGGGGTCTGAAAGAAAATTTTGTTTGCCCCCCACCCACCCACCCACTCCGACTCTCCAGTAGATGCTCATGGAGAAGCCCATTCTCGGAAACGTAGGATTTTCTTAAGTAACTGAAAAAAATATTACTCCCGTCCTTTATCGAGTGCGACATGCAAAATTTTGACAAATTTTGAGACTTGAGCGTATATTGTGGCAGCAAAATATGTCAGATAGTGTATAAATACAGGGGCGTCGAAAGATATTTCATATTGGGGCGGCGAAATTGATCGATAAGTTTGGGGGGGGGGGTGGAACCAGATTTAAGTTGTTATTCTACAGTGTGTCAAATTATTCTTCAGTTTGATAAATTGTATTGTCGCTTATTTGATGGCACTATATAAGAAACCAAGCAAAGAGTTGTACTTAATCTTTATTTTTTACCTTTGACAACAAAAAATGTGTATCAAGATAACGCAACTCACATTTATATTAAGAAAGTTTATGTGCATCATGTGGGGATCTAAATCGTGATTCGTCCGAACAAATAACTTATTCGTTCGAACAAATCGTAATTCGTCCGAACAAATAACTTTTTTGTCCGAACAAATCGTAAATTGTCCGAACAAATCCTAATTCGTCCGAACAAATAACTTATTCGTCCAAACAAATCCTAATTCGTCCGAACAAAAAACTTATTCGTCCGAACAAATAGCTAATTCGTCCGAGCAAATTCTAAATTGTTCGAACAAATCCTAATTCGTCCAAACAAACATCTTCACAATGTCAAGGTTTTGTGATTACGGAACTCCACACAAACCCTTGACATAAGTCGCTATTTAAAAGTCGGTCTCAGGCCGTTGTATTTCATTGGTTCCAAGTCTCAATTTGGAGCCAATCAGAATGCGGTTCTCATTCATATCAGAAACGATGTAAACAAATGTGGCTGTGCACATGTTGATCCTAAAAAATCGCAAGTTCTCGATCTTTTTGTCGTATTTGTATGGATAATAACCTAAACAAATACCGCTGTTTAACTTTTTTTGAAATCGTTCACTGTGTTAGAACAGCTTTCTGAAGTTATAAATACGTTGCCTTTGGAAACGATAGAAAGTCACCATACGTACGTCAAATGTGCTTAGTTCCAATTAATACGTCCCGATTATCTATTAAACATGATATCGCGAGCTTTTGATTTTCAGTGAGACAATTAATATAGAAATTGTACAAAAGTTTTCGTTCAAGATCTGCCATCCTTGTGCTCCACCCAAACTACGTTTCAAGAGGAGTTATTTCATTGGACATTTTATTTTTAGATTATTACGTATTGTTGCGCGTGAGCCCGACTTTTAAATAGCGACTTATGTCAAGGGTTTGTGTGGAGTTCCGTAATCACAAAACCTTGACATTGTGAAGATGTCAAACAAATAACTTATTTGTCCGAACAAATCTTAATTCGTCCGAACAAATAACTTATTCGTCCGAACAAATGGCTAATTCGTCCGAACAAGTACTAATTCGTCCGAACAAATCCTAATTCGTCCGAAAAAATAACGCATTCGTCCGAACAAATAGCTTATTCGTCCGAACAAATCGTAATTCGTCCGAACAAATAAGATTTATTTATTTTTTAATCTGGCCCTTTCACACCGCCGTTCTTTTTAGTACTTTCAGAACTTTGATTTTCATAGTCGTTAAACTCAAAATTCACTTGCAAAACGAAAAAATTATAGAGAATTAAATGGTCTTTCTACTGTCAGGTGATACGGTATTTTATTGAAATAGTTTGTTTGTCTCATTTTTGTCTGGTATACGAGCGACCTCGAAAGAGTATACTAAACTAACAGAAAATAGTTCAATATTTAATTATAGTTAAATCTTTAATAGAGCAAGTCAATTTGTGCTTCATGTGTTAGTTTTAAGAAAACAATAACACATGTATTGAATTGTACGAAAATTTAAGAAATTTTGGAAGAATGAATATTGTATGCGTCAAGTAATTTTGTATTTTCAGGGAAACAATTGTTCGTGTTTGAAATCATTGGAATCTGACACATACTCGCCCATTGACAAGTGTGATATTCTATGTGTATGGGAAGACAGACTGTGTGAAAAGGCAACGATTTTTTCTGTTTTTGAACGACAAGGTAAATAAATATTTACAATATGAACACCACACACTTAAAGGTTACATCCAATCAATTTTTTTTTTCACCAATCAATAGATTTGATCTATCTTAGAAAGCTCCAAAAATCCGCACCTTGATATCTGCTCTGGTTTAGCAGATATTAGCAATTAAATACCACATTTTCGCCCTTCTCACGGAAACGCACAAACGTAAAATATGAAAAGTTCGCTTATAAGTTGTGGAATGTGCTACTTAACAAATGTGTCCACCAGCATCGTTGCTTTATAATCAAGTGAAACTGAAGTGTTAAAGGAGAAAAAGATATTTAATTTTTTTTTTGATGTAAAGGAAGATTTTAGAAATCATTAAAAAGATAATTTAAGTGAAGATAAACATTTCACTTGTCCTCACACATGTGAAACAATCCATTAGGACTCAGCACTTCATTAATGTTATAGGCCAAAAAATGAAAATGTCTCAAATTTCTTAGACTTTCTATGGTCAGAAAATATATCACTCACTATCAGAGATATTTGAATATATCTTAACCAAGATAAAAAAAACCCCACTACGTCTGCCTCGTCAGATTAAATCTATACACATGTATAGTAATCACTCACTCGTCATTAGATCACATATTTTGTTAATTTAAAAAACTCCCAAAAACAATAGCATACTTAAATTTGTCTCTTTAGGTGTGGGTAGGTAGGAATGTCAGCCCCTTACCCAGGATTCACATTGCTATTTTTATATAATAAGTATACACATTGGAAATATTCTCTCTCTCTCTCTCTCTCTCTCTCTCTCTCTCCCTCTAAAAACAACCAATTTACTGGAAAACTTACAGTACCCATAAACATACCCTGAAAGGGGTTGTCGGTCAATACTTTTTTCCCATCAAATGTTCCTCTGAATGTTATACCAATATTTAAATAGCGACCTTTTTTTACAATATGATTGTCTCTTGTGATTAAACATTTAAACATTTGGCACAAGCTAGGGTATTTGATTTTTAGGTCGCCTGAGTCACTCCGGTGACCTATTTGCTATCTGTTTTTGTCCGTCGTCGTTCGTCGATCATAAACTTTTGAACATTTTTAGTTTCTTCTCTGGAACCACTCGACCAATAGCATCTATGGGTGTAGGAGAGTAAAAATTGTGAAATTCATGGCCCCTGCCCCCTGGGGCCTGAGGAGTGGGACTGAAACCATCAAAACTTAAGCAATCTTTTAAAAATCTTCTTCTTAACTCCTGGACCTCAAGCAGTCAAACTATTGGCATGATTGTAATAAGCATTTAGCTCTCTATCAGAATTGTGAAATTCATGGCCCCAGGGTCAGGGGCTCTGGCGCTAGGGTGGGGCTCTAATGATTATGATGTGAAAATGCATTAATTCTTTAAAAATCCTCTCCTCTGCTCCTGGGTATTTAGCCAATAAACTAAGTACATAGTTATGATAAAAAAGAATGCCCCGTCCAAAATTGTGAATTTCATAGCCCCTGGTTAGGGGTTCCGGTGCTAGGGTGGGGCTCTAATGATTATATAGTGAAAATACATTCATTCTTTGAAATCTTCTCCTCTGCCCCTGGGTATTTAGCCAATAAACTAAGCACATAGTTATAATGAGAAAGAATGCCTTTTATAAAATTGTGAATTTCATGGCCCCTGGGTCAGGGGTTCTGGTGTTAGGGCGGGGCTCTAATGATTATATAGAGAAAATGCATTAATGCAATCTTTAAAAAATCTTATTCTTTACTCCTGGACATCAAACTGCAGGCATGATTGTAATAAGCATTGAGCTCTCTGCCAAAATTATGAACTTCATGGCCCCAGAGTCAAGGATTCTAGTGCTAGGGTGAAAATGCATTAATGTATTAATATCTAAAAAATCTTTTCCTCTGCTCCTGGTAATTTAGCCAATGAACTAAGTACAAAGTTATGATGAGGAGGAATGCCTGGACATCGAACTTATTGTAATAAGCATTGAGCTCTCTACCAAAATTGTGAATTTTATGGTCCCTAGGTCAGGGGTTCTGGTTTAAAGTGGGGTTCTAATGATTATATAGTGAAAATGCATTAATTCTTTGAAAATTTTCTCCTTTGCTCATCCATATTAGGCAGATGAACTACAAGTACATAGTTATGGTAAGGAAGACGGCGTCTTACAAAATTGTAAAGTTCATGGCCCCTGGGCCAGGGGTTCTTGTGTTAGGGCAGGGATAAAATATGAAGTTTTTTCTTTTCAGATCAATTGTACATATATCAGAATGTTCATAGTGCTTGGGTTTTGATTTTCCTTAAACTGTTCGACAAGTATCAGCTGTTGATTTTTGTATTTTTTTTCTTTTGTAAAATATAGCAAATATGGCACACACTCGTCTGGATACCTCGTCCCAAGTTTTCAAGTTAGGAAGTTCTTATTTTTAAAATAAATTGAACATTTATAAGAGATGCGCATAGTACTTGTTCTTTGATTTTTTAAATAATTTATTAGAAAAATACAAGAAAAAAGAATCTTTTGATTTGAATAATTTCGTTGCAAAATATTCCATAAAGGGTACACCATTTGCCTGGATACTAGTAACTCCTTGCACAATTTTTCAAGATGAGATTTTTTATTTTGCAAATCAATTGTACATCTATCATAAATATACAGAACCCTGTCCAGGTAATGCTAGTATCTTAAAAAGGATTAGGTTGGTCAAACTTAACAACACTTGAGAGATAAATCCACTGCACCATAAAGCTACAAAAATGATTTCATTAGCCCTGTAATTATAATGCACACGAATGTACATTAAAAAGGCACTTTGCGGTTACTCAGGTGACCAATAAAGCCCATGGGCCTCTTGTTCACATTTTGTTCTTCAATTTCAGTCAACTATAACTGTCCACAAAGTATCCTGTATAATTAAATGTGTCCGACTCCTTGTTGCTAATATTTTGTGTAAAATAGTATTTTAGTAATATGTGGTTGAATCCCCTTTAATAGATTAATCATGCTTATTTAAGAAAGAAAGTAGTGTCCAGGTTTATAAAATAAACAGATATTCAAGTACGCAATTTTCTCTTGAGTCTAAGAAAGGCAGTCCATTTTATTTTGGATAAAATGTGGTTCTTTCTTCAATTGAAATTTTGTGCAGGGACACTCCATCCAAATGTGTATTTAAACACCCACCCGTAACTCATCTTCCATCCCTCTTAGTTTGTAAACTTAAGCAACAGAGACTGCCTCTGCAGTTGGACACATTTGTGACGTCACACAGCTGATTACGGCGGAAACAGCCGAGCGTAAGGTTACTCTCAGTGAGGTTTGACATTTTAATTAATTCCAGCTAAACCATAAATCCTTCAAACTTGGTTTTTTCATGACTGTGTTTTGAATGATCAGATGAGTATTTTAACAAAATCAAAACATTTGACTGGAGGTGCCCTTCAAAGCACACAATTCATAACTAGACAATATTTCTTCACAAAACAGACACATCGTGATTTTATTTTCATCTTCAAGGAATTGAAAATTTTGTTAAAATACTCCATGGGTATAAGATTAATCGTCCATTGCTTGTTTAAAAACAACAAATAGATGACATTAAAGATGTAATAAAATATTATGGAAATGCATTTGCAGTAAATTTTTTGCTTATGATTAGACATGTAAGTATTCCTTAAACTGACTTTCCATTTTTTTGGCAGATTTTATTCATATCCACATGATGTTTATATGAAAACGTCACTTTTTAACTAGCCTCTCCACTTTTCTGTAACAGTATAGACATGCAAATGGATATAAACTATAATGAAAAGGAAATTAGAATAAGAATACTGTAGATACTTTTAATTTTGTATAATCTTAAACTCCTTTAAAAACATGATCATGTAAAAAAGCAAGAGGATACCTCTTTTTATTTAAAAACTGTAGTTCGTCTTATATTTAATTTTTATTAGAGTATCTATTATATCATAATATAATAAATATAAACGCCAACTGGCTCCTTCAATTTTGTTCTGGTCTTTCATTTTACAACACAATGCTTCCATCCTGTTGATTAAAAGTAAGATATATTTACGGAAGCCCAGAATGCTCATTCACAGTATAATCGCTAATGTAATTTATATACTGTGGGATAATTCATTTAAGTTAAAAGAAGAGATAAAAGTCATTTATTTGTAGGAACATGTAAGAGTATATACGTATGATCTTTATTTAGAACAGTTTGATGTCGCTAGGATACAGGTTTTGAGATCCATGATTTGATTTTTCAATTCAGATACTGAATTTCGAATCTCGAATCGCGTATTACGAACTTCGAATCTCGAATGAGCCTTCTTCTGGGCTTTCGTATCATACCCTAAATTATTCCAGGAAAAAACTAACAAAAATCTAAGCATCACAAATTAAAAGTGGAAATATATGGGCAATACATATATAATTATTTTTAGACAGTATTGGCAGTGTGGGTGGTTTCCAAATTGAAGAATGCATCACAATTAGAAGAGGTGCGGCGTATAAACTCGACTGTTCATCAAAGAGAAAATATATATGTCAAAGTAAGTCTGATAAAATGAGTAAGATGAATCCCTCGTCTAAACTTATATTTACAAGATATGTATTCATCAATCTTTAATATCTTACCTTACTTATTTTAGTTTAAATGCACTGATCTGGATGTTCTGCAGTGATTATTAATCTGTAAACTCAATTTGCGTGCAATTGGTTTTGCCGACTACTGAATCACAGTCTAGTGAAACAGTTTATTAGTTGTGAGATGCTACATAGAGAAGTATCTTTATGATTAATGATATCGAAAGATGTTACTTTCATTTATTAACCTCATCCAAACTGTTAGCAAGCAGCCTGTGTGATAATAATAAAAAATACTTCTGTTTTCTACACTTAATGGTTTTTTTCTTGAAATTTAAGATTAATTAATTTAAATAATTCGATTGCGTTCATACAGCAGCTGAGAAATCCAAATCACCATCTTACCAGCTTCAGTAATTTTGTCCGTGTATTAGAACATGTATACGCCTTCATATAAGCTTTTTTAGAGTGCCTTCAAAGTCGATGAATTATTCTAAAATATTCAATCCAATAGATGACAACGTTTATTCAAATGCCGATAATAAATATTATTGTGTACCTTGTAAAATACTGTGTCTTAAGCTTTACTTTTCAAGTTAATCATGATATTGCTTCATTTACACAATTTGCATGATTTAATTAATACATATTAATCGAATTTGTCAAAGTACTAGTTTAATGTCAAATAGATTTTCAGATTTTATTGAAACTGATCTGTCCTGCAGGTATATCCACGAAACTTTCATAGAAAAAATATAAAATCAAAGAATATTCCTAAGATATGACTTTTTCATTCTATTCAATGAAAGAAGTTTCGAAATATTATAACACAACATCATTGTCAACAGTCGTCTCAAAGAATATGCACAATAAAGAAATTTTTACAGTATCTCTCATCAATAGTAATTTAATTTAAAAAAAACTAATAAAAGAGAAAAACAATTATTCTTAAATTAAAAGTAAAACGCTAATTTCTCCTTTATTTTAGAAAAACAAACAAAATTCCAACATTTGTTATTAGTTAAATAATTAATTAAAATTTTAGTAGATTAACTTTGCTCTCAATATTACTTATAAAAAATATATTATCAAATTTTATGTAATGACATATTTATCTATTTGATAATCTAAAAAGGTTGGAAAAAAAGCTTTAAGTTGTAAATGTACATACCGTACTCAATTTTATACATTTTGTCCTATTTCAAACCTAGATAATATATTGGTTCTGAGAACGACTTCATCAACTGTTATCATCAACAAGTTATCAAGAATTTTCATGGTATTTCCATGTTGCAGTTCAATGCACAAAGTGGACCCCCAACTCGTAACAATGAGTTTCCCATCTGACTTCAGATTCCCATGTTCCAAATTCGGTGGCCTACATGTAGCCTTTTTCTTCATTCCTCTAACTAATGATTATTTTACAATGAAAAAAATCATACGCAAAACTTCAACTACAGCAATTTTCTTTTTGATTGAAATATTAATGGGTGCATTTTCAAAAAACCTCAAAACAGTATTGTATCTCGTATTTTCTCATCCAATTTGCATTGGTTAAAATCGTACCATGTGACTACCCAAGTCGATAGCAAAGTCTGAAAGTGGATTAAAAATCGTCCGATTATCAATGAAAATTGTGACGTCACAATGACTTTACCTGTACAATAGTTATACACTGTACATTGTTATAATAAAATCAATTGTTAAATCGTATCGTATGACCAATTTACCAATTGACCAATCGAGTCAAATCGACTTACCTTAGCAAATCAATTCAAAATCGGATGAAAAATCGCTAGGATGAATATTGGGACTGGCTAGTTTTCAGGAGTACACAGAAAAATGTTCATAAAAGAAGTTTCCAAATAAAGTCATAATTTTGACCAGTAAATTAACCAGTAAATTAAACAGATCGTCCAGCTGTCAAAACTTGAATTACATTTAATAATAAAGTTTTATACTTAGTTATCTGTTTAACGTTTTTGATTTTTTTCATTTAAAATGCCATTTTTCTATACATGAATCTTTTATTAAAGGAGAAGGAAATTTAAGAATTAGCGCAAGCGAAGATACTTGGATGGAAGCTGTGTCTAAATGTGCAGAACAAAATGAAACGTTGGCTTATTATCTGCCGATGTCAGAAAAATATAATAGTTTTCGTGGTAATGAAAATTACTGGATTGGCATAAAACAGTACTATCAAACCAAACCGGTGAACGGTAAGTTTAACTTAACATTCTAGAACTCTTCTCAAGTAATTTAAGAATAAATGCATTAATGAGTATTCATTAAATTATCAACCTTTGAATTTGATATTAGCGTGAACTTTTGATCTTGATCTGACTACTCAAGAAATGAATCTAGTTTCCATCTATGTTATGCTCGTACAACATAACTTAAGGCAGTTTACGCTAGGCTTTAAAAACCGCAAAGCAGTTTATACAAAAGCATAAACTATCCCAACGAGTATAAAATGAGTAGATATTACGATTGTAATTTAATTTTATGGCATGTCAAACGTTGCAATTTTCGATCATTTCTATTTGTATTGGGTAAATTTTCATTTGTATTATAATTTTCTATTTTTTTTTTATAAATTACATTAGATTCTTTAATTTTCCATTTGCATTGTATGGTTCTTATTTGCATTCTATAATTTTTCATTTGCATCGTATAATTTCCCATTTGCATTCTATAATTTTCATTTGTATTGTAAACTTTTTCATTTGTATTATATAAATTTTATTTGTATTGTATAATTTCCATTTATATTGTAAAAAATTTCATTTCTAATGTAAACTTATTCATTTGTATTGTATAATCTTTAATTTGTATTGTATCTTGAGGATTGTTTATTTTGCTTTGTTACGAAGGATTTCATTGGTTTTATATTATCCTATACAGAACTGGGTAGTGCTCAAGTTTCTGGATGGTTAATACGAGGTCATCAGTCTTAGTCTTTTTTGGCAGGTTAATTAGATACTAAGATGGTTTTCAGTAGACCAATTTTAGTAGGATTACTGCTGTGAATGGACCAAAAGGTTTTTTTAAGGATGTATCATCTATGACACAATATTAAGAAAATAACCTCTTGATTGTGATAGTGTCATTTTGTATTTACATCGAAAGTTGATCGGGTTAGTATATATACAGCTAAATTAACAAACAAGGAGTCAAATAATGATATGATAATGGAAAAGGAACAGGTAATAAAACACTTTAGAGTTTAATGAAAGGAATGAAATTATCATGGATTCGTCTTGACAAATAATCCCTGAAATTAACAAGTCACTTATTTATAAATTCAGTCATTTAGATTGCCAACACATTTCTTTGACAGGTAAACATATTACGTGCTAGTTATACTTATGAATAGTATTTCTCCGTCAATAAATTTCCGTGATAAAAGGACGGACTTAATTTAACCCCCGTGAAAATATGCAGATCAAGTGCAACATACGCAATGATCTTTCATGGTTTCATGGTTTCTAAAAGTATTAAGTCCATTGTCACTAACTTTTTCTCGAAAAAAAAAAATAACTACAGTCATTTCATGCAGATTTTTTTTTACAATGTTTTGCTATAAAATGGTATGCAATTTTGATGATAGCTATGAAATTTGTATGTTATGCTATGAGAAATTGAAAAAAAGGCTTAATGATTGGTATAATATGCTATGCTATGAGATTTGAACAAAAACGCCTCCGCATACAGAAGAGTTCAAAACATTTCGAAATAAAATAATAAAACACCAAAGTTCACTACTAATCTGTAATGTAAACCTTAATTCTTTAAAATAAAATAATAAAACACCAAAGTTCACTACTAATCTGTAATGTAAACCTTTATTCTTTAAAATAAAATAATAAAACACAAAGGTTCACTACTAATCTGCAATGTAAACCTTTATTCTTTAAAATAACAAAATTAAAAAAACTGAGTTGGATTTATGTTGTATGCTGATGCTATGGTATACTATGGTATGTTATGACGAATGAGAATCTAATGATATTTTATGTGATTTCAATGCTATGCTATGAGATTTCAATGCTATGCTATGAGATTTCAATGCTATGCTATGGTGTATGTTGTAAAAGATATGCTTGAACTGACTGTAAGACCGATCACCTCTTGTAAACCACGTACAACACCTTGCACACTACCCAGTTCGAATACGAGTGAGAATTATATTAAACCAATGAGATCTTTCGTAAAAACTAATATAAACAATCTCTGATAAACAATACAAATAAAAAATTATACAATACAAATGAAAATTATTACAAATAAAAGTCTACAATGCAAATGGAAATTATGCAATAAAAATAAAAATGTATACAATACAAATGAAATTTATCCAAAACAAATGTTAAAATATACAATGAAAATTATTCAATACAAATGAAAAATTTTGAAATACAAATGAAATTTATCCAATACAAATGTAAAATTATACAATACAAATGGTATTTGTACAATACACATCAATAAATTACACAATAGAAATGAAAAATTATAGAATACTAATTGAAATATAAAGTACAGTGACTTTAGCGTCAAGCGTATTAATTAAGCGTTTTGACGCATTGTGACGTAGGCAACTTATGTTATACGATGAAGAAAAATATGTTTATCCAATTGCAATCAAATGAGGCGTTGCAACCAGAATTGAATTATATGTGTGTAAATATATAGATAAAAACTTGTCGTAGTTTTTTTAATTGCTTTATCATTTACATCCTACAATATTAAGGAAACGTTTACAAAAATATTGACATTCATTATCAAATTAATCTAAAACAAGACCCATTATCCTTTGTACAATTTAAGCAAACATGCGCTTAAAACAGTTACATGAAATACGAGTGGAACACTACCACCTTATTGGATGTTTTGATTTCAATTTTCAGAAAAGAGCAGCATGTGTTCAGTGGTTCGTCGATATAACCTTTATGATGTTCTTGTTGCATCCTCAAACTGTAACGAGAAAAAGAAATACATTTGTTTTAAAGGTAAGTTTATGTTTAGCTATATATTAGAAACAAAAATCCAATTATTTACAATGAAATTAGTGTACTATAAACATTCTACATGTTTCGGGTTTTACCATTGATTTTCATTAAAAGGGATAATCATTTCCACAGAAAACTTTTGGAAAATTACGATTATCAAAAGTAAACACAAAATAACTATAAAGGAAAGGACTTTCACTTTGTGTGGATAACATAATGGGTATGGTCCCGAAAAAAAATAATTGTTTTTCCTATGTGTTCAATATCATTAAAAAAAAAATATTCATTTCATTTCGAAAATATTGCGCAATGTATGTTTATAGCTGTTTTCTTTAGTTTTCCACTTATGTTTCATTCTCAAATGTACATTTACTTTTATACATACATCATTTTGCTTTGATATACAGTATAGCAACAACTTTTCTGTATGCAACCGTTATGTTTCAAATCTTCAATTTTTTTTTAAATTAACCATCCAACACAACCTAAATACTTGTATTGCCTTTCAACCGAAGTTTTAAACCAAAAACCAAGGTTCAAACATTCAGTTTGTGAATTAGGAAATTTCTTTTCTGCAATAACAGCATGAATTATTTTATATCATAGTATAATTACATTATACTTATTTATCCATAACTGATAATGTTCCAAATTAACGATAATAAAATCACTATCATCAATATTAACCACCTGAGTCCTCCATCTGTATAAAGTACTAGAAACAAAAGATGTATGTTGCACTCTGCCACTATTGTGACTTTATTTTTATCCCAAATAAAATTACAAATAAAACCAGATGACAATAGATGATTATGTAATAATCCCCTTTCATAATATTAATATCAAATTATGAATATTTTATCCTTTCTGCCCAAAATTATTTCACAACCCAAAAAATGATAATTCAATAACTCATAAAATTAATGACGTAATTGATTACATAATTTGTAAAAAACAATCCTTGTGGTCTGAAACCGCCAAACAACTCAAATAAAGCAAAACACATACAAAATACATTTTGAAGGGAGGTGGAGGGGTGGAGGTGGTTAAAACGCTTTTAAAAATGTCCAAAGACTGTAAACTGACCGGCGTCCAGTGAAAAAGTGATTACCCACGCTAACGAAACGACGCACCCACAATTTTTCCGCGAAACTATCCCATTGGTTACACACTGCGCGATCAATTTCGTAACCATATATGAAGATGCCAGGAATTTGGTATTGTGGTGCAAGAGAGATAACTCTTACAAACTAGATAGCAACAGTATCAATATACATAAAGCATTTTAAGAAATCTTAAAATTCTTTTATCCATAACTGATAATGTTCCAAATTAACGATAATAAAATCACTATCATCAATATTAACCACCTGAGTCCTCCATCTGTATAAAGTACTAGAAACAAAAGATGTATGTTGCACTCTGCCACTATTGTGACTTTATTTTTATCCCAAATAAAATTACAAATAAAACCAGATGACAATAGATGATTATGTAATAATCCCCTTTTATAATATTAATATCAAATTATGAATATTTGATCCTTTCTGCCCAAAAGTATTTCACAACCAAAAAAAAATGATAATTCAGTAACTCATAAAATTAATGACGTAATTGATTACATAATTTGTAAAAAAAAAAAAACAATCCTTGTGGTCTGAAACCGCCATGTACTTGATTAATTCAAATTAATCAAGTTCAGACCCTAAGAAAAAAAAAGAAAAAAAATTTAAAAAATGAATAAATATAGTTGCAAAGTGCATATTTAGATATGGTAAGACAACTTTTTTGTAAAGAAAAACATATGCTTTACAAACATTTTATGGTAAGGATATACATATGCCCTACCTACAGGGTGCAGTCAAGAACCCTTTACTACACAGTGATGAGATGAGGAATAAACATATGTCCCACATAATGGACTTATGTAGTGAACAATAACAATGCAAAATTATAATCAAATCAGTATAACCTTGTAAATAGTAGGAATACACACATTTCTAATCTACATGTAGAGACACAGTCAATGGTTCTCAGGAAATATACATATGTTCCTGAATTACCTACACTTTCACATCAAAGTTAGCAATCACTGACTTTAGATTTTTCTCTTATTTCAGAATAGTATTGGAATAGGCATTAACAAAGTGCTTAAGAACACACTTATTAAAATATAACTGGCCTTAAGTAGCATTTGAATGCGTTCAATTTCCATCGATTTAACAGTCTAATTTTGCTGTCGCTCATACCAACATCCATACCGTGAGAAGCCATTCCTATCCGGATGAATTGCGAGAAAAAATGGTTTGCCAACATGATGCTCATGTGGGAGTAAGAATTGGTAGAAAAAATTTTAAGGCTCGCATCCAGTAGTTTTTGTATGTTGCCTCTTAATTTGGAAATGGCGGAAGTGGAGGTATCTTGACTGGATGTCTGTTGGCCCATGGTGCCAGTTGTAAAAACTGATTTACCTTCGAACGAGAAAGACAATCACATAGTTAATTTTCTTTTGAGGTCAAATGTTGTGCTTTAAAAAAAAATATTAAACTTTAGGCATGTCAAGACCAATTTTCTTACAAGAAACATGATGTGACTATCCTTAGAAGTTTGCTTATTTATAACATGAACCAATGCTTGATCGTCTGTGTTAAATAAAATGCACCTATTACTATTAGCCAAATATTTGGACCAAACTTCCACAGCTATAACTATTGGGTACAATTCTAAAACTGCTATGTTTTGATACTGCCATTTATTATTCCATTCTCCTTTGAACCACTGACTACCAAACACTGCAGCATATCCAACACTACCCGATGCATCTGTATATAACCTCAATTCACTTGAACTTACCCACATATCAGGGAGAAACATACATGAACGATTGAAATTTTTAAGGAAACTAAACCAAACCTCCAAATCCTTCTTGACTTGTTTTGTCATCCTTATTCTATAATACTCCTTTTTAATTCCTATGGTCAAATCTATAAGCCTTCTTAAAAAGGCTCTACCTGGCAACACTACATTACATGCAAAATTCAATAAACCTATGAGTGATTGTAGTTGCTTTAATGTTAACTTGTCTTGTTCCAGTGCAAATTGAATGTTATGAACACACTTGAAAATTTTTTCCTTTGGAAGCCTGCACTCCATTTTGGTTGAATCACTCATAACCAAGATAAGTTATCACCTGATTAGGACCACAAATTTTTTCCAATGATATTGGAACCCCAATATCTGAGCACAAGGCCAAAAAAGATTTGAGTTTGTAGACACATTGTGTTGGTGATCTGTCTACAATAATAAAGTCATCCAAAATATGTTATATGCATGGTATGCCAAGTTTATTCTGTGCTATCCATTGCAACGCTGGCTGTTGAAAATCGTTCAAAAATTCTACAAGATGAACTAAGACCAAACTGCAAACATGTATCAAAATAATACTTATTTTTCCACTTGAACCCAAGAAACTTGTACTGAGAATGATGGATATTTATAATTCTAAATGCTGATTTATTGTCAGTTTTACAACAGAATGAACCTTTTCCACATTGTTTAACTAACTGAATAGCAGCTGAAATTGATGAGTATTGAACAAATGACTCATCCGTTGGTATACCATAATTGATAGATTGATTTTCTGGATATGATAAATGATGAATCATTCGAAATTCTCCTGGTTCTTTCTTTTCGACCAAACCCAAAGGTGAACAATGTAAATCTAAAAATGGTTTATTATCAAAAGGTCCTTGAACTCTTCCAGCAATAATTTCTTTTTGTACTTTTTGATCAATAATGTCTGGTTGTATATGTGCTGAATTCAAGTTCTTAGACTCAATACCAGGGCATTCTCCAACAAAGCCTACATAAAAACCATTTTTAAAACCCTGAATTAAATAGTTAGTTTCTGATTCATCATACCCAGATAACCAGTGAGCAAGTTTATTTACCTTGATTGGTGTTGGGCCCTTGCTTGGGTGTAGCGTTTGTTTTTGTTGAATTAAATTGTCTCCCTGAGTTTGTACTACCTGTTTGGTTTTGATATTTTGGGATGACACGAAAGGGCTGCTTGGCTGGCTTGTAACAGTGAACAAATGGGTGTGACCCATTGCAGTTATAACATCTGTGCTGGAAA
This sequence comes from Magallana hongkongensis, assembly GCA_016163765.1. Lineage (NCBI taxonomy): Eukaryota > Metazoa > Mollusca > Bivalvia > Ostreida > Ostreidae > Magallana > Magallana hongkongensis. Next base: position 42,642,594 of record WFKH01011801.1, read on the forward strand.
CGACAGGAAAAGCCTGCTGAACAATGTTTACCTGAATGATACTGGAAGCAGACACCCCTTGGCATTGAACTATACTGTATATCCTTTCTACCTTTGTTAGGTTTTGTTGATTAGCTCGTTGCGAGTCGGGCATTGACATATAGTTCCATATGTACATCGCCCCATTCGACTTGTCCTTGAGCGATCAGCATTCTAAAATCCATATCATAACCATTCCAATTGCCCTTAGCGTCTGCGATGTCCCTAACCGCTTCTAAGTGTTTTGCTAACCTAGCTTGTTGATCCGGGTATTTGATACAATATATCGCTGAAAACCTGTTCCAGGCTGTAAGCCAGTCATGCATAGATGCAACACTTACCTCATTTTGAGACTCATTATCAAGCTGATGAATGGTTATTTTTCTACATCATCCTCTTCCTCAACTTGCAGAGAAAACTTACCCTTTTTCTGTTTTTCTTTTGACAAGAGACTTTTAAACTCTATAAATTGATTTGACCATATTTTTGATTTAATCTGGTCTGAGACTCTTGCGTCGATTGGCACGGCTGTGCTGACAAATCCAGTTGAGCACTTACCCGTTATCTTTTCCGCATGGTTTATGACCTCAATTTCTACAGACTGCTGTATTATTTGTTCTTGAGCAAGAGCCTCAAAGTTGGACTGAAATGCGCCTAAATTATTTGAACATATACTTATCTTGTTATTGGAAGTGCTGTTGTTGATGAGCGCCTTCAATTCCTCTTTAATTGAGGCTGTCACTTTCCCCGTGACCTATTTCGTAATGGTGTCGAACACCTCGGGAGATATGGCTGCAACCAACTCCGAACTCGCAGTCGCGACTCTCTTTTTCTTCTGTGCAGACTGAGCAGTAGGAACCACTGTAGACTGGCTCTTCCTTTTTAGCATAATTGCAGTTGTTTAACGAGGAAACTAAAATTACATATAAATAACCTGCCTTTGGTTAGTAAAAATAGAAAAGTATGTCTACATTCGGTCAACCTAAAGAGACAAAACCAAAAATGCTCAAAAATAAAATTCCCGGAATAAAGAATACAAATTTAGAATCCAGTGCAATGATATAAGCCTCAGGGAGACAAAAGAGATATGAAAAATATCAGGACAACACAAGTAAATTGTTCAGATTTCCAATGCAATGAGATATTAAGCCAAGCCTCACGGAGGCACACCAACATGAAAATAAATATATTAAAAAATAAATAAATAAACAAATATTTCAGGTAAACACAAGTAAATTGTGTAGATTCAAAGTGCAGTGAGATAAGCCTCAGGGAGGCAAAAGAGATATGACAAAATCTCAGGAAAACACAAGTAAATTGTGTAGATTCCAAGTGCAATGAGATAAGCATCAGGGAGGCACAAAAATATGAAAATAAATAAATAAATAAATAAATAAATAAATAAAAATCTCAGGAAAACACAAGTAAATTGTGTAGATTCCAAGTGCAATGAAATAAGCCTCAGGGAGGCACAAAAATATGAAAATAAATAAATAGATAAAAATCTCTGGAAAACACAGGAAAATTGTGAAGATTCCAAGTGCAATGAGATAAGCCTCAGGGAGGCAAAAGAAATATGAAAAATCTCAGGAAAACACAAGTAAATTGTGTAGATTCCCAGTGCAATGAGATAAGCCTCAGGGAGGCACAAAAATATGAAAATAAATAAATAAATCTTAGGAAAACACAAGTTAATTGTGTAGATTCCAAGTGTAATGAGATAAGCCTCAGGTAGGCACAAAATATGAAAATAAATATATAAATAAAAATCTCAGGAAAACACAAGTAAATTGTGTAGATCCCAAGTGCAATGAGATAAGCCTCAGGGAGGCACAAAAATATGAATAAATAAATAAATCAATAAATAAATCAATATCTCAGGAAAACACAAGCAAACTGTGCTGATTCCCAGTGCAATGATATAAGAGTCGCACCGTAGCGCATTCTAGACAAAATAAGTCGGCTCAACATTTTGTACAGTCCGAGATAAACATTGCCTTGGTAATTCAAATGGACGCCATCTGGGTGGAATTTATGAGCGTGCACATGATTTGAATTAGGTGATGGGGAAAAGTCATTGTGCTGCCAAAAAGAGGAGAATTGAAATTACTGAAAAGACTCATTAAGAAGGACATTGACCTGATCAACGATTGCATCTGTAACTAATACGCTGATGAAAAGGGGGCAACAATTTACAAACGTGTACACGTGAAACTGCAAAATCTGTTATGTCGCACCGACACAACTGATTGCTGTGCTGTCAATTCCTCAGGGGAGGTCGCACTACTAATATCACACTACTAATATCATTTCATGCGACAATCAGAAATATGTCATAAAGTCGGCATCTTCATTAAATAGTAATACCACAAACTTTCCCCATCATTATTTTATGAGATCTTTAAAATAACTAACGCTTTCAAGAAATAGCTGAAAAAGACGCACAATAGAGTAACCCGAAATAGGCACGTGTTCTTTTTTAGCCTCCATTAGAATATAAAAGGCAAAAAAGCAGATCTTACCGCTTTAAAACGCTTTTAAAAATGTCCAAAGACTGTAAACTGACCGGCGTCCAGTGAAAAAGTGATTACCCACGCTAACGAAACGACGCACCCACAATTTTCCCGCGAAACTATCCCATTGGTTACACAATGCGCGATCAATTTCGTAACCATATATGAAGATGCCAGGAATTTGGTATTGTGGTGCAAGAGAGATAACTCTTACAAACTAGATAGCAACATTATCAATATACATAAAGCATTTTAAGAAATCTTAAAATTCTTATATATGCATGAATATTATTCATGGTACATGTATTTCAGAACCAACTTCACCACAAAGAAGTCATCACACCCGACCTACACATGTATAGTAAACAATAATGGTAACTGATTAAATATGTTTTTCAAATAACATTATTAATTGTTTTTGCTTCTATCTTTTATAATGGATCTATAATTTATGATAATGTTGAATCTTTTAGATCCTATTTTAAGCAGTGTGCTAAGACGATGCACATGTGTAAGGTCAACAACATGTCTTTGATACATTATGTATTGCATGTATAACTATTCATATTGCCTTTAAACCGAGTTTTTTGCCATAGGCCGAGGGAACACACTTTATTTACGTGATATTGCCATATCTTTTAAACATTATCTGCATGAAAACTGTTGCGGTCATAATTCCCAATTATATATTTCAGAACCAACTACAATCTCTAGCATAGAACTAAGTCTTAAAACTCAGTAATAATCACTAATGGTTAAAGATTGAATATCTTTTTAAAATTATCGTTATAAGCTTTGTCTTGCTTCTATCGATTGAATTTGTACAACTATTCAATGATGACTTTGCCTTCTGAATAAATAATTGCGTGGAACAGATATTTACTTTGCGATATCCATATTTTGTTATTCTCCTTTCACTGTTAATGAAATTTATTTGCTGCTGAAATTAATGCATTCCATTTTGTTATTAATTCTTTTTATGAACGAATTTTACCTTTAATAGGAAGTTCGATTTTTGCTTTGAACACAAAGCTATAAGCTTCACTAAATCGAATAGAGTTGTTCATGTATCCACGGTCATGTGCAAATGTTTAACAAAAGCTCTATCAGCTAAGTCTTCCATATTGTCCTTTTCGTTTTCCTACAATTTTTTTATTTTCTGGGTTTTTTTTATTTTGTCCGCCTGTTTGCGCATCATCTTTAACGCCTTTTTTTTTTTTACCATCTTTGACTATTTCAAACACTTATAACTTAATTTAAATCAACAATCTGCCTATAACTCAACAGGAGTCTGAGTACGGATCGGAATCTATTGGCTTTGTGGAAAAAAAATTGTTAGCTAATGAAATGACATGTCACAACCAGGGTTAGATTATTAAGAAATAGAAAACAACATTAACAATTAAACTATATTTGTTGCTGTAAGCTTAAGAGTACGATAATAGACGAGGTGATTCTAAGTAATCTAGAAAAAATCCAGAGATTTCGTTACGAAATCTCTCTTTGATAGTTGACATTTTTGATTTTGTTTGCATTCAAAGCAAGATAAATTATGCAAGGCCCCTTAAATAAATCAAAGAACGTAAAATATAAATACCCGATCCATTTGATGTGTATTGAAAACGTTTTCATGAAACGGCATTATTAGAGACTAAATAGACACATTGAGTCAATATTGATGAATTAAGTGTGTTTATAGGCGTTTTAATATATCTTTTTTTAAATATCGTAAATATAAGAAGGAGGATCAGATAGTTAACACCCCAACTAATATTAACTGTTGTACACGCTCTTAAAACAATTCCCGCAAAAATTTGTACTCTCAGCTTCATAAAGGGATCTCTAATTTTAGAATGGCTTAGGCTATTAGTGTAAACAATGCATTCCGCCGCTCAGCAACTTTACATTGCAAACTCGAAGTATTTAGAATGTTACAGAGAAGAAGATTACCATGTGATGTTAAATTTTAAAATATATCAGATGTAAACTTACACTGACCAACCGACATACTATACATTCTACGTTCTGTTTTAAGGTGGAACTACATTTTTGTGTTCAGTCAAAATCTGGTAAACCGTGCACCGTAGCTATAGCCTGACCATTGCTTATGCAATGAGCCCGGGTGAAAATAATAATGGGTTATACACTGTAGTTTAGCCCAAGGGGACTCACGTAATTGGCGTGTTTCCTAACTCTGAACAATATCAAAAGAATTATTTCTAGCAGATTTTATATCTAAAATGAAATGCAATGAGAAAATCGAGAGAAATGAAACATTCACTTTTTCTAACACATTTCAGAACAAGCAAGTCAGATATAATACATGAGTTTGAAGACACTAGGAAATCGTACTTAGTTGTAGACAGTAGTGGTAAACGGAGTGTATATTGATTGGTTTTATCATTTTTCTCGATAGAAGACGCTGTCAATGTAACAAGCAAAGCTTTTAGCTCCATAAAATTTAGACAAACTCAATTTTGGTATAATTTTTTTGTAATAGTGAGAATGAGATGAAAAGTGAGCTTGTCAAAGATTTGTTGCCATGGAGCTAAATAATGCTTGAAATTCTGACATATTGCATTTATATGTGAGAGAGAACCCACTAATCTTAACGTATCGGGTATATTATTATTACCTGCTTGTTTTTCGGGGGGGGGGGGGGGGGGGTTCTGTGTGAATATTTATTCAAGATCACTAATAAAGGAAATTATTTTACATTTTATTTAGAAAATATAGATCAAGGTATGTGTATTTGTGTTTTCTATAGTTTTCCACTTAAGTTCTAATCTCAAATGCACATAAACATATTTACTTTTATATATACATGTACATCGACATGTTGCTTTCATATTTAACTTAAACCATTCTGTATGCATCTTTTTTGTTTCAAATTTTCAAATTTTTAAATTGACCATTCAACACAATCTAAAGCAAGGACGTTGATTTTTAATATAAAAAGAAAACAAAAATTTTATTATATATTGTTTGAAATGACAATGCATGGAAGGTTGTATTTATACCCAGTATATATTGCTTTTCAACTGAAGTTCTTAACAAAACGCCAAGGTTCACACACTGATTTAGTGATAAAGTCAGGTCTTTCTAGCATTATCTGCACAAGCTATTTTATATCATATTAAATCTACATTATATTTTAATACCTGCATGAATATTATTTATGGTACATGTATTTCAGAACCAACTACACAACAAAGAAGTCATCACACTCGATCTATAGTAAACAATAATGGTAAATTCTATATAATTGTTATTAATTTTTCTTTTATCATTTTAATGAATTTGTGATACGTGAAAGTGTTGAATCTTGTAGACACTATTCGAAAGAAAGCATATTTTCAAGCACTGCAGAATTATGACTTTATGACTATGATAATACTAAATTGAATACGATACAATGTGTAAAGTTAACAACATGTTTTTATACAATCTAATATGCATGTATATTGATATTTTTATTGCCTTTAAACGGATTTGTTTTTTGCTGACGGCCGAGGAACCACACTTATTAACGTGATAAGGGCATGTCTTTTAAACATTATCTGCATAAAAACTGTTGCCGTCATAGTTCCCTATTATATTATTCAGAACCAACTACAACCCCTAGAATAGAACTAACGAAGTCTTCAAACTCAGTAATAATCAAAAATGGTAAAAGATTGAATATCTTTTTCAAAATATCGTTGTTAGCTTTGTCTTGCCTCTATGAGTTAAAGAACTTGGTTCACTTGTGTCTTACTTTAGCACTCGCACACAGTAAATTTTTAAAGATGCCATAACAAATATTTGTGCATATATGAATACTTTCTGGTTTTACCCGCTATCAAAAATGTGTAAGTACTTGTGATTCCCCAAGTGAATATGCTAAATAAATTGCGATGGAATGTCGTGGAATGCATTTTTCCGGAAAAATGCACGAAATGCAGTAAATGTTTTGGATATTTGGATAGGTCCGCATGAAATCATCACTGCCAAATTTTGATATATTAAACAGCTTACTTATCTTGACTTGTATGCAAAAAATCGTAATGGTGATATTGTGCGAACCATTTTTATTTTTTAAAATGTCATATTTTGATTACGTCAATATATCGTGTTAAATACTGTTAATAATAACATTAGATAAATAAATGGGATAAGTTTTATCAATCATACTCTAAATGCAAATAACATCTAAACTATAATAAAATATTTGTATTAAACATGAAAGGAAGAATCTGACGATATTTCCGAAAACCTTGTCTTATTACATGTACGATTTACTTCCGCGTCTCCGTAACCTAGCGACTATAGACATTAGACTGAAGATGTCGAAGATACTATAACAATACCGGGTATAATTCGACAAGGAGCGTTCTACACCAACAAATATGTGATCAATAAGCTGTTTGCCGTGATCTTCTTAAATCAAGGTAAGTAGAACCAGAGAAGAACGTGAGATTATAACATGAAACTTGTACTTATATTGGTATAAAGCTATCGCATACAAATTGTGTATCGGTTGTATATTACAAAGCAATGAAATCGGTGTAGTACATACAAAATTATATTGTAGGAAATTTTAACACTATTAGTTTAACATTCATGTCTTTGAATTGTTCATTCACATCAGATGTAATTATGTAGAAGCAAAAAAAAAAAACAAAACCCCAAAACCAGTTAATCAATGCAAAGTTCACACATCGTACCTGTCGACGTGAACTGTGGTTTATGCCTACATATGTGTACATATTTAAATCGAGGATTTTTTATGCAATATGTATTTCAAATCAGATATGTTAGACTTCTAGAAATAATGAGTATGTTGAAAAGCATTTTTTAAATCTATGATTGTATGAATCAGTTAAACAGACAACACTTATGAAGTACATGTACATTCGTCAACAAAGTCATCATACGATTCGGATTCGTCTTTTAGCTTCATAAAATTTAGACAAACTCAATTTTGGTCTAATTTCTTGTAATAGTGAGAATGAGATGAAAAGTGAGCTTGTCAAAGATTTGTTGCAATGGAGCTAAGTAATGCCTAAAATAGTGTTGGCACATTACATGTATATTTGAGAACCCACTAATCCTAACGTATATTATTATCACTTGCATTTTTTTCCGGAGGTAAAAGCGGAGGTTTTTTTTTGTTAAACTTAAATGAGCTTAATATGCTTATGTATTTCCCTCTATAATCAAATCAAATTTGGCGCCAAAGCAAGATGTTATTATTCGTCCCTTATAATGAATGTATAGCAAGTTTTTGCATCAATTATGTTTAATATATTTTTAATGCTAATCTCTTAATAAAAAAAATTTACAGGAATACGTTTTAATTGACTTTTAATAAATCATTTTTGTGAATTAAAAAATCGGACATGTCAGCATGAATTTTGCAAGAAATCCTCTTCAGCAAACAAGAATTACTTCATTATAATCTTTATCTATTTTAATATTAAACGTATGAAAAAATATTATCATTGGTGGACTTGTGTTCTATTATTCTTGTATTTTAATTTTGCAGGACAAATAGAAGATTAGATATCGTCTTTTATAAGCTTCACAATGCCCTTTATATTTTGATCAATATTCATCAGGTATAGGTATTTACATGTATCTGTAATATGTACTAATAACCAACATGCAAAGTATCGTGGTTTATATAATAAGTACTTAAATCAATTGAAGTTTTCTTATTTTCATTAGCTTTTTCCTAAATATAATTGAATAAATTATCATTATTCAATTAAAGTGAAACAATTTGAACAAAAATTAAGTTTAAACATACATGTATTTACATGAGTTACAGTTTCCACATATTTACTATTTGAGGCTTAATCTCAGTTCATTATAGTTGCTTGCAATTTGCTGGTTCTTGTAATTTTGCCAGCTTAATTCGACATTTTCCATAATACATAATCCAGCAATTTTGTGGGAATAGTAATTGGAGGTTTTGCAACAGTAGTAATACTGCTACTGGTTTTTGTTTGTCTACTTATACGGTAAGTTATTATTTTAAAACACGTTTTAACATTATTCACCACTTCGACGTATATATGCCTAAATTTTTATTTTAAGAGGGCGTGATGATCGTGGCCATTTTTAGACAATATAAATCTCCTAAAATGAAGAGTTCTTGGTAAAGATATAGCAACAAATTCAAATTAAAAATCTAAAATATTTGATTTTATAACTTAACAAATCATATCTAAAAATTTGATGAAGATATGATGGTTAATTTGTTGACCACCCAGCCTCCTCAATCTGACATCATTTGGGTCATTGAAATGTAATGGATTTTTCGATGATAATAAAATGAAACCAGTTCCAGTTCAGAATACAGAAATTTGAGGATACATTTTTATCTAATTTGCTTAATGTCTAATATGATGTCTTAAAATTAAATATCTGTATTTTTTTTATTGTAGACGTAGAAGTAATAGTTTTTGCCGACGTCATTCCTCGCTAGGTGGCGCGCGTGCACTAGAGGTTATAGAAAAAAATAAATGGCGGACAAATAAAAACAGTGGTCGGTGCAACGTCTAAATCCGAGCTTGCTCAAAGAGGTGCCGCATGTGGAGGAAGGAAGATTGATCTGATCGAAAGGTAGGTATCTAATATAGAAATGAAGACATAGTTTTCATCCACGGAAATTATGAGATCGTTTATAAAGTGTACATTTAATCGTCGTTGTCGTCGTTTTACAACACAAGACTTGGCAGTTTTAGAACCATTTTAGGACGTAACTATCCATTTCTTGCGTCCAAAAATGAAGCTGGTTTCAAGCGAAATATGCACACACCGATTGCCTAGTTTTAGCTCAAAAGCCAGACAAATCTTGTTGATTTCAAAGAGCCATGGCTGAGAAATAGACAGGCCTGCATCACATTATTGTTCGACACAACTACCCATATCCCAAATAGCAAGCTTATGTTGGGCCAATGTTGGACCAACGTCATCGGTTACATTGGACCAACGTTGGCAAATGACGTTGGCCCAATGCAATTTTGCTCATCGGCCCAACGTTGGCCTAATGTTGGTTCAACGTTGACCCAATATTAGTTCGACGTTGGCGTAGCGTTTGGTCAATAAACAATACAACTGCAACAAAATATTATAACAAAATATGAATTTATTTTGAATTTAGAATACACAAACCATGATAAACATCCTTAGAATGAAATTATGGCCGACAATGTGTTCTGGCAAGCATATTTTTACAAGGTAAATCTATATCCAAACTTTTAAACTTAGTTCCGAACATTGAATGTCTGTGTTCATTCCACTTCATTTATATTTTTGTTTGTTTCTTGTTTCTTTTCTTCATAGTCAATTGCACAACACTCTAACCATGAACATCACTCCTCGGAGTCGGTAGAAAATTCAACAACATTGTTGTAGGCCCGAACATTCCCTGTAAAAAAAGCATATAATATAGAAGCTAGAGAGACCTGGGATTAAAGTACACAAAATCCATTAAAATATGCAGTAACTTGAGATAAATACTTACATTTCTGTTTTATTTGCTGGGCTGTGACTGTAACATCCTCTCTTAAAACGAAAACAGCAAATATCACGAGTCTCTTTGTTCGCTAAACCTGCTAAGTGTGAGCAGATTTGGCCATCCCAACAGATCAGATATCACAATTACGTATACCATGGAAACTGGCCAGTCCCACGCTGTTAAAACTCTGTCCTAATTGTTTGATCAGTGAATGTGCTCTTATCTCAGGATCGGCTTCTTAAAATTCTACACTTTAGAACAATTATGCAACAGAATATTATTTTCCAGAATCTATTTGTTTTGTTTTCGGCTTTTTTTACATACAATTTTAAATTTATCTTGTATATTTTCACATGACTGTTTTCGTTGATGATATAATAGCCGTTAATAATATATTTAGGTTTGAAATTAATTAAACATCCCAATTTTGGGGAATTCTATTATACATATCTAATGTTTGAATGTTCTGTGTATATAAATGAATAACCTGCAATATATGTAATCGACCAAAAAATCTTTTAAATAAATATTTAATAAAAGGTCATTGACATACGTTGGATCAATGTTGGGCCAAATGTCATGGTCTCAACTAAAATATGGTAAAATTTTACAACATTGACTCAACGTTGGCCCAATGTTGTGTTACTAACTAGCATCGGCAATCGAATGGGAATGTGTCAGGTGGACATTGGCCCAACATTGGGCCAACGTTGTGTACCCAACACCAGCGGACCAACCATTACCCGACGTTGGTCTAACATGGGCCAACGTTGTTTACCCAACGTCAACGGACCAACCATTACCCAACATTGGCCCAATGTATGCATGCCATCTAAACAAAGTCCAAGCTCTTGTTAAAATGGTTTCATCTAGCACTATATAAAATCAATATCTATGAGCTTCGCGAGCGTAGCGAATTCGCTCGCGAAGCTCATAGATGTATTCATATACCGTGCTTTAAAGCATTTTTCACGTTTCTTTTATTTATTTAGAATTATTTGATATATATTTTAAGCATTATATCTGTGTTTTGAACGGTTTAATTGAAATATACCTCGTCATTGTTTTATCAGTAACTAGGAACTACATTAATGTAACGTTAGCCTAGTACTCTAATAGTCTAAATAACTAAGTTTTCCTGGTCTTTTTTTAAACCGATTTTGAAATTTTACTTGCAAGGAAAATCTGTCAAGAAACATTAATTAAAATTGCTTTAATAGGCCAAGAAAACCTCAGATCTTTCGGACTTTATTTTGTCATTGTACATGTACATGTTTACACATCAAGGTCTGTGGATTATATTACTCTCCGGATATTTCAGGCTTGAATCCTATGACAGAAATAAGAATTTCAGAGAAGATTCCATCATACTTCCAGAGCCATTAGATGTATTCTGGCCTTTAACTGGCTTCCAGCAACTCAGACCAGAACACAGGAAGCCAATGCCACAGATAACATATCACCAGATTGAACAATACTTTCTGTATAGAATTGCAGGTAAATATGTAAACGCTAGTTTAATCAAGATTTAACTGAAATGTTTCTATTTAAAGTGATATTTTAAACTAGAATATAATATATTTTGATTTTAATTTTTTCACACATCTGCATGTACATATACAGGCTTACAACATTAACAACAAACATTTGATCACCTTTAGAATTTAAAAAAGAACATTCTCTAGGAAAATTTACCAATTTTGAATTTCATTTTGTAGAAAACAAACAGATGACATCGGACCTTAAAGCATTGGAAAAGGGCAAGGACCTCCTAACTTGAGAGAGAACTTTTGCATGCAGCATGTCATCAGATGATACACATATTTATTTATCTTGAACAGTGGGTGCAGCAATGAAACAAAAGGCTTGATTTCTTATAAAATTTAAATTTTGATGCTATTTAAATAGACATGATACAATAACAGGTTGATGTAATTGCTTATAATACCTTTCAAACTTTTCTGAATTACTCATAAATATATAGTGTTAGTTTTAGCAGTGCATGTAAAATTAACAAAATTGACTACATAATATCAGATAGTAAACTAGCTCAATGTCATACTGAATTTAGCTTGATAGCTATCATTTATGTCCTGTCATGATTTTGTAAGATTATTGATTGATTTTCCATACATAATGGCCATACAAACATTTTTTTAGAAATTACCTTACTTTTTAAATCCTTTTTTCATATTTCAATAGTTATCCTACAATTTTAAAATTGGAATTGACAAAAGAACAGGAGATCCTCTGAATTCCCAATCCAAGGGACCTCATGGAACATGTAAGTATGTTGCTGCAGTTTTGCTTATGGTGGAGAGCTTTGTAGAAAAGGGAAAATTAGCAGTCAGGAAAGCGTGTAAAGACAATCTGCAAAGCTTTCATGTGCCAAAGAAAATGTATGATGGTGTGTATTACATATATATATATATATATATATATATATATATATATATATACTTTTGAATAGTTTAAATTTTCACATGAAATCATGACTCATGGATATGCATTATGATGCCATCAATGACTCCATATATGTATGTAAAGAGTATTACTTTATAGGTAAACCACTGGCATCAGAGAGAATCCCTTGGAAAAGAAAACACACAGATGAAATGCTGGAGGATCCAAGGAAAGACAAGTACTTGCAATACTCTTCAGGATACTCCAGTTACATCTATAACTGCACGGTTAATTACTGTTCCATGTCTTCTACTAACATATCATTGAGATTTTTAACTCCTTCTACATTGTACCGGTCTTCAGGTAATTTTAATGACACTATTTCAAAAAATTAAATTCACTGTAGTAGAAGTACTTTAGCTTATTTAGTAAAATTGATAGTATAATTGTAATAATACTTTATCAATATGATTTTATACACATTTTAGGTTGCAAGTAGAGACCATGACTACCTTCAACTACCTTTAACAGAGCATCTTGTTGACAAAGCAGTCACTGTAAGTAAACTAATGAACAGAACTATATACAACCTAAATGCATTTATGGGAATGTTTAATTAATATGTTTGTGGTAGAGTCAGGTATCTGGCATTTCTACTAGCTCCGGCTAGTGAGTTAACCCTTTAGCTCGATCAGTAGAGTGCTGGACTGGCATGCCAGAGGACCCCAGCTGAGGCAAAAAGTGTCTCTGTTACATGTTGAAAATTTTAGGTCAAACCAGCATTTAATTTAAATATAGCAACAAAGATAAGAATATCATATACAGGTTCATTGTATCAAAAAAAAAACTGTATGTTGATTTAACAAACATGCAGGTAAAAATTATTCATCTTTCATTTTATTGTCCTCTTTTTAAGGTCTCTCCAAAAGATGCCAAAGACATAGAGAAATCTATAAGAATGCAAGCCAAGAGTAAAACCTGGTTTGATGAAAGAAAATGGCGAATTTCTGCCTCACGTTTCGGTGACATTGTAAAAATGACTTGCCGCAGAGACACTAGACACTAGACACTAGAAAATTGTGTTCTAGCATTTACCAACCTAAGTCAATCATTACCTATCCCATCATTGATGGTAGGCAGCATGAGGGTAGAGCAATTTCCATGTTTGAAGAACTGACTCATTTCAAGGTCAAAAAGTGTGGGTTATTTGTGTCTGTCAAATACCCTTTCCTTGGTGCTACACCAGATGGTTTAGTAGGAAATGAAGCCAGAGTAGAAGTTAAATGTCCATATGGTGGTAGAGATATTGATATTAATTCTGGGAAGAAATTCCCATTTCCTGTTGAATCAAATGGTAAAATTACATTGAAATCAAGTCATAAATACTATAAAAATCAAAGGACAACTGTATATTTCAGGTAGAAAACTCTGCTACTTCATTGTTTACACATTTTGTGACATCTTGATCTTGAAACTTGAATATGATGATGAATATTGTCTTTTTAGTTTAGTGCCAAAACTAGAAATGTTCTACTAGAAACATTTCAGACCATATGTTGCTTCTTGTTTGTATTAGCCTTGTATGCTATTTGTTTTCATGCACATGTAAGCTTATTTACATATTATGCACACTTC
>WFKH01011801.1:42666669-42696669 GCA_016163765.1 Magallana hongkongensis
CATAACATACCATAGCATATCATAGCATAGCATAGCATAGCATACAATATAACTCGGTTTCAAATGTTTCATGTTCATATTGCAGATAAGTAGTAAACTTTGGCTTTTTATCATTTTACTTCGAAATATGTGGAAAACCTTCTGTGTATGGAGGCGTTTTGTTCAAATCTCATAGCATACCATAGCATAGCATACCATATCATTAGACCCTTCATTTCAATTTCTCATAGCATAGCATACAAATCTCATAGCATTGCATTGAAATCTCATAGCATATCATAAAAATCGCATACCATAGAATAACATAAAATTGTAAAAGATATGCACGAAATGACTATACTTATGGAGAAACACTGAAAGTTCTTACTTCACACAAACATTGCTTATTACCTGAGTGTGTGTCATGAACTTGCCCCAAATTCAGTAGGGCAAGGTCACTGGAAGGAAAAGTGCAAAATCCGTGTCCAATCCATATCTTTTTTATGGAGAACATTGGGAGTTCTTACTTAAAATGAAAATTGCTTTTGACCTAAGGGTGTGTCATGACCTTGACGCACGGTCATTTTTGTAAGTCGAAATTCATTGGAAGAAAAAGTATGTAATTTGTGTCATCTTAATATTCTTCTTATGAAGAAACACAAGAAGTTTTTTATTTCATATAAAGATTGCTTACACCCGAGGATGTGTCATGAACTTGACCCAGGGTAAGTTGTGCAAGTTCAAGGTCATTGTTTAAAAAATGCTTAATTCCTATCTGGGCCGTATCTTGTAATGGAAAATGATTAGAAGCTGAAATTTGACTCAAAGATTGCTTGTGACCTGTATACATGGCCGGATTTAAGCTTTGGTCATGTGTGCTAGTTCAATGTAATTAACTTTAAGAACAAGAGACACCGAGGGTACTGAGGAAGCCCTGATGGCCCGGAGGTCGACACTAAGGGTACTGAGGAAGCCCTGAGAGACCCAGAGGTCACTTTTAATAGAAAAATAAACTAGTTATGTGATTAAAATAAGATTGTAAAAGCTAACGTAATTAATTTTTACAATAGTTATTTTGTTTTAGATTTGACTAATTAAAATTTCATTTTAGTAACTATGAGCTTTAAGGAAGAAAAAGAAAGCATGATCGGGTATTAACATTATATTGCCTGATTATATTAGGGTTCTAATTTCAAATAGATTGCTTATTTGTTTGTTATAACGATAACAAAGATTTTCTTTCCTTTTAAAATAAACGTGAGGAATCTATTATTGAAAAAGATAATGTCTAATTTAATCAATGACAATTAAAATATAAGCTCTACGGTACTGTTTTCTTAAACGCTGCATATTATCCTCTATTAAAACTTTCGTTTTGTATATCAATTCAATTTGGCGATTCTAGTGTTTCCCATGATCAGAAAAAAACACTGGAACCAGGGACGTATTTACTAGTATATACGTCCCTGCTGGAACTAACATAGAATATACAAGATATACACACGCGAGTTTGCTGCATGTAATGAACAAGCGCCGAAGGCAATATTGAAAATATATTACAGTTGTGAAATTGTCGCGAATTGCTTCAACTGTATGTAGAAATTTCATTGTAGAAAAACTAGAAAGTAACAAACAATATCAATGATTTTAATACAACAGGTTGTTACATATACTAGTGTAACAGGTGCCCGAAACAATGTTTGAAATCTTTAGCAATTCTGAAACAAGATGAAGTTAATTTCTTTTATATGCATTCAGTTAAATGAAGTTGATTCACTAAATTGTGTATTTTTAGATTAGGATTATATAGCTTTAAAAAGTAGATTAGTGATAGGGTTACTTTATAATTATAGATTTTGTAAAACAGTATCTCTATTTTAAAATTTGAAATGTCAGTTTGAGAGTTTTTTTCAATTGGTAGAATTAAACCAATTTTTAAAAAAAATCCTTATACCGGTATTTCAATGGCTCAAAAGATACAGTCCTTTGGTATGACAAGTACATGTAACTAAAGAACATGCCTCCTCTATATCACATCACAAACTAATCTTACAGTCGAAATAACCTGTACCTATGCACGGGTGTCAGTGTGTCAATTTCAGTCTAAGAAAAAAGTTTGTGAAGTGCAATGTACGATAACATCTATTGACAGCAAGTTAAAACACTTTTTCATGCTAACAAGTTTTTAAAATTTTCTTTCAATCTTAATCATTAACAAAGGCTCTAAATTTATAGGCAGGGAAGGCCATACATCCACCCACACTTTCTAGATGTCTTAAATCCAGTACATTTTCCCAGTGCGGCAATTCTGTAACCAAGTTACACTAAGAACAAAAATTATGATCCTTAAGTAGAGTCAAAATAGGGCAATGTATATCGAAGTTAAGGTGAGTCTTTACCCTTGTTACCCTGTTACAGAACATAGATATGTATAGAAACAAGGGTCTGTAACCCTCGTTACCCCTGTTACCCTGTTTTACAGAAAACATGGGTTTTATACAGAATTTGAAGCATGGTTGAAGATAAATTAGGAATGGTAATTATTATATTTAGATAATCTAATTATATAAGTCTGGTTTCGTTTGTTACGGGGTTACATGCAGAATTGCCGCACTGGGAAACTGTACTGTATTCTTGCCATATTCTCTCTCTCTCTCTCTCTCTCTCTCTCTCTCTCCATCACATGTTCAAATACTCTTTATACATGTTTATAAATACTTGTATGAGTGCACGGGATTCATTGGGGTATAATTGGGGTTCATTGGGGGTATCATTGGGGTTCATTGGGTATCATTGGGGTTCATTGGGGTATCATAGGGGTATCATTGGGTATCATTGGGGTATCATTGGGGTTCATTTGGGTAAAAAGACGCACCCTGATATCATTCACATTAAGGACACTATGGACAAATCTTGCAGAAATTTAATCACTTAGCTGTACATATGTAGATTTACATACTGGACGGCCCCATACCCTGGTTTATAATGTTTAAGCCAGTTGGGCTACTGACTCAAAACGTCCAATTTCCAGACAATCATATATCCATGGTATTACTGAATAAATACAAACAGTATGTGTTTGTGAAACACTGATACCCTGTATAGCATTTTATGGCCAAGATTAGTCTTACAAGATTAGACTAGCCTCCAGGATCAATGTCATATTACAGATTAAAAATATTGCTAGGTGATGTCCAAACGAAATAAAAACCAAAGCTCAAAGTTATAGCAAAATAGAATAAAATCCAAGGTCAACTCATGAATTACAGATGAAATACAAAGAACATTGGTTTGTGACACTAAAGAATAAACCTGCGATATATGAAATCTCTACCGCTGTGCACAAACAAGGTTCAGTAATGAGGCTACAAAAACAAATTAGGCCGTCTTATAAATAATAACATAAAACAGACAATTCATGAACAGTTTACAATTTACGTAAATATGCAATGGCTAGTCCATGAATGCCAAAAAATACGTGAAAAAGGAGTTGTATGACTTGAATAAACTACATGCAATATTTATACTGCTCTATATCGTTTAACATTTCAACAAAATTGATGTAATCGAAATAGTTACTAAAATAATGTTTCATAAAATATCGTATCTAGATTTTACATCAACGCCATGTGCGATTTATAACAATTATGCAGAAATAAAGAATTGACAAAGACTGACACTTAGCGTATACAATATTTAGACAGCGATTGACATTTTGCAAAAGAAAAAACTTACTCTTTGGGCCTGTATATAGCACAGAGATGGCAGTTATGCCTACAAACAAGAGTGGAGATCTTCCTGGATGTACACAACAAACAGAACAGGGACAACGTAAAATTCAAAACCCGGACAGATAAATTCCGTATCATTACACTCCCCCTCTAATTTCTGTTAAGAAATCACTAATAAACAAATACATATAATCAAATACATGCCTCTTAGGGAAATAAGCCTAACAAAATGATGAACTGTATCATGCAATGCACAATTAAGATAAGACTAGCGGCACACGTTTGTGAATGGGTCTAACATAATGAGATACAGTGTCACCCCTAACTACACGCACTTCAACTTTACGCACATGTCCGTCAGCAGAAGGAAAGGTTCTAGTTACGCGTGTAATTGGCCAATGATTCCTTGGGCTATCCGACTCATCTAACAAACAACGTCTTCTTCCTTTAAACTGGGTTCGTCTGACGTTCACTCTCGTCGAAGTTTGAGTGTGGATAAATACTCACGTTCCCATTTTCGCCAAAATTCATCTGCGAGAGTTTGAACATAACGCCACTGAGACTTGTACAATTCTTTGGGTTAAATGGCTGGTAATGATTCTGGTAGGTGTCCTACCTTCTGAGTAAGTATCATTGCAGGTGTAAGGAAGGATGGGTCACTGGCATCTTCCGTAATGGCGGTAAGTGGTCGTGAATTCACTATAGCACAAACTTATGCTACAAATGAAGAAAATGTGTCATGGGTTAAACCTTTCATTCCATTTTGTAGAAGCATACTGTCTAAGATTCCGCGGATCACACTGATCATGGGTTTCCAGGCTCCACCAAAGTGGGAAGCATGTGGAGGGTTAAACATCCACTCATTGTCCTGTAGAAATCTCTGCACCAAGGGTTTCTCCACAAACTGATGAACCATCTGTAGTTCGTTCACCGGACTAACAAAGTTAGTTCCTCTATCCGAACGGATTTGCCGGACAGGACCTCGTATAGACAGGAAACGTCTTAACGCAATGATGAGACAGGAAGTGCTCAATTCTTCCACAAGCTCAATTTGGGTACCCCTTGATACCAAGCGCGTAAACAGAATTGCCCATCTCTTGCTTGTGGCCAATCCTCTTCGCGTGCGCCTTGTCGTCACATCCCAAGGTCCAAAAGTATCAACTCCGACAAATGTAAACGGAGGTCCTGGGGTTCAAAGGATCCTTCGGAATGTTGGCCATTTTCTGCTTGCAGAATGATCCTCGCAATTTGCGACATGTGACACAATGATGAATCTCGAAGGCTATAAGAGGCTTGGCTCCAATTATCCAGAATCCTGATGACCTAATTTTGCCTTCTGTAAACTTTTGTCCTTGGTGAGACACCTTCTCATGCCTGGTCTACAAGGTAGCAATGTGGGATGTCTTAGGTATGATTATAGGATGTACATCCAACCGACTAACTTCTGTGCAGGAGAAATCCTACCATCAACGGACCACCAATGGTGCCAAGGAAATGATGCTGCTACCTTTAGGAATGAGTTTCTCCTTGATGAGACATTCCAGCTCTTCACTGAATTCAGATCTTTGTATTTCTTTCAAATATGAAACTCGGCTGTTTTCAGGGAGCCTGAATTCAAAGACTGTGGACAGTAATGTCATCGTCTGGGTAAATGTTCACAGGAGTCCTTCGTGGGCAGAACATGTCTCAATATAGCTATACTGTGAACTAGTCTTATCAGTTGGAGTACCGTTCTATTCGGGTCTTGAAGGGGTTACAGGTTTCTCCCTTCACAGTCGTTCTGTTGACTGCAACAGTAGGTCTAACTTCCTTATCATCATCTGATATGAGAGCAAAGTTCTCGTGTGCTCCAACAAAGGTAGTGGAGAGGTTGTCTTCCCTAACACTAAGGAATGCTGGTCCTTGCAGCCACATACTTTGAGGGAGTTCTTGAGCATCGAACGATCGAGTACCCAAATCTGCCGGATTTTGATCAGTAGTAATATGCTGCAACTGATCAGGTTCACTGAACGATCTAATCCTACTCACTCCATTCGCAACATAGACGTAAAATCGTCTGGCATCGTTGGTTATATCATCAAGAGCAATCTGACTGTCACTGAAAAACTTGAAACTCTTCTCCTCTAAATCCATCTGTTCTCTGATGTTTCTGCTATCTCTATCCCAAGAACTGCTGCACACAATTCCAGCCTCGGAATTGTGTGGCCATGTGCTGGGGTCACTTTGGCCTTGCCCTTTGTTACCGTTCTTCTAGTCCTTCTATACTTTCAGAAATGCTACTGCAGCTATTGCATCCTTGGAGGCGTCAGTAAAAATGTGTACTTCCTTGTGTTGTGATTTACAAACAGAATATTTGCAACACATCCTTGGAATCCTGACATCCTCAAGATGATGGACAGAGTTGACCTAAGCAGACCATCTCAATCGGAAGGAGTCATCAAGGGGACTGTCCCAGTCGGCTTCACTGGATGTTGATAGCATCTGCCGGAATAACATCTTCCCTTGCACAGTTACTGGCGATGCGAATTCAAGGAGATCAAACAAGCTGATGATCGTAGACAAAACTCCCCTTCGAGTAAATGGCTTCTGATCTGAAGATATCTTGAAGGTGAAGACATCAGCGTTGATATCCCATGATAAACCGAGACTTCTCTGAACAGGTAAGTCATCCTTTCCAATGTCTAAATCTTTGAGGTCTTTGGCGAGATCGTCAGCTGGAAACTTTATCAGTTCGATTTCGAATTCGAAGAAATCTTGTGACGTTTCAGTCGTCCCCTTCTTTCGAAGCCAGCTGAGATCTCTTCATCAGGTCGGCAGCAATTTCCTCACTGGGGCAGCTGAGGAGTCCATCATTAACAGAGAAGTTGTTGTATACAAAATCGATCACATCAGGATCCGAGAGGGCAACGCAACGACGGAGTCCGTACGTAGCGAGGGCTGGGGACGGACGGTTTCCAAACACATGAACGGTCATTCTGTACTCCTTTAAAGGCAGGTCTTAATTGTTCTCTGGATGCCAAAGGAAGCGCAAGTAGTCTTGATGATCGATTTTCACCTTATAGTTGTGAAACATCTACTCTACATCTCTATTAACTGCAATTTCCTAACGGCGAAAACGTAACAAGATACCTTTCAGGTTGTTAGTGACGTCGGGTCCTTTAAGCCGAACATCATTGAGCGATACGTTGTTTAACTTTGCAGATGAGTCGAACACCATTCTAATTGATCCCTTTTTTTGTGGGTGGTATACACCAATCATAGGAAGGTACCATCTTTCCTTGTTGTCAGGTAAAGGTGGAGCTTCCTCTGCATGTCCTTTCTCAAATATCTTGTCCATGAACGTAGTCACATGCTATTTCTTGGTTGGGTTTCGCCTCAGACTACGGTCAAGTGCTGACGCTCGATTTATGGCTTGTGGTTCATTGTTGGGCAAAGGTGGTCTTTGAGTTCGGAACGGGAGCGGCGCATCCCAGTAGCCATCCGCATTCTTTTTGAAATCCTTGTCCATCAGTTCCACAAATTTCTTATCTTCTATTGATAGAGCCATCTTTTCATTATGTTCGGTCTTAATGAAAATGGGGTCCTTTATCTGTATTCTGTTATCACATGGGTGAAGTAGTGAAGGCCGACCATTTTGTAATATATGAGTCTTGTTTACGTTTTTCTTTTCTGGAATATGAAGGAAATCAAGACACACAGGACCAATAATCACCCAGCCAAGGGGAAGCCTTTGGACGAAAGGCATTCCACGGGATCCCTTTCTTTGATCCTGCACTACGTGGGCGTCGATGAGGTACCTTCCAATAAGAACTTCGATTTCCACATTTTCCAACAGGTCAGGTATCTTGTCTGAGATGTCCGCAAGGTGAGAATAGCCTTTAGCGACACGAGGGGATGACATCTCTTCTCGATTGTTTGGCAGTTCTGTACATTCAGTGAGGAAAGAAAGCTTGAAGGAACACTTTCCATCTAGAGACTCAATGACGAAACCTGTACCTCTTCTTCCAGACACTGTGAAGGATCCAGAGCACGATTTGAGAGTGTACTGATAGTTGGGGTAGTCCTGGTTTAATGCATCGAAAAGGGAAGGTGAGGCTAGTGAATGACTGCTCTGGTCATCAATGAGCACATAAACAGTAACTGTTCTTGAGTGCTGTTTTAAACTGTCATGATAGATCCTAGCAGGAACTATTTTCGCACAGGATTTACTTGTCCCTTGAATTGTTCCGCAAACTTGGGTGCAGGTAGATAAGACCATCTCCACACGTTCCTCATTTTCATGAATAGTAGTTCCTTTGCCTTTTTCCCCCTCATGGAAACGGTTGTCTTCATGAAGAGCGGCAGAATAAGATCCATTGCAAACATCACATCTAACGTTGTTTGTACACTCCTTTGCTCGATGTTTCTTGAGGCCACAACTTTGGAAACATAGACCATGACTCATGATAAATCTCTTCCCCTCTGCCACTGGTTTTGACCGAAAAGCTTTACATTCATTCAACGAATGATTAGAGATGTGAAGGGGACATCTATATAATTCAGTGTTTCGAATGGAGACATTGTTATGTGAGCTCAGCGTTTCTGTTTTCCTGGCAGCAACTACAGTGCTACGGAAATTCCTTGGGTGGTTCACAAAGGGCTTCTCACCATCATAGCATGAGTAATTACAACTGGGATCATTCTTCATCCGAGTAATGTCCTTCAAGAAGTCGATAAAGAGTGTAAACGGTGGGTATACAGCCGACTCCCGCTTCTTGTACTTCGTAGCCTCTACGGTCCATTTATCTTGTAGAAACGTAGGCAATTCTGCAACGATAGGGTTTATCCCAGTTGGCGAATCGAAGTGCCCAAACAGTGACGCAAACTGAGATTGACGTTTCATTGAGGCTATTTCTTCCACTAAACCTACTACATTGTAAAGTCTCTTTAAATCGTGGTCACCTATCTTTGTGAAGGAAGATATCTGGCGTCTGAGGGAACTTTCAATACGCTCGGGTGCCCCATACCGCTCTTCATGTCTCTCCCACACCAATCTTTGGGCAGTTTCTGGGTTGTCAGCATTGCACTTTCTTATGGTTGCTGCCTGTCTTGACAAATCGATGCAGAGATGACTTACGAGAACGTCCAGCTCCTCTGAAGGTGTCGCAGTAATTTCTTTCATGATGTTCTTAAAGATGAGTTTTCAGGTAAGAAACAAACATGGATTATCGTCATATTTGGTAATCCTAGATAGGATAAGACCCTTTTTCAGAAGAAATTTCGTCATGTCCATACAAGTAATTGGATTAGCTTGATTCATAGGAGAGTTTTTAACTTGGGCCTTTATGGGAGCACGAGGCTGACAGTCATTGTTTTGCAATGTGTTGATTGGTTTCGTGTAACATCACAGGTAACGGTGATGAGGAGAATTCAGGTAGATCTGGTAGAGAGTCTGCAATCTGAGCATTTGGCTGTTGTTGTGATTCGTTATACAGTCTGGTAGGTTGTACCTGCATAGGTGGGGTGAATTTTCCTTTATGAGGTTCTTTTATAGTTTGTGGTAAGGGAGCGAGATATGACCCATGATGCTGTGTCGGTTATCCCTTTGGCAAGCTTTCGACGTGTAATTGTGTCCGTGAGATGATATCCTCTGTTGGGAGGTTCAGATCTAGACCGTTCTCTCTTAACGCACTTACTTCTGCCTGCTTTGTCTCTATCTCTTCTTCTATTTTGATTGCCTTTAACTTTGTTTCCAGTTCCGCCAGTTGGCGGATGATCTTAGCCTCTTGTTCTACGAACATTTTTTTCACAACAGCGGCAACGTAATTCTGCTTCTTTCATCTCTAGGTAACTTGCGTTCGACTTTAACGGGTGTCTTGAAGATTGATGGTCCTTTGATGCTGGGGGCGGATTCAAAAACGTATCAATTCTTCGCATTATCAGATCAAGTTTACAAAGAACAGTTCTGAATATAATATGATGGATGTGACGCCTCTTCATTTTCACTGTCGTAGGTCCTGGTGGCTATTAAGTAATCTAAAAACTTTCCAGAAGTTCTCTATATACGATCTCGCAACTCTGAATAAGCTCTCTGATCGATTTCAGGGAATGAGGATCATTCCTTACTTCATCTACGTCAGCGGCACCAGCATCTAAGTCGTTCTTGATGTTCCGAAGATTTGTCGTGAATTTAATCACTCTTTCGTATTCTTCCTGTGCTGGAGCGGTGAGTGTTCTTACTCTTTTGGTCTCAAATGTCTCTGTTGTCTGTTCTGTGATTTCGTTATCAGCCATGCTGTGTTGATTTATCCAGACCTCTTACTGTGCACAAACAAGCTTCAGCAATGCCTTTACTAAAGATATTTATTGGCCTCCTCTGTCATGAGGGTAAGAGGCTGCAAAAACAAATTAAACAAATAATTACATAAAACAGACAATTCATAAACAGTTCACAAATTACGTAAATATGCAATGGCCAATCCATGATATAAATTATCCCAAATTTGAAAAAATACATGAAAAAGGAGTTTTATGACTTTTAAATAAACTACATGTAATATTTATACTGCACTATATCGTTTAACATTTCAACTTGATGTAATCGAAATAGTTACTAAAATAATGTTTCATAAAATATCGTATCAAGATTTTACATCATGTCAACGCGTTTGTGCACTTTACGATTTATCACAATTATGCAGAAATAAAGAATTGGCAAAGACTGACACTTTATACAATATTTAGACAGCGATTGACATTTTGCATAAGAGAAAACTTACTCTTTGGGCCTGTATACAGCACAGAGATGGCAGTTATGCCTACAAACAAAAGTGGGGATCTTCCCGGATGCACACAACAAACAGAACAGGGACAACGTAAAATTCAAAACCCGGACTGATTAATTCCGTATCATTACAACTGCCTACCATTAAAGCTTTTGTTTCAGTTGAATCAAAACTGTTTGACAAGGTAATTACTATCGGGCTTGATATTTCTCGACATGAATGTAAGCGATTTTGTTGAAAATAAAGAAAAATTGACGTCATTTGAGTGTTTTACTACGGGAAGATTTTCTTTGGAATAAAAAAACTGAGATAGACGCGTGGGCGCGCCGACGCGCTGAATACAATAAGCCAAAAAAAAAAAATCTACGGCGGAAACCATTCAAGATCCCTTACCAGTTCACTGTTGTTGAATATTCTTCCGAGCAACGACTTGATACCAAACAGTCGCAAACCAAATCTGTAAAGTCGTCTCCTCTAAAACCCGCCAGACGATCAAAGAAAGCAAAACCTGATTCGCTTGTGTCAGGTACAGAGTACGAAAACATTGTGCTAACTTTTGAAGATCCTTCAACGATATCCCGGGTGGTCAGTACGACATCAATGGATAGGGCTGAAATTCTTAAGGAAGAAGACAATTATCACATCATGAATACTGGAAACAAGAAGACTAGTTCAAATGTGATCAGTTAAATTTTTATGGATTTAGCCAACCAGAAGGAGAGTATATCATGAATAGAGACAATCAAAATGTCAATGAATTTACCCACACTACGACCACATGTAACTTGTGTGTTTTAGGTTGTTCAAATCAAAAGATACATTGATATTTAAACATTACTCAAATTAAGCACTTCCAGAAAAAAGGTATCATCAAACCTATTTTGCAAATTGACGGCCAAATTAAATAATATTTATTATAATTACCGGTGAATCGAAGTGTTGAATCTAATTTCAAGTAAGTTCAAATGTATGAATGTTTTGAACAAGCATCCTTAGAACAAATGAGTGGTTGTTTTTAAAGTAGAATATGCTACAATTTTTGCTGACATTAATTTCATATCATTATTTTTTTTTTATTTCTCTTTCATCATTACCAACAAAGCCAATTAAGAAGCACAATTTTCACATAAATGGTATAAAATAAATCATTAAATAAGTTTAGAGGGAAAATTTATCATATTGGATTTGTATTAAAGTAAATGCTTGTCTTTTCCATTTCGATTAAATTGAATAGAAATGCTATTTTATAATTTGCACATCTAATCATGCTAGATTATATTGCTTTAAAGTAATAAAAACACATTGGATTGTATTGGTATATATAAGTTGTTTGTTTGACAGTTTGTGACAATAAAAAAAAGAGATAAAAAGTACTCATGTCTAGCTAACTTGAACCAGGAATTGAACATGCATGTAGATGTATTTTCATAGAGTTATTACATGTTCATGTAAATAGGGTTAATTTTGTTAGCATATATTTTCGCGCTATTAACCTTCATTCCCATATAGCTACATGTAACATAATAAGTTCAAGTATTTAATATATGAGGGTTATCCCAAAATTACGTAGACAGATCACCAAACTTAAAATCTGTTCGCTGCAATTTCATTATACAACAATGTTTTGTTCCATGACGCTTTGTCAAACAATGCCAAAAAAGTTAAAACCGTGCTTTACTTCTTTTTTTTTTTAGAAAAAGCAAAATGAGTAAGTTTTGCCAGGTGGCGCAATGTGCGACGTCGACAATTTCCAGTCTTTCCGTCATTGCTTAACCCTTCACACCGTTTACTATAACATTTACGTTCTATTTCCGAAAATGACTTGGAGAAAAATAATTTCTTATAACATGTACCCCGAGTGTACATTTACTATGCATTTCTAGTTTTGTTTTTAAAATATTTCCTAAAAACAAACGATTTGTCGACTTCAAACATGCCCTGTATTACTTGTTGTCTAACGTCTGTCTTCCCGAAATGTGTTGTTCAGCATTTTGTCGCCCATTTCTATCGATCAGGGTTTCTTTTTTCACTTAATGTTATCGTACTCGTTTGAATATTTTCGATGTTGTTATACTATTACATGAAATTCACAAAATGCGTTTCTAAATAATTTTTGTTTATTTTATTTAGTTTCAAATCGGCTTAGGATTTCATTCAAGATCTTTACAATTTTTTTTTCGTTACCGGTGCGCCGCCTCAAACGCTGACCTAGTCACTTTAACTTGTCACAAAACGCAATATAAAATCTTTAAAAATTTTGTTATAGCCAAAACCTTCATATGATAAATAATAGAATAAATAACAATTTAAATTCATTTCCTATTTGAATTTTTTCATTCAAAAAGTACTTATCCTCGCGATTCTAATTTCTTTCTGTTGACTTTAACATTTCGTTTTGACATTGCGCGGCATGTCAAATTTATAATTTAGTATGTTTTCATTTAATTTATTTTATCCATACAATATTTGATATCAAAACATAATTTCAATGCAAATCACATGAACCCTTTGGGGCACAAGTTTTATTTTCCTGTTTCTTCAATTAACTGAATAATGTCATTTGTCTATGCTATTTTGGGACAATCCTCGTATGTTGTATTAGATTTAGTCTTTAGTTAATGCCTTTTTTAAGCATAAATAACATGGATGGATAGAGAAAAATGACATCGCAAATTTTAATGATTGTCTGTGCATGATATACACCTGGCATACATGTAACAAAAACATTTATTACGTTATCAAAGATGCCTAAAGCATAGGGGTAATATAAATAACATTACAAAACATTACCTAATAATGATTTTTATTGGCGACAAAGGCCACGGCTGCTTACAATAAGGGAGCCAGGCATCAACTATTCCATGTTGGGCATCCCCAAACAATACATGTACAAGCAAGAATGGTGAGCCCTGGTATATGCTCACCTAGTATAGATTGAAATACAAAGTCAAATAGAAAACAGTTGTCCACTATTGGTGAGCAAAATAGACGCCATGAGACTATGCCAAAAGTATAGGCTGTGCCACCAGTAGGGCAATCCCCCAACCGTTAAGCTTGGGCCCAATTAAATGTAAAATTAATGTGAGGAAATTTTATAACTAACGAGTTGTTCGAAAATCAAAAAGTACTCTTGCCTCAATAGAAATGAAATAGAGGTAAAATCAAATACCTGGTCTTATCATTTGACCAAGACAATGCAACAAAATTATACTATGTGTGTCAATACAATAGCAAAGACCTTCAATAGTCTAGGAGCAAATAATCTATGACTCAACAATTAGTTATAGCGCAACCATGGCCCATTTTGTCCAACTCTAGGTGGCACTTTGACACATGACACATTTGAATCATTCTAAAAACATGCTATTCCCCATTTTGTAAAGATGGATCTTATCTTTGCCAAACATGCCTGTGTTGTCTGTTGTAATTCAGGGTCCCTGATGCACTTCCCCCACACCTGATAAAAAGAGTATTCATGTAACCATTGACCCGTATTCTAGTCCTCTCCATAGCAAGCTCATTGATAACCCTTCCAATAAAGACGTGCCAGAATCTGTGACCATATTGTCATGGTGGAAGGTAATAATGTAGCTAGTTTTTCTAAAACGCTTTTTAATTTGGCGCGCATGTCACCTTTTTTGGCCCCCTTGAAAGTGGGGATGTTGTTACCCCCGCAATGGATGACCAACATTTTTTTTTTTTTTGGGGGGGGGGGGGTTGTGCCTTGAGCAGTACTGGTGTTCTTACTTTTGAAAAAATCTCAAGAACAAATCTCTTCCACCCTCATTACCCCTTTGCCTTGCTAAAATATTGTAGCATTATGGCGAACTAGCCCTTGGTTGGCACCAAACTGGGATTTTCTAGCGTAGCAAAATGCGTGCTTAACAATGGAATACCCAAGGATCCAAATAGATCTAGGACCTAAAAATGAAAATTAAAATAAAATTTGAAATTCTTAATGTGTTGGGTGACATAAACCCTTATTTCTTATATACTTGTACATGCAATAGGACTTCCATCTACCCTTGCTTGCAACATCCTGTGCGCTGGTACCCAAGACCCAAGCAGCGGTCGATGCTGCCCCAATGCGAAACGAATGAGGTTTGTATGATTGGTTGTGCAACCCCAAGTTTTTAAGTGCCAAATTAAAACCAGATGCGACTTGGTACCAAGTGACTGGTCTACCAGTCTCGCCTGCATGAATGAACGAACTATGCGTACAGGACATACAAGCAGTAGTGTTAGAGATATAGTTGAACCTTTTCCTTCCTAATCGGTTTTTGAATATCTAAGGAAAATGTGCACTGTATTGTTACGTGCGAGGTAAGTTACATCTCCAAATTGAATAGCATGACCTGGGTCATGCACTGAATTATGAACTAGCTCCCCCATTCCAAAATACCCGACAAATGCAGTCGAGAATATGGCTGAGAACAGGGAAGATTCATAGGTTGATTTACATATTGTAGGTATTGAACACATGATGCTGGACAAGATTTCAAATGTGAATGGTTTTCTATCATCAACCCGCTCACTCCTAAGGCTTAACCCGACTAGTAAAAATGACTGTGTTGCGTCAGGAAGACTGCAGATCTTGCAAAAGTACGATATCCCTGATATGTAGGATTTAACTGTATTAGAGCAAAACTGCTTATAGGACAGGTATGACACAAAATCTACATATTGATTGGGATGTGAAGGCCACTCTTCTATCTGACAATAAGCCTACGAAAGGAGTCGAAAGCATTAATAACAGTGTCATACAATTGCTTTGTATTGTCGAACATGGAGTATCTCAAGAGCTCTTGAGATCTAAGTTGGAGATGACTTGAATAAAGGACGGGTGAATTTCTGATGGTTCTTTCACCGAGTCTGGAAAGCTGACCCGGAAACATGACCATTGCTGTCGAAAAAGAGAATTAGCTTTAGTATTATCAAGACTCATTATATGTGATGCCTTGAACTGGATTTTGTACATTAAAGCATTAAAAACAGTGTCATACAATTTCTTTGTATTGTCGGACATGGAGTATCTCGAGAGCTCTTGAGTACTAAGTTGGAGATGACTTGAAGAAAGGACGGGGGAATTTCTGATCGTTCTTCCATAGATTGTCAAAACAGGAAAGTTGTTAGCCAAGATCTGCTATGTTGTGTGAAATTGACGCTATTTCAATGAAATATACATCTCTGGATGAGGTCGGACAAGTGACACTGCGTTCAATGTATTCATATCTTTTAGCCAATGACTGAAAACCTAACTATGACTAGACCCCTGCCTTCATCCAATCGAAGTTTATCACGTACTGCTGCAAAGTCCAAGCTCTTGTTAAAATGGTTCTAATGTTTCAGGATGACATATATTAAAAGGAAATATCTATAAAGTTATTAAATCATGCAGTAACGAAGATATGAAAATTATTGATATCAATATTCAAGTTTTAATTTTTTATTATTTAGTTATGTGTAATATCAAATCAAGAATGTGAATAATTCTATGTTAATGTAAATGGGAATTTGGACAAAAATTATTTTATATTGTTTTTCATTTTATAGATAGTTTTACTAGTATAATGTAGCACTTGTAGCATTTTAATTGTTTTAAAAGTCATAGGGTATAAATTTTAGGGAAGTTTTGAGAATTATCCATGGCCACAATCGTCTGTATTAAAATTTATATTTAGGGCATTGACCTTGTTATTTGAAAGTACATGATAGCAGCAGAGAATTGGTCTGCAATGTACAATCGGTAATTTTTAAATTTCTTAGAAGAGGAACTTTTATGCATATCTGAGTAACTTTATCCTTCACATGTTGGCATGCTGCCAACAAGAAAATTAATTTGACTCGCAGGGGAAAATTATAATTTCTAATAATATCACTAGACATTTCATAATGATAAATAAGAACTACAGAGTTATATACTATTCTTCCATAAAAAAATGTGTATCATTATAAAGGTTGTAAGAAGTTACCTTTCTTAGAACCATTTATCAACTCAGTAGGAATGCAAAATGACGAAGTCGTAGTATGAGAAAGGAAAGGGTGTACTCCAATTGTATAATCTTATATACGAGTGTAAATATATACATTGTAGTTATCACTTATTTTACAATAGTCTATAGATATTTTCAAGGCATTAAGAAAATTCCAGTTTATTAGGTGAAAAAAATTATAATAAAATATTCAATCCATTCAATGCATTTATTCTCTCAAACAGCATTTCATATTAAAAGGAGTACAATGTCAAGTTATACAGTACCGATCAGACCCAACCTAACGCCAGAGTAAACCCCGACTAAACCCCGGGTTTACTTTTAAGGTTTACTTAGGGTTTACTCTGGGTTTACGTTTTGAAAATTTGGGTCCACTCGGGGTTTACTTTGGGTTTACTTAGAAATTACTTTTCAGGTCAACTATACGCACTTAAGTGTGAATCAGACCCGTCTTTTTCTATCTCGCTATCCTACTGACTGTAATTCCTGCCCCTTGTATATTATGAATACACAGTTAGCGTCTGCTTTCAGGGGTATACTTCTGACTGGGTTTACTCTCTGTGTCCACTCTGGGTTTACTTTGGGTTTACTCTGGGATTACTCTGGGTCCACTCTAGTAAGCCCAAAGTAAACCCAGAGTAAACCCAGAAAGTAAACCCAGGGTTTAGTTGGGGTTTACTTTCTGTTAGGTTGGGTCTGATCGGTACTGTATGTGCAACGCTATTTGAACATATTTACATACATGTGTATTCAGACAGTGTGGAAGAGCAAAACTATATCATAATGTTTATAAAGAAGAGTCAACTGTTATAATAGGTAGTATTTTCATTACAGAGTTTGAATTTGCAATTTGCAACGACGGTAATACCGAACAAGTATCCCAGCTTTCCTGTGATTTTTGTAAGTACACCATTTATATAATAATACACTTACTACGTGTAATAAAGCTTGGACACGTGGGTTTTCTCCGGGTACTCCTGCTTCCTCCCACATCAATGATCCCCTCTTGCTAACATCCGTGCCAACGAGAGATATTATTATAAGTTTTAGAACTTGCTTATCAATCGTTGTAAAATAAATAAAGTTCAGTTTTTTTGTTACTAATAAATCGACATTCAGTCCAAATAGGCAGCGCTGTGGATAAACTAATTTTTCATCTTTACAATAAGATATATGAAGTTAGTTTGATTACTCTTGACAATTTACTTAGCCTATGTTCACTAAATCAAATCAGACAATTGGTTAGTTACATTATTATACAAAATATCAAACGAACTTTGAACGTCCATAAATTTATGAAACAGTACTTAATTCGATCGAATCATGAATTTCGAGACTGACTAAGTTTTACTATCAAACTAAATGATCAACCTTTCACATTCTTATTGATCATTAAGAACCTTAATAAAAGAAAAGAAAAACAACAAGATATATATTATTTTTATTTATAAAAAAAATTGACAATTTATTTGAAAATAAGTCTTAAAATCGCATACCCCCAGTAAATATGTTTATTCCTACAGATTTTCACAAGGCGTGCGTTCTGAAATGGTTTATATCAAACTCCAAGCACACGTGTCCGATATGTCGGAGTTGCCAGATCCCTGCCAATCATCTTCTCATTATTACCGTGCTCCCCGGCCTCAGTTCTCGACCAATCAGAACATCACAGGTCAGTAAATGCTATCCACTTAATTTTATATCTATAATCGATTGAATAAGTGAAAACGTGAATCTGTGGTCACAACCTGAAGGAAACCTGTATATCACCCGTACAAAATGAGGCAGCATCATGGTACAAAAAAACAGAGCAATGAAGCAGAGAAATAGTCAGAGAAGACCAAATAGTTTAAAGACTTGACAGTGAAATGAGTGTGGTATAAAGCATAATGTCTTACGTGAAAGTGGTAGTTCCTTGTAAAACATATCAATGGTAATGTCTTTAATTGTTGATGCTGAATGGATTTGTTTTGTTATCAAAATTGCTGAAACATCAATTAAGGGCAAATAACAGATGTAAAATAGATACAGTACATCGATCTGTAAAGACATATCAGGCCATTATATAACTAATACACAAACACATAATGATTTATGAAACAAAATAATTATAAATTATAATTTGTTATTTTCCTTTTAAACCATATTTGTACAATGTATACATGAAACAATGTTGAAGGTATTGTTAAAATATTTGTTAAATTGTGTGTTTGAATGGGTTGGTGGATGAGAGTGTGTGTGTAAAATGTTCGTTCCTAATGTATGAGATCATTTTTCAACATTGTTAAAATATGATTTGCAATAAATGTATGCAATATTACAGTTAATGAACTATTATACTATTTTGTGAAATTACTACATCATCCAGGATTTTTATGAATCATCGTATAATATCTTTTACGAATTGATAATTTTGCACATGTCAGCTATAAATGACGTCATCCTTCTACCCCATATTCACCTTAATTGACTAAATGAAACTTATTCGACAAAATCAGGATAACCAACAACAGAAATTGTATTGCCCTTCCATGCCATTTTACGATGCAAAAGCTTTCAGATAGCTTTGTATTGAAAATTCTTGAGAAGAAAACGATTAATAAACAGTGCAAACAAGAAGCTAATGGGCCGTAAAAATCACCTCAGAATTGAAATCCAATAAATGCAACAATTACAATATTGTCATGTGCATAATTTGATTGGTTATGCTGCATGGATAGAAACATATATAAAGTATGTTTAAAACTTTGGCAAGTTCAGTTTAAAAAACCCGGAAAAAACCCCAGAAAAAAACCAAAACACAAAAAAAACGTCGGCAAATTTGATAGTTTTCCGGAGTTAATGCAGTTTCCTTTATTTGGGTGATTCCGTTGGGGGACATGTTACTTAATGACAACTGATCCTTGGAGGCACTGACTGACACATTATCAAAATGAGAAAAGTATGGGTTAACTTGGAGGGGGTGGGGTTAAAAAAATTGACAATTTATGATAAAGATGTAGGGATTGGGATCAGGAAGGAGATGAAGTTCCAAACCGAAGGTTCAAATGAGCTTTTCTGATCACCTGTTGTCCGTCCGTCCGTCCGTCCGTCCGTCAGTCTGTCTGTAAACTTTTCACGTTTTTGACTTCTTCTCTAGAACCACTGGACCAAAAACCAAACTTGGTACAAAGCATCCCTATCAAAAGGGAGATACTGTGAAACAGTAAAAATAGAATGCGTGTCTTTAAAAATCTTCTTCTCAAGACCCGCTGCACCAGAAATGCCAATATTTACATATATAAAGTCCAGAAAGTAGGCTTTTTAATGTATTGTTTAATATATCAACACTGTGTCGGATAATTATGCCAGTGCCAAGGTGGCATTTTTGCATCCGCTTAAGATGCAGTTTCGTAAAAATCCATATACATGTAGATCATATGATAGACCATTGTCTAGAGAGTATATAACCTCTTTTGTTTTTAGTGTGGCTTTTACAATGTTTAATGTTATTTTTATATGATTAAAGAATATCTGTATATTTTCTTTGTTTAATAGGACAGTTAGCATCGTTTTTCAAATTGGAGGGGCTAGACAAAACTAGAGAGACCATATACTGATAAGAATATAAGAGAAAGGTTACGTTTTCCAAAAAGTGGAGGACTAACACCCCCCACCCCCCACCCCCCACCACCACCTCCGGTCGCTGCTACGTAATAAAAAGAGCCACACACTGTCCTGATCCTAATGCCAGACATTTCTCAAGTTTGGTAGTAACAATTTTGTTTATCGTAACAAATGTCTTTTATTGTTTGCTAGATGCCCAGAGGTGAGATGATTTTTTCAAGAATTTATGTATATCCATTGCACAACCAAATAGAGCCTAGCCGATATCATTAGAAATAATACTATTTGGACCATTTCACAATATTGTTAGAAGCATTTCAGCTAATTCTAATCATGTACTTGGTTTTTCTGCTGATACCAAGTAGTTGAGAAGAGGGGCGCTATGCATACTCATTATAATCAAAAAGACCCCAGTACCTTCGACAAGGACCAAGAACGTTGTGTGTTTGTTTCCTCGTATAATGTATACACAATAAATAAAAATATATTAAAAATTAGAGTAAATATCTATTAAAACCCGTTACCTCTACATCGTTTTTCCTTTTCTTAAGAAATGAAAAATAATGAAAATTAGATTTAATT
This sequence comes from Magallana hongkongensis, assembly GCA_016163765.1. NCBI lineage: Eukaryota > Metazoa > Mollusca > Bivalvia > Ostreida > Ostreidae > Magallana > Magallana hongkongensis. The sequence goes on from WFKH01011801.1 coordinate 42,687,325, forward strand.
AAAATAATTTTTTTAGTCTGATCAAAACTTGTACATGTAGAATAAAGTAGTATCTTTAATGTTATCGGGCACACTTTGTCATTCTAAATGTGTGGAAGTATACACTCCACTTCCGAGTATCAGTCATACACACACCGTCAAAGTTATAAATATATCTTTAAAAGTTTCTAATAGGTTTTAATTTGTTTGGAATTTAAGCTCTGTTCATTGATACAATCCTGTAGTGCTTGTTTTGAATGATTACCTTACGAGATGTATGTGTTTCGATATAAGCCCCAAAACAGAGGTCCAACGGCTAATTTTAAAAACAAGTGGAGAAACTGTAGTTTTACATTCATAATTCTTCTTTTGTTAAAAATATTATTTATTTAAGTGATATATATATTATATAAACAACACACTACATAATTTACATCGATCACAAAGATCACTTGCATAAGGCAAAATGTTACTACATGTACTTCTAGAACATGTAATATTTTTTTTTCACGTCAGGATATGAATAAAGCTAACGGAAAGAGAGCTGTGAGTAAAACACACATGTGGGCTGAATGTTTTCACCCACATACACTGTACTGGTGAGAAATACTTCACATGACATTTCAGTTTAAGTGTTTCTCCAAAAAAAGTTGAGACTCTGATTATCTTTATTGATTAATTAACATCACGTCCTTTTTCTTGCAAGACGCTGGATTAAATTCATGCGATGTTTAGATGTGCAGTGAGTACTGTAAGCCCTCCGGATGTTAGTGTGAGGAAATGTGATGTTCTGGTGTCTAAGTGGCGTGTTAATCATATAAATGTGCGACAAAATTGTATGTGTGGTAACCCTTACACAATAACGAATCTATGTCATGGATTGGTACTCGCGATATCTTTATTGTATTGTGCTATCCATTTTAAGTGAGTATCATTTTTTAAAAGTGTTTAATAGTTCATGTTTCTAATAACGACAATTTTATAAACAGTGTAGTTGCACATTAAGACATTTTTATCATATAGTTAAATTTATAACACTTACTTCCGTGTAGTGAATTTTGTTTGGTTAGTTTTACATTTACACATAAGACCCCAGCGTCACCATTTTTCCTTAAGTCAAAACTCAGTTCATGTCTAAGTATCGACCTCAGATTTATGAACTTTTCTTTTAAGATCTGAATTAAGGACTGAGTTAAGTGATCTAAACATTTTGGTAAAACTTTTACTTAAAATATATTTTTGATCTATCAGTACTTTACAAGCTCATGCATTCGAAGATCTGGAAGTTGTTAAAATTCTTATATTGCAGACGTGCATTCATCTGCAGTGGTACTAAAAGATGTGTACCTTAATTGGAGAGAGGCTAATGAAGCTTGTCAGTTGATAAACTTTTCAGAAGTGAAGACAGAATTTAAAAAGTTTGTAAATGAGATGGTTAAGGAAAACGCTGCTATTTCTGGGTATTGGATACAAGACGCAGTGACGGAATTCAGTGTCGTGAATAAAGGTATCTGTATAACAAGCAAATCACAAGATATATATATTTTTATTATGAAATATTGATTGCGGCAACAGGACACCTTATATGAATAATTTCAGATTATTTCTTTTCATGAACAACGTTTTTTTTTTTTCTAAAATTCCCAATTGTGCCATTTTAAAGATAATGTTCACTTCAGAAAAAGTTTAATTCTGAAAGGAGTTATTTGGTTGTTTCTACACTGAAGATTCAAGTACATGTAGTTTTAAATTAAAACAACTTTTCATATTAAAAGTAGGCTCTATTGATATTTTAAAGGTTTTTAGTGGAATCAGATTCCTTGTGTTGTTGAGTATTTTTTTTAAAATAACCTAAATACATGTTTAATATTGTTTTGATATTTTGTTGAAGGTTGTCAGACGAATGTTACTATTTTAAACTCTACAACGATTGCAACCAACATGCTTTCAAACTGCTTTCAGTTTTGTCAGGAAAGTTCAAAAACCATTGGAATAAAGGTTTGAAATTAATTGTTCCTTTTCATTTTAATATACCAACTTAAATACAAAAGCAACCTCATGCCTTGATAAAAATTACTGAATTTTATATTGACAACTTAAATAATTATTTACTTCTTGGCGGACCCTCAATAAATATCATACAATATTATTATCGATCATTTGATTCACTTCCTAATCGATTCGATTGTCTTCTATTATGTTAGCATATTTTTCTAACCATTAATTCAAGCGAAAGACCATTAATTCAAACGGAAGACCCTGTTAAATCCTTCTAAACAAAAAGTCTTCGGAATTCAACGGCCACTGGAGTATTAATATGTTTTACGGTGCTACCGTTGTGGCGAGCACAGCAAGAATTACACATACCTTGCATCATTGTCAACTTAGTGTTATTTAGTTATCAACTAACATCAAAGAATTTGAGAGAGAGAGAGAGAAGGAAAGAAAGACAGACAGAACAGACGGAGAGAGAGAATATTATAAGATTTCTAAGTTTAAAAAATTCTTGCAAAATACATAGACTTGCTTCCACCTAAAACCGTTCTTTACTTTTGGAGAGAATTGACCAGTCTGTAAAACGTAATTTGTGTTTAATTTGGTCAAAATTGTTAACGATAAATACAGTATTTTTTTTTTTTTTTGTACCTTGTTGTTATCTGAATTTTATTTTTTTTTCCTGGTTCATAATTTTTTCATTTGTTTATTTTTGCATTCTAATTACATACGTTTTATCCGTGCCCCCGGTCCCCGTTTGTAGGTGTGTAATTTCCCATTTTCCAATTTAATGGATTGACCATATGCAATATCTGAATAGATTTTTTAACTGTTTATTTTTTTTCTCTTTATTCTTTTTTATTGAGTTCAAAATGACTTAATTTTTTTTAACCTTCCCAACTTATACTTACTGTACATGCATGCAAAATTAGCTTAAAATTGGATCGATATGACAGTAAAGTATGGCTCTTGCTAGTATATATATAATATATCTATCAAAACCAAAAAAAATTAAATTAAAAACATCATCTGAGGCAGGTATCGCAGTCTATACTTAAATTGCTAGTACACGCATTACAGATGTTTGATCCACCTCTAAATTTATCTCGGGGATCACTGTGACGTCATAAGTTAAAATCTAGAATCATTTGTTTACGTATCTCAACTCAATACGAAGGAATGGAAACATGTTAGAAATCTCTTGGGTCTCAACAAAGCTTGTACGGTACTCAAAACGTGTATTCAAACCTCAAGGCACCGTAAATTACGAGTTAAATGTTAGCCATTTTTGGCATAGCACCACGGAAGAAAACATTATAGAGCATTATAGGACCTTGACAAAAAAAAAATTCTTGATGAATCTGTAGGTTTAGCTCGTTCTTTTTCCCGCGCACACTGGTTCATAGAGCTCGCTTCTCTCGACGGCGCTGCGCGCCGCCGAGCTGCGCTCGCTATAAAGGACCCTTACTAATTACATGCTTAAAGTGGCCGAGAACAATTCGTGTGCGCATGACTTTGCACTTTGCACGTCTTTTTACTTTCATGCATTCGTAGGTACAACTTATATTACTTTCTTTTGTTTTATTATTTTATTCAATATTTACATTATCAGTACCGTTTATGAGTTCCATGTGTTCAAAAAGTATGATTTTATGACATTAATTGGGTTTAAATTGCCAAAATGGCGATTCAGACACCATTTTTTGTTGGGAAATGTATTTTGGTCATAGTGTTACTTTACATTAAAGTCACTTGCGAAAAAAAAATATAATAAAGAGAAAAATACCAAATGGAAGTTTCACTGTGGTGTGATGAACAAAATGAAATGTTTTCTTTATTTCATTTTTTCAGCAATACCATTAGCCGTTTAAGATCAATTCTATGTAAGAATCAAAATTCGGTGGCCACGCATAGTCACGGATTTTCTTCATACTTGACAATTTGATAGACTTTGATGAGTAAAAGATCCTAACACTATTTATTTGTTGCTATGTGGTCCCGTTGCCATGGTAACAGAGGGTAAAGATGAAAAAATGGCATTTTAATGCTTATTTGAGGACATATTGTGAGTAATGTGCACAACTTGGGGTTTCCAGGGTAGAATATTTTATTAAAAATATTTGTCATTTTTCAAAAGAAAGAAAAACATTCATGGAGAAACGCATATTTTTAGAGTGTTTCCATGGTTACTAAACAGAAATTTCAAAATATGTTTTCTTTATTTAATTTGAATAAAAAGTGCAAATCTTAGATTTTTTGGTAAACACTATTATGATTGTGCAATTAAGAATTTAATTATGAAAATTGAGAACCGTTGCTATGGTAACAAGCTAAAAAATAATGTAAATTGTAATATTTTCAGGCATTTTTGAATGGATATTATTCACATATAATGCAAAAATATATAAAATCAATTGGTGAAAAAAAAATCAAGTAAGTCCTAAACTTTAATAACACTTGAAAAAAATCTGACATTTTCTAAAAATAATTGCCGTTGCTATGGACTTTTAAAAAGTATGAATTTCTGTGTGATTTTCTACGCAACTTAATTTTCCATAGCAACAACACTTCTCTATTGCATAACAAAGCTTTTTATGGTATATAATAATAATTTAGATATATTTTTACAAGTTTCAACTAAGACAATTGCTAAATATTTCTAAAATCAGGAATTAAAGCATATCAAAATCATCTTCAATTTCTCAAATTTTCCTATTTCTTGGCCTTGTTACCATAGCAACGGGTGTCAATTTATATAATAAAATGTACATTGCATGGATATTGATAAGGATGTAAAAATTTAATAGCTTCCCATTTCGGCTTATAAAAAAACCGCAAAAAACAGATTTCAAACATTTGTAATGGTTTCCATGGTAACATTTTAAAAGTATTGGTTTCTCATTCAATTTTCTTACATAATATAAGAGATGAAAATAGGGCAAAGGCTGTTTTATGTCTTTGATAGTTTACATTTGTGGGCAAAACCTTCTAATATGGCTTCAAAGTAGGTAAGTTTTGTTATTTTTCCATCTTTATCCTTGGTTACCATGGCAACGGTTACGCCCAGCAACCAACTTTTAGTGTCTTTTTGCGTTTTACACCTAGGTGTGTCTATGTATGAAATATAAGGAAAATTGGTGACTGTGCGTGGCCAGACCCTTTTATAAATCTTTGATTCTTACATAGAATTGATATTAAACAGTGTGAATTAACAGCAACTATTCTAATAGTTAGATACATAGAATACATAGAACAAGTGCAATCCTCGAGAAGACAGATGGATTTATTTTAATGGGTGCTTTTGACAAAACGTTAACAAATGTATTGAAAAATGTGCAACTTTGAGAAATTTTAGAATTGCATACTGTACATTTTTGTATTTTCAGGGAAACAATTGTTCGTGTTTGAAACCAATGACATATGAGACTTACTTGCAAGTTAGCGAGTGTGATCTTTTATGTGTATGGGAAGACAGACCGTGTAAAATGGCAACGTTTTCTTTCGTTTTTGAACAACAAGGTAATTAAATATTCACAAAATGTACACCATACATTTAAAAATCATTTATCAAATCTAGACGAATTTTCTAATTTTTTCATAAATTGAAGACCAGGCTCGAAGTCTATAAAATGATAATACACACGTACGCTGGTCAAAATTCTACATTAAGGTGGTTATGTTGTCTGTTTGTGTACTTGAATATTAAATGGATAACTATTTAAGTTTCATGAATCTTGTCCTAATGAAATCAAAATTATATTTTTTGAATTGAGTCTATAACCAGTTTATGGACCTTCAGACAGTTTATATATATATACAGTCATGTACATACTATAGTACTATAACTATCTTATTAAATTCTTAATATTTAAATCCTAGAATCTTGAAACTGCTCAGGCATTTTAAATACGCTTTGGGAAATTTTTATAAATTTAGCATTTATCGAGGGTTTTTTTCGCGGTGATCTAATTTTAATAATTTTGCAATTGAAATATCACGTAAAACAAACACTAAACAAAGCCAATTACTGTTTTTAAAATTTGAAAAACACAAACATAATTCTCTGACATTCAACGCATTAAGGACAATATTACCTAAATTTCGTATGTAATGTTTTATAACCCTTATGATATTCTAATATTCCACAACATGTTATATTCTTTTAAAGAAACTAGTCCCTTCATGGCGATAGATACAAATCACCATGAAAAGGAAATAATAAATCAAAATTAAAATAAGAAGAGTGAAGATACCTTTGTATTTTATGAAATTGATACTCTTTTAAAAATGCTGATCATGCACGTAGCACGGACGGGTTTTGGTTTGTTAGACCTTCAATTTCTTAAAATTTCGTAATAAATGTACCTTTCTCTGACATTTTGCAATAGTAAAATAAACATACAGGCAATCTGGCCTCTTCATTTTCCTGGCCATTACACTTTAATACCGACGCTACGTGCCTGATGATTCATTGGTGCAAAATAACTTTTATCATTTATATTCATCTGCAACCTTATACCCAACATTGTATTCCGAGAAATTTGGTACATAATAATAGAAGATATGTAGACAATTTTTTTTTAATTTTTAGATAATATTGACCAGCTGGGTGGTGAACAAATTGAAGAATGCGTCTCTATCGGATATAGTGGGGCCTTTAAATTAAACTGTTCATCAAAGGAAACATATTTATGTCAAAGTAAGTTTGAAAAAAAATAGTAAAATAAGTTCACTTCATTTGAGTGGGAACACGTACTTTCACATTGTTAACATATCATTAATATAACATGAGCTCGCTTCAGACTCCGTTTAACAAATGTTACTTTTGTTCAAATGATGGAAAAACATGTAGACCTAGTTCAACTAAATAACATCGATATAATTATGCAATTCATTTGAAGATTTCATCCAGGTTTGATGATTTAGAACCAATTTTTTTTATAAGTCATTTTTTTAATCTTAAAAGATAATAGTCTTATTGACATTACTGGACATGTTAAGATATTAATATCATGCATATATTCACAACAAATTTTAAACTCTACAGTGTCGTACTTATACTTATAACCAAAACATGTACAGATTTTCCATTTTTTCGAAGAAATACAAGAAATCATAAATCTATACTTATAAATTAAGACATTTTGCAAATAAACTACAAACTGCCTGTACCAGAGTAACTGCTTACACCTTTGGTATTTCAACACGTGATGTCCGTAAGCTATAATTAAATGTTAACTGATAAGTAATTATTGTGAAATTAATTAAAAACCTACTTTCATTTTCGATAAACCAGCCCGAAATAGCAAAAATGAGAGTAAGGTGGTGGACACGCTTTGGCGGATCCAAGTCAGGGGTAGTTTGCATCAAATTATATACTTGCAATGAAATACATGTAATATTGAATGATTACGTAGCGAGTGAATATATTTACTGGGAACTTATTTAGAGTATACATAGAAGTTAAGATTTGACAAATGTTGAATGAATAAAATTAGCCAATTCATTTTTTGAATGTGCGGTTTTATTTTTTATGATTGAACTTTCCAGAACGAGGTAACCAAGAACACGGGTTAACTAATCACTAATAATGGCGGAAAGTGTAGGACGAGTTCATCATGCATCGCGGGCAGACAACTTGGATCAGACATTTTTGTTTAATACAAACACAAAAAAGTTAATAAATAAAATGAGCCAATTTGACCCCCTTCCCCCATTGTTTTTCCAAAAAGTTATTTGTGATAAATATCATATTGAAATTTGACCTAAAGAACAATTTTAGAAAAGAGATGCGACGCACTATACACCGACTCCCTGGTTTGAAATAAAAATAAAAAGTTAGTACATTTTAATTTTTTCAGTCAGCTGCAACAAAATGTATATGTATATATAAACAATTTCAGTTTAGATTATCATCCCTGCCCGCTCCTTCAAACCCACGATGCTGTTGCTTTTTAATTTTAATTCTAAAGATTAGGTTAAGAAGGCAGCGAAGAAAAAAATCGGACACAGTATATACAAAAATGAAAAAAAAAATTCTGGTTCAACATATTTAGCAGTGTATTATATTAATGAGTAAAGTGTTAATTCCCGTGCTTGAGCGGGATATTATCTAGTGATTAAAAAGTATATATCCTTCTTTGAACAATGAAATCATATTTTGTGAATCACTTTATTGGAGCTCCTATAATGGAGCGCGCTAACCACTCGGCCATCTAGGCAATACAAAAAAATCTTGCTTTCGATGATGAACGGAACCTAGCGCGCTGGCCGCGCACTACGCGGTCGTTTGAGATACACTGCTTGGAGAGTGGGTTTCAGAGGTCGTGAGTTAAGCCCCGGCCGGGGCGGAGGTGAAGCACCAATAAAGTGAATTTCCCTGTGCTTTATGTATATCTAATCCTTCACTATGGGCAGGTAAATGTCAATTTGAGAGTTATTGCAATGTTTGTGCTTATTATATGAATATATCTATGCAATGTGTATCGTTCCGATCCTCTCAAATTGTCGTTTAACTGTATTCCACCTGTATCTCAAACGACCGTGTAGTGCGCAGCCAGCGCTAGGTTCCGTTCGTCATTGACAGCAAGATTTTTTTATCTTGCCTATATGGCCGATATTTAAAATCCCCTTATAATGAATAGTGTATTTTCAGTAGGGCCCAAATCTCATAAACTGGAGATGACATCATCACCATTTTTTCACAATGGTAGTGGTTTACCACTAGTAGACGACCTTCAAAAATTCAGCTCCCAGGGTAGGGACCTTTGATATTTCCGAACCCGATGTTTAAAATCCCCTTATAATGAATAGTGTACTTTTAGTAGGAGTTCAAATCTCATAAACTAGAGATGACAACATCACTATTTTTCACAGTGGTTATGTTTTACCACTAGTAGATGACCCTGAAAATTTCAGGGCCCCAGGGTAGGTACCATCGTAGTTTCCGAGTCCGGTGTTAAAAATCCCCTTATAATGAATAGTGTATTTTTAGTAGGGCCCCAAATCTCATAAACTAGAGATGACCACATCACCATTTTTTTACAGTCTAGTGGTTTACCACTAGTATAGTGACTCTGAAAATTTTAGGCCCCAAATATGAATAATGAATTTTGGATTGCGAATTGCGTTCTAGAATGCAGTTTTTTAACGAACTGCGTTCCAAACACCGATTGCCGTGGTTAGCGCACTGGCCGCTTACTGCTAGGAGAGTGGGTTCATAGGTCGTGAGTTTAAATCCTGGACGGGCGAAGGTGGAGCTTAATTGGAAAATGAACCATGCTACTACATTGTTCTTTGACATTATACTATACAGCATTCTTCTGTTAATAATATCATGAATTTAATACGTTTTGAAAACTTTATTCACAA
>WFKH01011801.1:42705587-42725853 GCA_016163765.1 Magallana hongkongensis
AAATCAAATGACGAAAATGGATAGATAAATTATTATACAAAATATCATTCGAACTTTGAATGTCGCTTTCCATACGTTTATGAAACTACTTAAATCAATCGAATCACGAATGTCCAGTTTGGTAGACTTTGGCTAAGTTTTAATCTCAAACTAAATGATCAGCCATTCACATCCGTATTAATAATTAAGAAACTTTAATGAATTAAAAGAAAAAAAACCAAATTTATGTATCATTTTTTTAAATAAAAAATTGACAATTTATTTGAAAATAAGTCTTAACATCTCATACCCCCAGTATTTCTATCTATATTATTTCTACAGATTTCCACAAGGCGTGCGTTCTGAAATGGTTTATATCAAACTCCAAGCACACGTGTCCGATATGTCGGAGTTGCCAGATCCCTGCCAATCATCTTCTCATTATTACCGTGCTCCCCGGCCTCAGTTCTCGGCCAATCAGAACATCACAGGTCAGTAAATGCTGTCCACCTAGTTTCATATCTGTAAACGATTGAATAAGTGAAAACGTGAATCTGTGGTCACAACCTGAAGCATAATTATGATTGACTGGTTTATACGGATAATTCCATTTCATAAGTTTTTACTTACTTTTGTGGGATTTTTAAATAAAAACTTTAAGATGTCTTTTTCTTTTTCAAGCTTTGAGATATATGGGCGACTGAAACAAAATGATGACACCAAAAAGGATGTGATATGGTAATGAATGTTTCTAATGAAAGAAAGAACATCTTCTACTTTGCATAGAGGCTGCAATGTATTATTTCTGTTCTGTTAACTGGAAGATACATGTACTTCGGATCCTTGGGTGGAATATTCAGCGGAGCGAAACTTGTATATCACCCGTACAAAATAAAGCAGCATTATGGTATAAAAAACAGAGCAATGAAGCAGAGAAATAGTCAGAGAAGACCAAATAGTTTAAAGACTTGACAGTAAAATGTGTGTGTTAAAATGCATGATGTCTTTTGTGATAGTGGTATTAGCTTGTTAAACTTATCAATGATAATGTCTTTAATTGTTGATGCTGAATGGATTTGTTTTGTTATCAAAAATTCTGAAACATCAATTAAGGGCAAATGAAAGATGTAACATAGATAGTTGCATTGATATATAAAGATATATCAGGCTATACACAAACACATAATGATTTATAAAAAAAATTATAAATTATAATTTGTTATTTTCCTCTCAAACCATATTTGTACAATGTACAAGTACATGTATACATGTAAACAATGTTGAAGGTATTGTTGAAAGTTTTGTTAAATTGTGTGTTTGAGTGGGTTGGTGGATGAGAGTGTTTGTGTTAATTGTTCGCTCCTAATGTATGAGATAATTTTTCAACATTGTTAAAATATGATTTGCAATAAATGTGTGCAATATTACAGTAAATGAACTATTATACATGTACTATTTTGTGAAATTACTCCATCGTCAAGGATTTTTATGAATCATCGTAACTATATTATTATACTTTCATGTTAAATACTGAAATCTGATTGGTTTTGACGCAGTTTATAATCCGTTCTATTACCCTCAGCGTTAGCAACACATTTGGCAACGGGTAACCCAACGAATTGTTACATGCGCGTAAATTATGCGCATACGGTTCGCCGTAGAATTCACGTCATTCCTAAAGAAAAAATTTAAAAGCAGTAAAGTTTTCTTTAAAATTAAGACTTTCAGTATAATAAAACAAATAGTGCCTGTTTGGGAGGGTAACAGTTTAAATTGACACGCCTCAGAAACCATTGTCAACCTCCAACCTCGGTTGACAATGGTTTTCTCGGGGTTGTCAATTTCAACTGTTACCCTCCCAAACAGGCACTATTTATATAATGTAGATATCTTTTATGAATTGATAACTTTGCACATGTCAGCTATTAATGACGTCGTCTTCCCCATATTCACCTTATTTGACTAAATGAAACGTATTTGACAAAATCAAGATAACCAACAACAGAAATAGTATTGCCCTTCCATGCCATTTTACGATGCAAAAGCATTCAGATAGCTTTGTATTGAAAATTCTTAACTTAAATAAACAGTGCAAACAAGAAGCTAATAGGCCGTAAAAAACATGTCAGTATTGAAATCCAATAAATGCAACAATTACAGTATTGTCATGTGCATAATTTGATCGGTTATGCTGCATGGATAGAAACATATACAGTGTATGTTTAAAACGTCGGCAAATTGAATTAAAAAAAAGAAAAAGTCGGCAAATTTGAATGGTTTTCCCGAGTTTGTGCAGTTTCCTTTAAGTGGGTGATTCCGTTGGCAGACATGTTACATAATGACAACTGATCCTTTGAGGCACTGACTGACAAATTATCAAAACGAGAAAAGTATGGGTTAACTCCAAGTAGGGGAGGGTAAAAAAAAAAAGACAATTTATGATAAAGATGTAGTAATTGGGATCAGGAAGGAGATGAAATGCCTCATATGAGTTAAAAGTTGTCCTTTACTCCAGTCAATTTTCAGCTCACACGCACCTTCGGTTCATGTAAGCTTTTCTGATCACCTATTATCAGTCGTCCGTCCGTCCGTATGTCCGTCTGTCTGTTAACTTTTCACGTTTTTGACTTCTTATCAAGAACCACTGGGCCAAATTTAACCCAACTTGGTACAAAGCATTCTTATGGGAAGGGGACTCCAAATTGTAAAAATAAAGGGCAAAACCCTTTCAAAAATGGAGATAATTGTGAAACAGTAAAAATAGTATGCCTGTCTTAAAAAATCATCTTCTCAACAATCGCTGCACCAGAAATGCCAAAATTTACACCAAAGCTTGTATATATAGTAAAGATTCTAAATTGTGAAAACCGTGACCCCCTGACCAATGCTAGGGCCCAAAGAGGGATTCAAAGTTTAACATAGAAATACTAGTATATAGGGAGAATGTTTAAGATCTTCCTTCTCAAGAACCACAATGCTGCAATTTGTGATTCTACTATGCAAGCATTCTCAGATAGTGTAGATTCTAAATTGTTAAAACCGTGACCCCCGGACCAATGCTGGGTCCACAAGAGGGGTTCAAAGTTTACATAGAAATAATATAGGGGAAATGTTTCAAAATCTTTTTCTCAAGAACCACAATGCTACAATTTGTAAAATGTGTAAAACAGTGATATGCGGACCAATACTGGAGCCCCAAGAGGGTTTCATAGTTTAACATAGAAATATATTGGGGAAATGTTTAGAAATCTTCTTAAAAAAACTACAGTGCTGCAATTTGTGATTTTACTATGCAAGCATCCTCAGATAGTGTAGATTCTAAATTTTTCAAACCGTGACCCCCCCGGACCAATACTGGAGCCTCAAGAGGGATTTTTTTGCTATGTAAGCATCCACATATCATCATATCCTCATATCAAGGTAACAGTGACCTTCTTTCACTTTTAATGAATATTTATAGCTCATTTTACAACTTTGCTATCTTTCATTAGTTGAGGCATAAGATAATTTAATTAGTCAGTTGTATTTTAGATCTTAGAATATAATGTCCAAAACGTAGGTTTTTTATGTTTTGTTTAATATATTGTATAATCTTGGAATATATTAGAGTTTTACGATATTTTAAGAATTTCATATTTAAAAAATTTCCTAATAAAATGATACAAGAACTGTTGTTCAGGTGAGCGATGTGGACCACGGGCCTCTTATTTTATTATATCTTTATAATAGGAAGAAAGCTAAACAGTATGTATGCATCTTTTACCCCATAGAAAATTTGGTAGATGATAATATTTATGTTCTTGAACAATAGTGTCCCCAAGTACATGTATATCAAGTTTCAAATACAAAAAAAAAATATAGAATGTTAATTTGAAATATTAAGACTCAAATTCCAAACTTATCAATACTTCCTCTCACCTCCGCCTCGCAAAAGAACCCCCAATCATTGGCATGAATTACAAAGTTTTGGTAGAGGCTCCAATTGGTCATTAATCATTGTATTAACCATGCACTCAGTTTGCCTACAAGGTTACTTTTTTCCAAAAAGTGGAGGACTAACACCCCCCCCCCCCCCCCGATCACTGCTTCGTACCTAATAAAAAGAGCCACACACTGTCCCAATCCTAATGCAAGACATTTCTCAAGTTTGGTTGTAACAATTCTGTTTATCGTAACAAATGTCTTTTATTGTTTGCTAGATGCCCAGAGGTGAGATGATTTTTTCAAGAATTTAATGTATTTCCATTGCAGTAGGTGAGAAGAGGGGGGCTATGCATACTCAGTATATGCAAAAAGACCCCAGCATCTTTGACAAGGACCAAGAACGTTGTGCGTTTGTTTCCTTGTATTACGTATATTACACAATATATAAAAGTATATTCAAAATTAGAGTGAATATCTATTAAAACCACATTACCTCTACATTGTTTTTCCTTTTCTAAAGAAATGAAGGAATAATGAAAATTAGATTTAATTAAAATATCTTTTAGTCTGATCAAAACTTATACTTGTACAATCATGTAGAATAAAGTAGTATATTTAATTGGACACACTTTGTTATTCTCGGAAATAAGTATGTGCAAAAGTATACAAACCACTTCCTAGTTTCAGTCATACACACACCGTCAAAGTTATTATATCTCTAAAAGGTTCTATTAAGTTTAAATTTGTTTGGGACTTAAGACCTGTTTATTGAATTCCATCATGTAGTGCTTGTTTTGTATGATTACCTTACGAGATGAATTGTTTCGATATAGACCCAAATAACAGAGGTTCAACAGCTAATTTTTGAAACAAGTGGAGAAATTGTAGTTTTACATCCATAACTCTTCTTTTGTTAAAACTGTTATTTCTATATGTGATATATATTATATAAACAATACGTTTTTCCACATACACTATTACATTGATCACAAAGATCACTTGCATAAGGCAAAATGTTACTATTTCAAGAACATGTAATATTTTATTCACGTCAGGATATGAATAAAGCTAACGGAAAGAGAGCTGTGAGTAAAACACACACGTGGGCTGAATATTTTCTCTTATATACACTGTACTAATGAGAAATACTTCACATGACATTTCAGTTTAAGTGTTTCTCAAAAAGAAGTTGACACTCTGATTATCTTTATAGATTAATTAACATCACATCCCTTTTCTTGCAAGACACTGGATTAAATTCATGCGATGTTTACTTCGATGTGCAGTGAGTACTGTAAGCCGCCCGGATGTTAGTGTGAGGAAAAGTGATTTTCCGTGTGCTGGTGTCTAAGTGGCGTGTTAGTCATATAAATGTTCGACAAAATTGTATGTGTGGTAACCCTTGCACAATAACGTATAAACATGTATGTCATGGATTGGTATTCGCGATATCTTTATTGTATTGTGCTGTCCGTTTTAAGTGAGTATAATTTTTAAAGTGCTTAATTAAGGAATGAGGAATTATTTTTTGAGTATTATGAGATAACAAATACGGTCAGGGGTGATCAAATCCAATACAGTCCGAAGGGCTTTTGATAGATTTGATCAAACTCGACCGTATTTGATCACCTCATAATATTCAAAGAATGATTCCTTACTACCTATATTTATATAATTTTCAGCAATTGTACAATTAAATACTAAAAACGTCATTGATGAAATGTATTGGACTATACATTACAAAATCGATTTGTAGTTTTATCACAGACAAAGACACTGGGAAATGTATATATTGGTTCATATTTCGTTCTAATAACGAAACATTTTACAGTGTAGTGGCAAATAAGACATTTTCATCATTAAAATACAATTACTTCCTTGACCTGAAATTTGTTTGGTTAGTTTTGCATCCACATGTCATCCTTTGATATACAGAGTGACCAGTTAAAGCCACGAATGGCTGTTCAATGGCTGTCAAAGTTGCTGTAAATCCATACTTCTTAAATACATTAGTGCATGTTTATTCTTGAGAACAGTCAGCTGTAAGTTTCATTACCAATGCGCGGACCCATGGAAAATTCAAATTTACATAGTAAAATCACCGAAAATATGCCTTGGACACCACCCACCACCCCCCGGAAAAAAATCTGAATCCGCGCATGATTACCTTCGCATTTTACGGTGATAAATTCAGCGAAATGTTGGTGAAGTTGTTATCTATATCTATTAACTAAGACTTTTATATGTCCTCTAATGTTGATGATGCTTGGGTGATATTGCCTTGTCTTGCTTGTAGTTGTAATAATTTTAATTTTTACGCTCCACTGTACTTGTTCACTAATTGCATTAAATTCAGTCAAAAGTCCTGAAATGTCATCCAATTTTGGATTGATTGGTTGCAGTTCAAATCCTTTCCTTTAACCTAAACCGTTACGCAACGACAATAAGTAAAATCCAGGACCTTTCTTTTTAAGTTACACCACGACAATAAGTTAAATCCCACCATTCTGCCACCATATTTTACACTCAAAAACTCGAACAAAATCTAATGATTTCACATCAGGTTATTCCATGAGTTTAGCAATGATAGAATGAACGAAGACTAACTGAATTTTTTTACAATGCCATCTAAGTAGAAATCAAATGTCAAATTCCCACGAACATGTGTGAGTAAATTAAGATTCAAACAAGAGTTATGCGAAATTGACTTGCCTTATTGCCATTCTACATGTATAACTGTATAACCTTTCACCTAATTGCTATTAGGTAAACTTTCCTTCTTAACAAGGTAGAAGAGGTTTTACAACTAGAGTTTTTCACCCTAACACGTTTTGCAAAGACTAAAACTTTAACATAGCAGGTTTTAATTGCAATTGACAGACATTCCACTAAAAAAAGTCTATAAATGCATTATGTGTGTTATTATGGAAGTAGTAAAAAAATGCATAAGTAATTTTTACCTAAAGGATGACTGCACTTAAGGACACGCGATATTTGCGAGAAAATAAACTTTTAAAAGAAGAATTTTTCTTTCAATTGCAGAAATGGCCAACATCTAAACTGCAACTTTACGTAATTACGTTAAATTAAAGTATGTTGTTACCAAGTACGAATTTTTTTTATAGGCGGGGGTCATCACGATTTCTTTAATCTCCATACGATAATGAGGACGCCCACTTTTATACTGACTTCATACATAGTCAGCGCATGTTTGTCTATTGTTCTCCGTTTAACAGTAGTTGTATATTTGCATTATCAAAGTTATGTCAAAGGGAGATTAATAGACAAACATGCGCTCATGGTTTAAATGAGAAAAAACTGCTTCTTCTTACTTTCGCTTTCCCTGTTGTAACCAAGGGTTGATGCATGTTGAATATTATAATTCACCACGTGATTTCTCACCTCAGGTAGCTTTGTGAATACACAATTCTATCACGTGACGTGTGAGGTAGCATGTTATGTGCTAACTAGGACAATGTTTTCGAACACGTTAAGTTGTCAAACATTGATTTAAAGTCTTCTGTACTTACATGAGCGTGGTCTTATTGTTGAAACCATTGTAAATACATGTAGTATACTTGTACCATACATGTATAGAATAGATAGGGTTATGGTGAAAGAGTGATCACATAAATGTTTATACATGGCATTGTTATTCATGCTAGTCTCATTTTAGTACCATTCTGATAATGTCAGCTCCACCTCTCATGCATATTAATATCAATCTTATGTTTGATCAAGGGCAGATAAGCGAAAATTCTTCTTTTTCCGAAAGTTGTAAGGAGAAAAACATAGAATGAACTTATTGTATCACAGTCTAAAATCTTAATTCATGTTGGAAATTGACTAGACTCTGTAAAAAATTTAACAAAAGTGATATTAGGTTAAGAAAGAAACGCAACAGAAGCGACCGAAAAGGGCCCAAAACCCGGCGCTAAGTGCAGTCATCCTTTAAAATTTTTACCTAATTTGAAATTAACATAAAATATATTTTTGATCTTTCAGTATCTTAACAAACTTATGGAATTGAAGATAAAGTTATTTTTAGGTCACTCAGGTGACCTATTGCTATCTGTTTTCGTCCGTCGTCGTGCGTTTTGCGTCGTCCGTCGTGCGTTAACAATTTTAACATTTTTAACTTCTTCTTGAAAACTACAAGGCCAATTTTACCATTTTTGGTGGGAAGCATCTCTATGGTAAGAGGAGTCTAAATTGTGAAATTCATGGCTTTACCACGCCCGGGGCGCCACAGGCGGGACCAAATATCCAAAAAAAAGCCAAATTTAAAAAAATCATCTTCTCTACTCCCACATGTGAGGTTAAAATTGAATGCATGGTTATGATGACCATGAAGCCTTCTACCAAAATTGTGAAATTCATGGCCCCTCGGTCAGGGGTTCAGGCTCTAGGGTGGGGCCAATATGGCCATATAGTAAAAATGTATTAAAACTTAGAAAATCCTCTTCTCTACTCCCATATATATTTGCTAAAAACTAAATGCATGGTTATGATGTCCATGAACTCTTCTACCTAAATTGTGAAATTCAGGACCCCTGGGACAGGGGTTTAGGCCCTAGGGTGGGCCAATATAGCCATATAGTGAAAATGTATTAATAAAATCTTAGAAAATCTTCTTCTTTACTCCCACAGATGTGGGAAAAAACTGAATGCAAAGTTATTATGTCCACAAAATCCTCTACCTAAATTGTGAAACTCATGGCCTCTGGGTCAGGGGTTCAGGCCGTACGGGGGGGGGGGGGGGGGCAAAATGGCCATATAGTGTTAATGCATTTAATGTTTAAAAATCTTTTTCTCTACTCTCACACATCTGTAAGAAAAACTGACTTCATAATTATATTAACGAGGAAGACCTCTACTAAAATTGTGAATTTCATGTCCCCTGGAGTATGGGTTTTGACTCTAGGGCGGGGCCAAAATAGTCATATATTGTTAACGCATTTAATGTTTTAAAAAAATTGTCTACTTTACTTCTGCTGATACTGAATAAAGACTGACTGCATATAAAGAAAGAAAATAAAGCTATCTATCAAAATTTCCCAATCTCCCAATGTAGGGATTTGAATTTAGGGCAGGGCCAAAACACTCATATAGTGTATAGGGCATGGGTTCTTAATGCAGGGTGTGACCAAAATAGTCATTTAGTGTTAATGTATGTAATGTTTAAAAAACATCTACTGACACAGAATAAAAACTGACTGCATATTTAGAAAAAAAACCCATTAAGCTGTCATCTTTAATATTTAATGTCACCTTCATGTAAGGCAAGGGTTATGGCTGGGGGGGGGGGTTATATATTTATCTTATTATTTTATTCTGCTCAGGAATTTCAATGAAAGAAATGATTAAATTTACATATTCAGGAAAAAGAAAGAATGAAGCTGTCTATCAAAGTAAAGATATTGTGAAAGCATTTGGAGAGAGTTCGGGGGGGGGGGGGGATGGTTTGTAACAGTTAATGGAGTTATCTTCCCTTGCTTCTTCATAATAGAGTTATCTTCCTTTGCTTGTTCATTCACTAATAAAGTTGTATGATCATAAGAGTTATATATTTTTCCGCGTTTCGAAAGCAATAGCGGGAAAATGTTGTATTAACGACTACATGTTCAGAAGTTATATGCATTGTATTAGTCAGAAATTGACCAATAAAAAATGTTTTCGATGGTAGCAAAGAACTGGTTTTTGAGAGTTGATCACTTCTAGCCGCCGTTTTAAGCGAGTGACATCAAAATGGACCCGGACGACATTCAAAGGCAAATAAACCTGACGATTAAAGAAGCCAACAACGAAATGTTGAGTCAATTCTCGAGTATTTTGGACAGTCGTTTGTCTACAGTGCAGAGAAATATTAACGAAAACCAGAAAGTGATTGCGGAGAGGCAAGAAGCTAAAACAGAACAAGTCTTTGCAGATGGATATAAGTTCAAAAAACGGGGGAATGAAGAGCAGCACAAACATAGCGCGAAAGTGATGGCAAAAATTAAGGAGGCGAATGAAGAAATGGAAGAGAACCGAATCCAGAAAGCGTGACAGAAGATATCTGAAGGTTATGATTTAATAAAACAGAGACAAAAACTCATAAAATTAGCAGATTCTTCAGCCGCGGGGTGGAGAGCAGTAGACAAATATGTAAAAAACCCAATCGCTTCACACTCGGAAGACGAAAAGCGAATTTCCAAAGCACAAACAAGAGCCGAGAGAAAAGTCAAGGACGAACGCATAAAGAGACGGAGAGATATACGAGAAAAATTAAGGCCATATCCGTCTACTACTTCCAACGAAGCAAAAACATCTAATGTAACAACGGGTGTATGGAGATCCGGACAGTGCTACAGATGTCATAAGAAAGGACACTGGAGAAAAGACTGCACAGAGAAGATAGATGAAAAGATAAGTAGATTTGCATTTGCATGTTCAGAGAGTAATCAGTCGAGCGAAACGGAGATAAAGACAGGTAAATCGCCGGTAGGTAGACTGAGAAGTAATCTGGGTCAGTGGCGTTCGATTGAAGAGAGCAGGTATGTGTTGAGTGTTATTGAATTTGTCTATAGTTTGCCGTTATTTACTACTCCAAGTTCTGTAGAGATTAAAAACAACAAATCTGCTATACACAATGAAAGGTTTGTGTCGTCAGAGATAGAAAAGTTGGTAAGGATGGTTGTGTGCAGGAGGTTATAGAAAAACCTAAAGTGGTCAATCCATTAACAAGTAGCAGGTAACAAATCAAAACAAAGGTTGGTTTTAGATGCAAGGCATGTTAATCCACATTTGTATAAGCATAAACACAAATATGAAGAAGCGAGTACATCGCGAGAGTTGTTTCAGATGGGGGATTATTTGTTTTCATTTGATTTGAAAAGCGCTTACCATCACATTATGATAAATGAAGTGGATAGAAAATACTTGGGTTTTAAGTGGAAAGAAAAATATTATGTTTTTAATGTTCTACCTTTTGGTCTTAGTACTTCTGGATACATTTTTACAAAAGTTTTGCGTGAAGTGGTCAAATTTTGGAGATCAAAAGGTCACAAAGTTGTCATGTATTTAGATGATGGCATGTAAGGTTCTCAAACTATTGAGAGTGCTGAAATTCTTAGTTCAGAAATACAGGCAGACTTGAATGCTTTGGATTTTATTTTGGCTGACGACAAATGTCAGTGGAAACCTACTCAAGAGATAGTTTGGTTATGGAACACAGAAATTAACAAAATATCGGTGTCAAATGCTAGAATTCAGAAACTTAAGGGAAATATCCAAAACATTTTGGAAGGCTATACATCGGGTTTCAAGTGGTTTGAAGTTCGTTCCACTGCATCAGTAGTTGGACAGATTATTTCAACACATACTGTTTGGTGACATGGTTAGGTTAAGAACCAGATATTTGTATTATTGCATACAAGTAATATCCGGGTGGAATTCTTATATCATGATGAGTCAGGAGGCGGTGGATGAGCTTCAGTTTTGGGTAAACAATTTAGAAAGCATGAATGAAAAAGGTACTCATTTGAGTTAGATAACTGATATAGAGATTAGACAAATCGCATTGTTCTGTGATGCTTTAGATTCAGGTTATGGGGGTCATTTGACTTTATGTTCAAAGGATGAACAGCAGGAAATTGAATGGTACGGTATTTGGAATGAACGGGAAAGCATTCAGAGTTCCACGAGGAGGGAGCTGGAAACTGTTAGGAGAATATTGAATAACTCTGTAGATTCCGTGAATAACAACTCAGTTGAGGTGAATTCAGATAATCGAAATGTGCCACACATATTGAAGGTTGGTAGTAAGAAAAAGGCTTTGCAAGACATTGTCATATCAGTGCATAGTCTGTGTGATGAGAAAAATATTTATTTGATTTGCATATGGTTGTCGAGAGCGCAAACTACAAAAGCAGACACTCTGAGCAGAATGAGCGGTTGTGACGACTGGTCAATTAAACAGGTAGTATATGAATATTTTGATGAAGCATGGGGAAAGCATACATGTGACAGATTTGCTTCAAGCTATAACAATAACTGTGAAGTTTTCAATTCAAAATACGATTGTGCGGAGACCAGTGGAATTGACGCATTTGCGCAGGTATGGTCAAATAGAGTTAACTGGGTTGTACCACCACCTATGTTGATACCAAAAGTGGTTAGAAATTGAACAGAAAAAATGTAAATGTACTTTAGTAATACCAGAATGGAAATCTGGCCCGTTTTGGCCTATGTTGGTCAACAAGGAGGGTAGTTTTAAATGGTATGTGACAAGTGTAGTTAAGCTTAAAAATGTAGATGCTGTATGCAAAGGAAAGGGAAATAATGGAATAATTGGAAAAATAGGACTTTTGTTTAATATGCTTTTCCTAAAAATTGAATTTTGATTTTGCAGGATTAGGATTAGACGAGAGAGTACGGAATGTCGCACTGGACAGTGGAGTTAAACCTGGCAGTTATTTGGACGACCTTTGCCCTCACATGAGTGTTCTTATTCTATCAAGTAAAAGTGACAACACCAATAGGACATATTTCAACTCTTTCAAAAGATGGGAAAATTTTGTAAAGTCACAAGGACACAGTGCTCTACCGGCAAATCCGATACATGTTGCTTTATATCTGACACATCTTTTAGAAAATGGTGCAACTCATCATCCTGTAAATTCGGCTGTGTATGCTATTAAATTAGCGCACGACAGTGTTGGTTTACATGACCCGACCAAAAATTCATATGTTTCATCTATACAGGAAGCAGCGAGGAGAAAAGCGTCGAAATCTGTTAACAGAAAGGAACCAATAACAAAGGATGTGTTAATAGCATTATGTTAAAAATTCTCAGAGTCAACGGATTTGTTAATTGTTAGAAACTTCACGATGATCTTATTCAGTTTTGCAGGATTTTTAAGATTCGACGAATTTAGTTCTCTCTGTTTTAATGATGTGTTAGTTAACGAAGACCACCTGTTTATTTTTATAAGGAAAAGCAACATAGACCAATACCGTCAAGGAAACGAAATTTTGATATCAAAAGGAAACACAGCGGCTTGTCCGGTAAATATGTACCAAAGGTATCTGGATCTTCTAGAAGATGTGGAGGAGAAACATTTTTTCGTATTCAGACCAATTTTTAGGTCAAAGGGCATTTGTAAATTAATATATAAAAACAAAAAAGTTAGTTATTCTGCTGCCAGAAATAATATATTACCTTTAATTAAATCTGTTGTGGGGAATGTAAATACTTTGAGGGCAGGGGGAGCGACTGTGGCTGCAAATTCAAGTGTGGACGAAAGGTGCCTGAAAAGGCATGGTTGATGGAAAGTGAAAGTGCAAAGGATGTGTATAATGTGGATTCAGTTGAAAAGCGTTTACTTGTTTCAGAGTCTCTTGGTTTGTAATTACAGTCGCTTTCCCATACTTTGAAATATCTAGCACACGCACGGCTGGCTGTCATACATTGTGCATGTATGTTGTTGTTTATGTTTTATAGTAAGTGAAGTAAATACTTATATTTTCCCGCGTTTCGATAGCAATAGCGGGAAAATGTTGTATTAACGACTTCATGTTTATAAGTTATATGCATTGTATTGGTCAGAAATTGACCAATAGAAAATGTTTTCAATGGTAGCAAAGAACTGGTTTTTGAGGGTTACTCACTTTTAGCCGCCGTTTCAAGCGAGTGACATCGAAAGTTAAAACATTTTTATTGAAGGTATAAAACTATTATATACATGTATTTATATAATCACATATGGATGTGTCATTTATTATGGTTGTAAGTTATGAGGTCCGTCATAACATTTTAGCATCCAGCGGCACTTGGCTACGGACACAGGTTTTCTAGAGTTTTTATGATAAAGTTCTTTATCTCTAGTTTTTTCTGGCCAGACCTGATGTACTTCGCATAATTTTCGTTCATGCGTAATAAACTATATTCCTGTGTTAGGTGTTATAAAAAATGTCAGGTTGAAATATGTTGTATGGTATGGTTGTAGTTTATAAAGTATTTAAAAATTGTGTTGATAGAAAAATAAAATAAATACGGCGTCCAGCGCACAGGCACGGCTGGCTGTCATACATTGTGAATGTATGTTGTTTATGTTTTATAGTAAATGAAGTAAATACTGCAAGTATTTTTATCATTTGAAACAAAAACAGTTTTTGAACTTTCTAAATAAACAAATAGACTTGTTAATAGTAAAGTAATAATTGGCCAACCAAAATCACTGATAAGCAGTACATGTAAAATGATCCTGATATAAATGCCAGATGGTGATTAAATGTCAATGAAGGTTGAATATTCAAAAGCTGGATCAGGAGAAGTGAGTAACACATTATAGCTTTTAAAACTGGGTTTTTTTTTTTTGTTTAAATGCCCACAGGGAGATTTTCTGTCTGCCCATGGGGATGGGGGATGGGGGGTTGTTTTAAATAAAACATGTATACTAGCCACCTTGTTTTATCTATCTTGAAAGTTAACAAATATGGGAAATTTATTTTTTATCAGAGTCTTGCACCTTTTCAATATCAGGTCATGCACTCTATTATGATCTTTTATAAGTTTTTCGCTAAAATTATAGATTTCATAGTCCTTTTTGAAAGATTTCAGGAAGGGAGGTGGTCGTCATTAAACAATATTATAATTTTTCTACTCCAGAATGAAACTTCATTAAATGCATATAATTATGAGACTCCTCGAAAATTTGTGGATGGGCTATGGTACTCAGGTGACCGTTAAGGCCTATTGTTTTATATTGTAGAAGTGCATTCATCTGCAGTGGTACTAAAAGATGTGCCTCTTAATTGGAGAGATGCAAATGAAGCTTGTCAGTTGATAAGCTTTTCAAAAGTGAAGACAGAGTATGAACACTTTATATATGAGATGAATACTGAAAGCAGTTACTGGATACAAGACGCAGTGACGGAATTCAGTATCGTAAACAAAGGTATCAGCAAATTAATGGGATATATTTTCTATAATGAAATATTTGATGAGACAACAGGAAAAAATAACAATTTTTTCTACGAAACGGAAGATTGAAACAGTGACAAAGATACTATTAAGATTATCTTTTTTCATTATCAACGTTGTTATTTAAAATAATAAATCACACTAACATGTCTGCCATTTCAATAATACCGCTCACTTTCGAATTAAAAAGATTTTAATTCTGAAAAAAAAAAGATTTTTGAGAGTCTCTTTACTAAAGCCTTTTATTGTTTCAGATTAAGTTAACTTTTCTTATTATAAGATCTTTTTAAAAGGTTTTGTAGTGAGTCAGATTCCTAATATTGTTAGGGGTTTTCAATTTAGATTAACCGAAATATTTATGATAATGTTGCTTTCAATTTTTTCAAGGTTGTCAGAAGACGGTTACTATTCAAAACTCTACAACGATTACAAAGAACATGCTTTCAGACTGCTTTAAGTTTTGTCAGAAAAGTTCAAAAACCATTGGAATAAAGGTTTGATGTTAATAGTACCTTTTAATTTAATAACAACTAAAAATAAGACAGCAACTTTATGTTTTGGTCGCTTTCGGATTTAGTAAAGTTGATTTTGATGACGATTAAAACAATGGCATTTAACTTTACCTTAAAAGAGTTAAGTATTTTTGGTGGATTCTCAATTAATATCATATAAGATTGTTATTCATTATCATCATATTATTTATTTACTTTTAAAGAGATTCAATTATCTTCTATAAGGTCACCATATTTCAAACGAGAGACCTTTTTATACTTTTTAAAACAAAAAGCCCAACTGCCATAACTGTCACCTGTTATAGAATCCCTATTATTGCCATTTACTTATTATTATTTGATAATTTTAATTATTTTTATCATTTTTTAATGAATAACTAAACGCAAGATTTGCGACTTGTTCTAATATTTATTTTGAAAAATCGTACCAAAGTTACAATAATTATTACGTATTATGTCGTTTTATATTATAATAAAGTCGTTTTTATTTAGAAATTCAAATGATTATGCCCGTTCTGGTTTTTTGTAACTATTAAAGGTTAAAGGTCATGATTTCAAAATGTCATCTGGAGAATATAAACGTATATATTATTTATTTGGCAAGTTTGAAAGTTTAAAAACGTTTAGAACATAACCTACTTTTTCATCCAATCAGCAGTCGCTAAATATTCTATTAAGTGATGTTTTTAATCGTTAAGAAATTCTTCAAGTTCTCAGCGACGTCACATTTTTGATTGACAGCTTAGAAAGCCGTAAACAAAAGAGAGATAGTATTTGATTGGTGCAGAACTTTTGATCAGCCAATGAAAAAGTGGGTAATGTTCTAAGTAAGTTTCATCATATTAAGTAAAATTTACGCGATTAAGAAGGGCCTTGGTCGCTTCGCCCCCTTAGCCCCCTTCTTAATCGCGTAAATTTTACTTAATTAATATGATCTAACTATTACTTAGAAATAATGGTACTATTTATCTTATCATTTGATTCCATTAATTTCTATTAAGAATTATTTTTAAAAAAGCGTGCGAAATTAATTACTGAAGTAAATTGTTTCGCTATATTAATCTTGACGTCATAACCGAAATAAAGAGTAGCTAGTATTACTGCGTAACATCGCAAACCTTGATGTAAAGAGAGATATAAATGTAAACTAATAGAGGTCACATGTGTCGCATAGGCAGAGGAAAAGAAGAGAGAGAAAGTGTGTGTGTGTGTGTGTGTGTGTGTGTGTGTGTGTGTGTGTGTGTGTTTATTAGATTATGTATGATAGTTGTAGATTAAAGGAAAAACGGCCGAAGTACAGAATACAACAAAAGTAGTTCTAATGTCAAATAATTTAAGTGTAGTGATATAAAATAATTATATATACCATAAATTGGGTTTGACATTTGTTAAAATTAAATGTAGTTAAAAAGATGAATTTTTGTTTCAACGTTTTAATTATTGAAAGACAGAAAAGTAGTTTTTTTATGTTTTGACATAATGAAAGGTGAAAAAATAGGTTTGATAATTACTGAGAGTTAAATTCAACGGATTGACAGGTCGACATGTTGATAGGTAGACGGGTTGACAGGTCGACATGTAGATGGATCGACAGGTTGACATGTCGACAGGTTTACAGGTCAGTGGGTTGACAATTGACAGGTCGACGGGTTGACATTTGACAGATCGAAGGGTTGACATGTCGACGAGTTGATATGTTGACGTTTGACATTGCTCATCAATAACTGAAAATGAAACTGAAACTTGGAACTTCATTCTTGTTTTATTTTTAATCAAGTTGTAGACCCATCGAACTGTCTACATGTCAATCCGTCCACCTTTCAACCGGTCTGTCCATTGACCCGTCAACCTGTCGACCTGAATTGATAGATAAATGATGATGTTTTTAGGTTGACTTTGTTTAAATTATATATCAAATATATATTTATATTTTTATAAACGTTGTAAATAATGTATAGTACAAACCGATTTATTCATTACAGTTTTAGGGAGACCATTTTTGTCTTATACTGAACGAAACACTATATGCATTAGAAACATTTATTTTATATGAGGTGTATTGACGATAATTAATATTTTGTTCTGCAATACAATCAATTGTTAAAATAATTCGAATCTACCAAATGTTTTTCAATGTTCAATATAACCAGGACAACCTAAAGAAGGCAGGTGAATTTGATTTTCGAAAGTTTTTTTTTTTTTTTATTACAAAACACATTTATTGGAATATAGGAAACTTAGAAATAATTTTGGAAGAATGCATTTTGTAAACGGCAAGATTTTCTCTACTTGCAGGGAAACAATTGTTCGTGTTTAAATGCAATAACATCTGACAAATACTTGCCAATTAACAAGTGCGATCTTCTATGTGTATGGAAAGGCAGACCGTGTCGAACAGAAGTTTTTTCCGTATTTGAACAAAAAGGTAAATAAATATTCAGAATATGTGCAACATGCACTTGAAATACACATATCAAATATAGGAAGTTACTTATTTTTCATTTAATGAAGACCACGCCCGAAGACCATAAATTGATAATGCAAGCTAGTCTAAATTTTGGACGCATATGTGTTGATAAGTTTGATGAAGTTCCTTAATATTTAAAAAGTGAAAATTTAATGACATATATGTTCTTTTCTTTGCCTTTGGACTTTGGGAGAGTTTATATGCACATTATAGAGAATGCATGGTCTTTTATAGTGCCAATTTAGATTATAAATCTTTAAATATAGTTTTACTAACTGTTTAAATAGTTATTGCTTACCCTAGCTTTTTGAAATTGTTTCGATCGATTTTGTAAGCCATAGCAAGTATCACAAGTATATCATAGATCAAATTATTTTGCCTAAAATCTATTGTTATATTCAGAAGTATATTTTCACTATATAACTCTATATAGACGAATAGTCAATAATTGTAATGTTAGTTCGTCCAAAAAATATTGACCGGTCAATATTTTTTTAATGTTGACCGGCTAGGAATAATATCTAGAGAATATTCCCTCTATTTCAATTATTCGCCTCTGATGTGTTGATTCGTAAACGGTGACGTAAATAAATCTTCGCGACTCCAAAACAAGGTGACGTCATAATAGGCAATCAGCCAAGGCAAGTAAACAACGGAAGCGCAATGCGACGGTTTGCTATCATAGCAGATATAAGAAATTGCGAATTACTGTGAAGTAAAATTAGGTAGAACATCTGTAAATTAATTCCTACGGGCGACGGAATATCACCAGTGACCGTTTGATGCTGATGATATTTTGGAAATGAGCTTTGCGCAAAATTGAATTCGTGAATTCTATGTTAATTTGAGCTGAGAACATTACGGCGATCTGTTTTCAAATCCTTTCTTAAATTTTGGTTTGTTTCTTCATATAACAAAACAAATATTAACTGTGTTTTCGGGCAACATTGATTATATTAGCCCCCTTGGGACGAATATATTGCCCTCCGCTTCGCGTCGGGCAATATTTCGTCCCTCGGGGGCTAATATAATCAATGTTGCCCTCAACTCCACTCAATATTTGTATAATATTAACTGTTTTGTGATCAATATCATATTTTAAAAAAACACACACAAAAAGTGGCCATTTTTAGATTTCCATTTTTTTTTTCAAATAGCAAAGCAATTTCTCACGCAAATAAAAACACCATACAGATTTACACTTGCTTAGTTTTTCGCAAGAATAAACAGATTAACATTAAAGTGCAATCAAAGTGGACCATTAAACGAGTGCACTGTAAACGGAATGAAGGCTACTGACATGTAACCAGACCTAGATCTATGCCGGTTCTAACTGGACCTTAAAGGGGCATGGTCACAGGGGTTTTTTTAAGCTTAAATGTTTGCTTAATCAATGTATTTTAAAAGCCAATACTTAAAAGCCAGTGATGGACGAGATACGCAACTGACAGTTCTTTGTTATCACTGTATGGAAAGACCTAATCGAAAATGTGCTTGATTTGGATCACTAGCTATTTTGATTTAGGTACTCTTCTGTTTGTTTGAAAATGCAGAACTTCAAATGGATTAGGAAAGCTAAAGATTTCAGAAAAGTTAGTTATGATCTTTGAAAAATCTTGTTACTCAATTTTCCCGAGAAGCATAACCAAACTACAATAAACAGCGCTGTTTAAAAAAACTAGCTACACTTTGTTTGCAATAATTTTTTGTGATTGCAAACTTTTTTGGCCCCTCCCTCCAAACAGCAATGAATGATTTTTTTCATTATATTATGTTGATTCAACATGTAAATCATATGAGTATTGATATTCAACAGCGAGACATTTATCAGTTGAATATGTTTAAACTATATATATATATATATATATATATATATATATATATATATATATATATATATATATATATACAAATTCTCTTTTTCAGTAATAATAAAAAAACACTTTAAAACACTGTTTCAAAATATTTCGCCCGTGTTACCGGTCTTCATCAGTCGTGTTTATTGTCTATAGCAACACAACGTTGAACATATACTATGACGTCACAATACGAAAACAGTCTGACAAGTGACGTCACACAACAATTTTGCGCCAAAAACATATGAAACATTGGTGAGAGAGTATAGTAAGCACAGTGATAGCAAAGATAAATATATATATCTACACAAATTATATAAAGAAGTATAAATAATGGGACATAAAATAGAGCAAAGTGTTTTTTGCAATATAGTAATAATATTACAGACTAAAAAGAATAATGTTCTCTTTTGTTGATACCAAACGGCATATAAGTATTTAATTTTTTCTTCCACAGATTTTCTCTAAATTTTCTGTAAATTTCATCTTTGTACAATTTTTCAATACCTATGACAGAATAATCATCACTAGTATGTGCATTTGTGTAAAAATGCATCGCTAC
>WFKH01011801.1:42754269-42767692 GCA_016163765.1 Magallana hongkongensis
CACACACACACACTTTTAAAAAAACGATGCTACGTGCCTGATGGGTAGCATTATTTAACATGTGACAATATTTACGTCAACCAGATTCTCCAATCCAGTAAATGAGTCGCAAAGCAAGACGGTCTACTACGTGTGTACGTTTCAACAGACACACGTGGTTTTTGTCTGTTTTATACACAATATTTAATTGCTTGCCGGAAAAATTGTACAACTCGATTTTTACTTAAGAAGGTAAAAATGGAAAGATTACATACTATAGACTTTGTTTCATGCTTACATGGAAAAATACTGTTGTTTTAGTTTATCAATTGCTGCTTCAAAATTCAATCAATATGAAAAGACTAGCAAACATACGCATACAAGTTAAACAGATTTTGGTAAGAAAAAACGGCATAATTGTTTATTGGTGACTTAATCATTGCACACCAGAAATAAATTCAGGTAACTGTACTTTTTTAACATACGTAAATATCCACGATAATAGAAATGCACAAATATACAAATACAGAAGTACAAGTTATGTAGCATGTAGTATCTTGTACGCTAAGCATTCTGATGAGTGTTCCTCAAGAAACTTCAACGCGAATTCTACTAATGTTGTCCTAAACCTTGGGTATCACGTGAAAAACGTACTCACTGCTTCTAATTCCATAAGACGTACCTCTCTTTTGACCTTTGACAATGGGTTTTTTAAATAGGTTGATATAAGGCCTCATAGGCAATATTTTTTTTTTTACAGGAGCATAGAAATGAAAGATCAGACACAATTTTCCATATTTATTTCATAAATTCTAAAAAATAATTGAAAATGAGTTTCCAAAGGACAATTCAAAATGGTATATATTTTCAGTACGCTTTGTATACACTGAAACTTGTAGTAGCCCACAATGCCTTGCAACTCATTCATCTGATTGGTCTGTAGATGAAAGTAAAGAGATAGCTAATTTAGTATTCAAATTTATGCCGACGTCACAAAATCTTGTGGTCTCGACCTGTTACACTATAGATGATATTTATTCGCGGCTGAATATAATGCACCCACTTTTGTTATCAATTCTTAAAGTGGAAGAATTTTACCCTTATAGGTAGTTTGATTTTTGTTTCTAACACAAAACAATAAACTTCATTTAGTAAACAATGTGCCCGTTGAGCAGAGCTGTTCATGTATTCTCGGTCGTATGCAAGAGTTTAACGAAATGCTTCCTGTTTATAAGCTAAGTTTTCCATGCTGTCCTTTTCGTTTTCCTACAATTTTTATACTAGGTTTTTGAATATGCCGACCATTTTGTCTGCCAGTTTGTGCATCATCTTTAACACCATATTTTTACCATCTTTGAATATTTCAACTACTGAGAACTTAATTTAACTCAACAATCGGCCAAGAATTGTACAGTAATCTGAGTTCAGATCAGAGTCCATTGACTTTTTGGAGAGAAAGTTTCTTGTCAGCCAATGAAATGACATGTCACATTGATATTAATTAGATTATTAAGGAATAAAAAACAACATGAACATCAGTTAAACTATATTTGTTGCTGTAAGCTTGAAAAGTGCGATTAGAGACGACAAGGATATTCAGGAACTGAAATTAATCGTGATTCTAGGTAATCTGGAAAAAAACCCAGAGATTTCGTTCAAAATCTTTCTTTGATAGTTTTTTCATAAAACAGCAACAAAATAAATATTGATTATGTTTGCATTCCAAGCAAGATAAAGTATGTACTAAGCTCCCTTTCGATAAATCAAAGAAACTTGAAATACAGATATTCTGTCCATTCGGTGGGTACTGAAATATTTTCATGAAACGGCATTATTACTGACTAATTAGACACATTGAGTCATAATTAATGAATTAACTGTGTTTATAAGCGTTTTAATATATGTTTTATTTTATAAATGTCGTACTTTAAACTATTCCCGCAACAATTTGTACTCTAAGCTTTAAAGAAGGATCTCTAATTTTAGAATGGCTTAGACTATTAGTGTAAACAAGGTATTCCGCCGGTCAGCAACTTTCCAATGCACACTCTAAGTATTTAGAATGTTACAGAGAAGAAGATTACCATGTGATGTTTAATTTTAAAATATATCAGATGTAAACTTACACTGACCAACTGACATACGTTCTCTTTTAAGTTGGAACTACATTTTTTTTGTTCAGTCAAAATCTGGTAAACCGTGCACTGTAGCTATAGCATAGTCGTTGCTTATGCAATGAGGCCAGGTGAACATAATAATAGGTAATAGTTTGGCCCAAGGGGGATCACATATATAATTGGTTTGTTTCTTAAATCTGAATAATATCAAAAGTATCATTTCTAGCAGATTTTATATTGATGATATTGGCAATAAAATTCAATGAGAAAATCGAGAGAAATGAAAAATACACGACAGTCACTTTTTATAACACATTTCAGAACAAGATAGTCAGATACATGAGCTCGAGGAAACTAGAAAATCGTACTTAGTTGAAGACAGTAGTGGTAAACGGAGTGTATAATGAATGGTTTTGTCTTTTTTCTCAATTTCGGTCTAATTCCTTGTTATAGTGAGAATGAGATGAAAAGTGAGCTTGTCAAAGATTTGTTCTCATGGAGCTAAATAATGCCTAAAATGGTACTGGCACATTACATGTATATGTGAGAACCCACTAATCTTAACGTATATGTACATTATTATTATTTGCATGTTGTTTTTTTGTTTGTTGTTTTTTTTTTTTGGGGGGGGGGGGGAAGCGGGGCTTTTTTGTGTGAAACTTAAATGAGCTTAATATGCTTATGTATTTCCCTCTATAATCCAATCAAATTTGACGCCAATGCAAGATGTTATTATTCGTCCCTTATAATGAATGTAAAGTTTTTGCATTAATTATGTTGAATATATTTTTTAATGTTATCTTTTAATAAACAGTTTTTACATGAATACGCTTTAATAGACTTTAAAGCCGACATGAACTCATTAAAGCATTTGGTCGCCATATTAGTTTCGATCGCTCCTCAACTGCCAATGGTCGAGAAAGTTACGGTCGGTTGCTTTCCGGTAGAGGCATTCAGGTTGCACGGACTTCTATTTGCATGAACTACACATTGTAGTAAAATGTTTGTAAAAAAAGAATAAAGGAAACTACAATCAATAAAACAAAAAAAATATATTTATTCTTTGAAAGAATTTCCAAAGTATGCGTATTATTTTGCACAGATAGTGCTGCCTTACTTCGCAATATATCAAACACGTGTGTCGTTCATACAGAGTGCATAACGCCTGCATATTATTGAAGACCCCGGCGGCAATTAATCCAACACAGTAGATAAATGATTGTAAATCCAAGAAAGTAACAAGATATCATCGTTTCCATCGGTTTTTACAAAAACACTCCGTTTCTAAAATCAATGCGGTCATTGGCATTGCTCGATCTGCCACAGTGTGTGGTTTGCGCATGTGCGATGTTATAACATACACAGGAAAACGGTCTACAATTATTGAGGATTTTTGAAATATGTGTGCCTGCATTTAAGTCTGTCTTGTTTCGTCGTTCATTTGATTTTCCTTACCACTGCAGTGGTTGTCATATTATTTTTGTTCAAAACGCGTTTCTACAAGTCTTTTCGTCCAATGTAACGTGTTCGGGTGAATGAAATACCTGAATGCTGCGAAACATGAATCGTGCTCTCGGCCTTTTATAGGGGGTGTGTAGCGATAGGCAGAACAATGGAAATCGACAACTAATATGGAGTAGTCAGAGATAAAAAGGGAAATAATGCGTATTTATAATTTCATGTCAGCTTTAATAAATCACAATTATTGTGAATTAAAAAATCGGACTTGTCAGCATGAATTTTGCAAGAAATCCTCTTCAGCAAACAAGAATTACTTCATTATAATCTATATATATTTTAATAAACGTATGAAAGAATATTATCATTGGTGGACATGTGTTCTATTATTCTTGCACTTTAATTTTGCATTTTAATTTTGCATGACAAATTAGAATGAAGATTAGATATCGTTTGTTATAAGCTTAACCATGCCCTTAATATTTTGATTAACATTCATCAGTTATTGGTATTTATCTGTAACAAGTACTAATAAGCAACATGCAAAGTAACGTGGTTTATATAATTAATACTTAAATTAATTCATGTTTTCTTTTTTTCATTAACTCTTCCAAAATATAATTGAATCAATTATCATTATTTAATAAAAGTTAAACAATTTGAATATAAATTAAGTTTAAACAAATTAACATGAATTACAGTATCCACGTGTTTACTTTTTGAGGCTTAATCTCAGTTCATTATAGTTGCCTGCAATTTGCTGGTCCTTGTAATTTTGCCAGATTAATTCGACATTTTCAATACTTTACAGATTCCAGTTCCAGCAATGTTGTGGGAATAGTAATTGGAGTTTTGGCAACATTAACAATACTGCTACTGGTTTTTGTTTGTCTATTTAAACGGTAAATTATTATTTTAAAACATGTTTTAATATTAGTCACTATTACGAGGTACATATGCCTTAAATGTTTTTAAGGTAGAATATCACATCATCAAAAAATGGCTGACCTCTGATCGAAACGAAATTTTGTTTTATTAAAAGGATTTAATCGACGGCAACATGTAACTTACTAAATAGCCGAGTGGATAAAGTGATCCATACATCCCGAGTTCGAATCCTGCATGGGCTTTTGTTGTTACTTACTGAATTGAATTGTTTAGATATTCATTTTTTATCCCCAAACTGCAAATGTTTCGCTTACTTGACATATGTACAGTTTATTTATCATTATATCTTTCATAATCTAATAATTTTTTGTTAATTTATGTTATTAGACCTTAAGACGGCTGGATGATCGTGGCCATTTTTAGACTATATAAATCTCCTAAAATGAAGAGTTCTTGATTAAGATATAGCACTATATTTAAATTTTAAATCTAAAATATTTGATTTTATAACTAAACGTATCATATCTAAAAATTTGAGGAAGATATGACGGTTAATTTGTTGACCACCCAGCCTCCTTAATTTGACATTGCTTGGGTCGCTCGGCATGTAATGAATTTTTCGATGATTATGAAACGAAACCAATTCAGAAAACAGGAGTTTGAGAATACATTTTTTATCTAATTTGCTTCATGTCTAATATGAAGCCTTAATTTAGATATTTGTATTTTTGTTATTGTAGACGTAGAAATAATTCAAGATCCGCTTACCAGTCCCCTGTTGTTGAATACTCAACCGAGCAACGACGTGATAGCAAACAGTCGCAAACCAAATCTGTAAAGTCGTCTCCTCTAAAACCCGCCAGACGATCAAAGAAAGCAAACCCTGATTCACTTGTGTCAGGTACAGAGTATGAAAATATTGTGCTTACGTTTGAAGATCCTTCAACGATATCCCGAGTGGTCAGTTCGACATCAACAGATAGAACTGAAATTCTTAAGGAAGAAGAGAATTATGACCTCATGAATACAGGAAACAATGAGACTAGTTCAAATGTGACCAGTCAAAATGTTTATGGATTTAGCCCACCAGAAGGAGAATATGACGTCATGAATAGAGACAATCGAAATGTCAATGAATTTAACCCAGACTACGACCACATGTGACGTGTATGATTTAGGTTGTTCAAATCAAAAGACACACTGATATTGAAACATTACTTCAATCAAGCACTTCAAAGAAAAAAAGTCATCAAAATTTAATTTGAAAAATGACGGCCAAATTAAATAATATTTATTTAAAAGACCGGTGAATCAAAGTATTGAACCTGAACGGTTTCATGTGTAGTTGTCAAGCATTTGCAACATGTGTAATGGTACTAGTACACTGCATGAGGCAATTATTTCTCACGCATCTTTCTAGTTAATATATACAAAATCGGCATATCAGAGGTAAAGTATATGTATGTAAATTATTTTCAAAGTAAGTTCAAATGTAAATTGTATGAATGTTTTGAACGAGCATGCTTAGAACAAATGTGTTCTTTTTTAATAAAAAATAGATTATGCTTCAATTTTTACTGACATTACTTTCAATTAATTTTTTTTTTATTTCATTTTTAACATTACCAATACAGCCATGAATGAACACAATTTTGACATAAAAGGTGTAAAATACATCATGAAATAATACGTTTAGAGTGGAAACTTAGTATAATGGATTTACATGAAAGTAAATGCACATTCTTTTTCATTCTGGTTGATTTAAGCTGAAATGGAACTTGCATATCAAATAATGCTAAAATACATGCATATTGCTTTAAAGTAAAAAATAACACATTGGACTGAATTGGTATTGATATGTATGTATTTGACAAATGAAAAATTGATCAAAGGTGTTCTTGTCTGGATAACTTGAACCAGGAAATTGACATACTTGGTGGGGGTTTTTTAATATTGCATGCCTATGCGTAACGGGGTTAATTTTGTTAGCATACTTTCGCGCCATTCTCCTGGATCCCCATGAAGCTATTGGTAATAACATTTGACTGCCATTGTCTCTTTCCTCGACAAACATGGTTGACTAGTACGTACTGTTAGAGTGTTCTGAATTGCTCCCGGTCAGTATCATTCCTAGTGTTTTCAATGTCTAACAGCTCTGATGGACTCAATTTCATTGTTTTATTTCACAGTTATTGGCGGCACCTGTGTCAATTAGGAAATTACTAGCCCGTTTTATTGTGATGAACAAAAAAGGAATAATTAATTGACACATATACTTTCTGCGCTTTTTTATCGAATATCTAGATACCGCGAATACTCTATAATAATAAAGTACATCGTAATTAACAAAATGACAATATTTGATAATAATACTATATTTGAGTAATGCATTTTATGTATAATGAGATATTTTATACTGGACATATTATAGAAAAATTACGCTTTTGTTTAATTTACAAACTTAGAAAGGTCAGCGCACAAAAGCAACACTACGGTTAAAATTAGAATAAGTATTCCTAGAACACCAACATAAGCAGCGCTTGGCCGAGGGTCCGATGCGCATGTCAAAGATCGACGATAGGCACTGGTGTTTTTCATTTCAAATGTAAGGTTCTTTTTTAGGGAATGCACCATTTCTTCAAGGATCGAAATGTTGTTTACCACTGAGCTATAGTTATGAAAACTGGAAGTTGGCGCTAATAAAAAATGAAAATGAATGTATGTAATCGGTTTCTTATTTAAATTACTGTCGATTTTTAATTTGATGGGACGAATATAGAAAAAAAGCTCTCTAAGGTTTTGTTTGTGACTCCTTAAAACAAAAATTTAAAACAAGCCCACGCGCATGGATAATACAATAAAATGTGTATACATATACACCTGATATGATAAACTGTCATTCATCTTTAATACATCGTCAATATTCTATTAGATCAAAAGGAGTTTACTTGCATATGTTTTTAAAAGAAAGATATTTTTCTTACGAGTTTTAGTAAGAGCAAACTTTATATATGTTAAAGCTGAACACCGCTCGTAAATAGGCACCGTCGCACAGGTACATGTACCTGGTACACCCCTGCGAATGTGTTCGGAATGCTTTCTTTAACGTTGCTAAGTATGCAATAAAGCCAGAGGTGCTCGAATGAAAGTTCACGAGACTTCCCCGAGATTTGTTCAGTTCCTGTAAAATTTCGAGCGGAAGTATAAGTGTTCGGATAATATTCTCAAAATACGTAAGTACTGGTCGTTTTTCATATCATATCCTACGTTGATTTATGTTAAAACACGAAAATCTATTAAGATGTATGTCTTATTTCATCATCTAGCAGTTATTTAAATTAAACGATGATATTCAGAACAGAGTTATCGTTCGTGTTCAACCACTCTACACGTGGTTGAAAATATAAACATTGGGTTGCTTAATAAAATCATAGCCATGTTTGATGCTTGTGATGTGCAATACCATGCTTTTTAAAAAATGACGGGTGTCTGTTTTGTATAATAACTTAGTATATCGAGCCATTTTCAAGGAACATTCTGCATAAAATAGTATAATCTGTTTCACTATTGATGCTATTACTAGGCCAGGCGCGGATCGAAAATTAATTCTTAGGGGGAGCGCTACTAAACATGCTAGTTGTTGCAACAGCAGAAAAAAACCTATTTCTTCTATTGTCACATTTATTTCTAGAACTCATTTTATCCACCAATTAATGAATATAAAGTTTAAAAT
Organism: Magallana hongkongensis; assembly: GCA_016163765.1. Classification (NCBI taxonomy): domain Eukaryota; kingdom Metazoa; phylum Mollusca; class Bivalvia; order Ostreida; family Ostreidae; genus Magallana; species Magallana hongkongensis. The sequence goes on from WFKH01011801.1 coordinate 42,762,445, forward strand.
CAATAAACGTCTAGATTTTATATATGATTACAAGTACCTAGATTCTATGAAATAGACTATAAACACGAGGCACGATTTTTACTGCGAAACTGAAAGGGTCAAATAAAACCACGTGGTCTAAAATTTAAATGACAATAACATTCGCAGGGGTGTGGTATATACATGTAAACCCATCGATTCCGTTACACCCGATCGCACACCTGAAACTCGTGGCCGACATGTAGTATTCCTTTCGTGGTCTTTGGATTTTTATGCATTTAATTCTTATTCTATGTGCATATTCTGTTTGTAAATAATGCATTGACCAATTTTTTTGATGTTATTATTCTCCTGGTTTGAAAAAATTGCGTAAAATTTGATAATTTCATCGCGACCGAGTAACACGGCGGGGCAAGAGCTGAGACCTCTACAGCGAAGTACTTTGAACTGTTTAGAGGTCTGCCTCTTATATAAGGGTTGTAGGGACAGCAGTGATTAAAGAGAAATATGGCGGACAGTGCCTATTTACGAGCGGTGTTCAGCTTTAATGATGCCTATGTTTACCAGTGCAATTGTAGTCAGTTTCTTCCCAATAAGAACCATTGAAAGCTACGACACCTTTCCCGCCGTTTGTGTGGTAACCAGCCATGCACGTAGATATGGTGATGTTATCAAGCATACACTTATGTGCGTTTTGGATGTCATTGGGCATTGAAGTTGAACCGTTAAAAATCAGATGTTAAAGTTATAATAAAATATATATTATTAAAAGATTTCATAAATCTTTTATATATTAAATAAAACTTACAGTTGATGGTAAGTGTGTTCCAATCTGATGTACACAAAGAGCATCCACAACCTGTTCAGATTTTAAAAAATTAAACAGATATTAAGGAGGTTTGGTGGTCAACAAATTAACAATCAGATCTTCCTAAAATTTTTAGATATGAATTTTTTTAGATATCAACTATCTTTTAGAAAAAAAAAATCATATATTTTAGCTTTAAAATTTTAATGTTTTGCAATATATTTATACGTAGCTTTTCATTTTAAATAAATAATATAGTCTTAAAATGACTACGAGCATCTAGCACTCTTATACCAAATTATGTATTTTGTTCTGTGGTTTAAACATGCAAATTAGTGATACCTGACACCGTCGATTCCATTCTAATAACCTTCACAGATACACTCGCTGTTGCAGATGCCTGGGAAGGAGTTCCATACCCCCAAATTCCACCAACAAATATAAGATAATCTTCAGACCCAGGGTACCAAATGTTGACTTCCTTAGGATTATACGAATACACCACAGCACCTATTTTCTTGAAGAAAGCCGACCCATCGCTCAGTGCTGAGCCAGTCCCCTCAAACACATAGTTAGCATGGGCTCCGTCCACCGCTTGTGACTAGAAAAGTTTATTTTCAAAATTTCAAAATTTCAACAACAAAAATCTAATACATAAGGGCAAATAAATTTTAAATCTTTTCCTGATAACTCACCTGAACAAGAAACAAATGAGTATTGATATCGAACGGTCGTGGCATTGCTATAGTCGGAGAAACACTTATTCCTGAACCTCGTGTGTCAGTCTGAGTAAAAACAATGTCGGAGGAACTAAATATCCATGCTTGTACGTAAATAGGCGCATATGTAAATACAAATTCGTCATTGGTTAATGATGTCCATCCTTCTGAGATGCAGAAAACTCCAACTAAAAATAAATCAAATCAATTTCTTGGCAATTTAAAACCTGCAATTTATATGAACAAAACGGATAAGGTCTTTGATGTCAATATTAAAAATGGTTGGTAGCAAATGAAAAAATAAGACTTTCCCGATGGAGAGGGAATGAGATAGAGGGGGATAATTTGAATCTTCCGGTACTTTTAACAGAGCTTGATGGTTGCCTTTGTATAATTTTTAAATTTCGTTAAGAAAAAGATATTTATGTGTAAAAATATAGAAATATCATCAAATTTTACAGCTAAAATATTTTTTCTTTATTTAGTAAATTGCCAAAAGCAATATTTAAGGCAGATCTGATGGTTAATTTGTTAACCATTAAGCCACCTTGAGATATCCATCATGATAATGTTCTCTTGGTTAGTTCTGTTTGATAAACCTAGTTTGTTAATTATTTATCAATGCAAGTTATGCATGGAAAACTTGGAAATCTACTGCATTATATACGTGAACAATTGTGTAGGTATTCAAAACAAAATGACAGTTTTTAAAATGTCCATAAAAATGCAATCAATTTGGATCAGGCAATTCCAGCATGAAAACAATCAGGCATTTAGATAAGCCAGCAAAATTTATGTGGATAGTTTACTTACATTTATCGGACCCATCTACGTATTTCGGGGACCACAGTCGAATGTTGTTCCTATCAAAAGCCATAATAACCCCACATAACTTATTATGAATGGCATTGTAGTTTTCTATAAACACCGCACCTAAAAAATAATTTGGACACATTCAAGATTTAAGGAAAGTTCATAATTTCTAAGAACAAGTTGTTTTTTCTAATGTTAACGATAGCGATGTTTTCTTTGTTTTAATACGGAAGTGAGGAATCAAAGGATGTTCAAACAAACCGCTCTTCAGAATTCTTAAAAAAGGAGAAATTTTGTTTATAACAGGTTACTTAAAGGCATGAATTTGTTTTGAAAAAAATTAAAATTTATTTCTTTGCAATATTTGTAAGGTATCATATTTCCATTTTGTTTTTATATGACAGTTACCTACAATCAGTACTCTACATTTTCAAAAAAAAATGAAAATGAAAAAAAAATAATATGACGAATGTTTTACTTTCGGACTTTTTGTTAAAATAAATGGTTGTTCAGAAAATAGAAACTTATTCAAATGGAAGGAATAGGCATTTTCCTCTCCACTTTTTCTTAATCATGCTGGTAGATACATGTATCATCCAACATTTCTCATGATAGTTTATACATCTGGTAGTTGGTATTAATTAATTAGGTAGATAATGTGCAAGCTTTCCATTGACAAAGTATTAAAATTCTCTTGAACAAATTTTAAATCATGCAGCCAGTACATAGAGTATATCGATTTCAACAATTTTAACAAACCAGCATCAATGAGATTATCAAAAGTATTCATCCCTTAATTTTATGTAAAATCCTATATCCTGCCACATGTGTGTGTATTGTGTATATGAGAGAGAGAGAGAGAGAGAGAGAGAGAGAGAGATTACCTTGTGCCTCAGAAATATAGCCATTTGGCAATTTTAACTGTACAATTACAAGATCCGGATAATATCCCATGTCATGTGGTATATCAGTAAACGAAGTTCCTAGAGTATGAAAAATGGATAAAGAGCACAGTTTTATCAAACCATAAGCCATGTCAAATTCAGTAATTCTTAAGTTGTTTCATATTGTGATTTGGTTTGCTTCAGTTAATTTTTGTATGCATTTGAATTTAATAAATTATCATAAGATATCGTACCCTCAACTTTTGTATAATGTTTACATATACATGTCTCAATTGCGAAAATTGCGTTCTTAGCAATAATGCATTCATTACAAAACTTTCGTACCAACGTATCATCGCGTCAAATATTCTCATCAAAGGCTTGCCTCCTCTAAGAGCGTTAACAAAGGTAATAGAAATTTACTGGTATGTGTTATAAATCAATTTTTATCTATTCACATCTTTTATTTGATTCAATGAAAAATACATTAAAAATCTTACTAACATTTTTTTTTTATGTAATAGAAGTACAATGTACTTCTATTAATGAAAAAAAACAAATAGAACTCAAAGTATTTCACAAATCTCTGTACCTAATGTTGACACACTGTATGCATTAGCAGACGTAAAGTTTGCTGGCGAGAAATCACACATTGTCATACCCTCACTCTGACGTCAGCTGTTGTGTAGTGTCCGACAAATGGCCCATTAAATGACCCTCCGCCTTAATGATGAATAAATTAGCTAATAATTAATAAGAATTATAAATGCAATTTACATTCCCTTTTGCGAGACTAGGATATTTTAACGACATACTTGTAGCTAAATCTTTTGTGTAGTATATATTGAAAATTGCTCTGCATGCACTTTAACACATCCTTGCGTATCTCTAAAGCTGCTTAATTTCTGCTAATAATAATAAGCAACTAAATAAATCAATATTCGACATATATGACATCGAATCTGAAAATATATGAATTTTGTATTAAGACATAAAAGTTAGTAAGAATGAATCGTCGATTTTAAAATATTTATGGCACATGCATAGGTTCTTAAATATTGCAACCGTTAGATTGATTTTCGAACATTTGGAAGTTGTTGTTTTGCAAATCAATTTACATATATCAGAAATGTACATTTTTCTCTGATTTTGATTTTTGAAAATTAATTAAAAGATTACCAGCTGTTAAACTTAGTCATTTTTTTGCATAATATTGCATAACATGTAGGGTACTCCTGTTGTACTGATAACTCCTCCTACAATTTTCAAGATAGGAAGTTGTTGCTTTGCAGATCAATTTTACATATATCGGAGATGTGCATATTACATGGATTTTGATTTTTGATCATTAAAAAAAATACCTGTTGAATTTATGAAAAAATACCAGCTGTTGAACTTTAGTTAGTTATTTTTTCGCATCATATTGCATAAAGGGTACCCCTATTGTACGGATAACGCCTGCTACAGTTTTCAAGATAGGAAGTTGTTTTTTGTAGATCAGTTGTACATATATCTGAAATGTGCATATTACTTGATTTTGAATTTTGATAATTAATGAAAAAAATTCCAGCTGTTGAACTTTCATTTTTTCGCATCATATTGCATAACATGTAGATGTATTGTCAAATATAAAAAGTAGTTATTATTATGTTTAATGATAATACCTTTTATGTGACATGTGTTTTCTTCTTGTTTTATCACAAACGATATTTGTTTACATTTATTAAGTCTCCTATTGGTGCATTTGAAGATTATGTAATTAATTGGTGCTATCTCTAGGTCAAGATCCTAAATTTAATACTATCTGGGTAGGATGATATTTAAACCAATCAGCGTGGCTCCTCTAGACCACGTGACCATTCTTGATTTATTTACTAGAGGAGAACGCCACGCTTTATTTTAAGAAGATAATTTTGGAAAACCCTCCATCCACTCCTTTCTTCCGCCATAATTATAATTTTCACTTTATTTCTATTTTCATGTATTGGTATACTATGTATCTTGTTATTGCGTGTATCTTATAATGTTATTTTCCACCCTTTTTT
>WFKH01011801.1:42780562-42795726 GCA_016163765.1 Magallana hongkongensis
TTTTTTGATGTTTGGCATATATCATTGCCTTGATTTTTGATATGTTTTACTATTGGGGGTCAGCATATTACATAATGTACTGCCAAAGACTTTACACAGTAGTCAGTTGTTTTCTAGTCTATGCTGACCCCCTTGATGGTGTATATATTTATTTTTCGTCATTTACTTCAATAAATGACATGTGTTTATTTCTATACCTGTTTTGTTTTCACTATGCTTAACATCAAAAAACTAAGTGCAGTTGTCTTGGCTTTAAATAACATAGGAACATAAATGTGCATATTAATTGGATTTTGATTTTTGATAATTTTAAAAATATACCTGTTGAATTTAGTTATTTTTGGCAAAATGGTACCCCGTTTCTTTGGATAGGTAGTTTTTATCAATTCAGTTGACAAACTGATTATGGATACTGTTCACAAGAAAACCCGGTTTGCTGTCACATTGACAGCTTTTTTTTTGTTTGGCATCTAATATCATTAGATTATTCAAATTTAGATTAATAGGAAATTATTTTTTGCCAATTTTATACATGTATTATCTATTATGAAAAAATATGATTCTTTAGTATTAAATTGTTTTTGATCTATGATGAAGTGTTTACCGTTCAAATATTAAGACAATAAGAAATAATGATTAATATAATATATTGATAATATTTGGACTATAATAAATCATGATTTTTATATAAAATCATGATTATAACATTAATTTGTATAAAAGTGCTATTTGTACACACACTCTCTCGGTGGGTAGTTTGGGTTCTTTGTTGTATTGATCATGTGAATTTTGCTATTATTTTTTCGTTTTATTTTAATTCTCACCAGTAAATGCAAAACCGCCTTCAGAATTGACTGCGATAGAATCAGAAATGGTTGGTGTATAGAGTTTAACTTCCTTGTTGTTATATATGTAAACTATACCTCCATAAGGATTAGGATCATCGTCATCTCGTTAGCAAGAACCAATCCCAGAAAATATATGTTGCTGTGAGCCTTCGGTCACACGGATCTGCACGTCCACTTTGGCAGGGTACTCGTTGAGGGGGTGGGGGATGATGGTCGGGCTGGGTTGGTTTTGAGTGAAGGTTTGCCAGGTACTCACCCAGGGTGCTCGGATACAGTGAACGTGATCTACAAACGATACAATGTAAATTCTTGTAAATTCAAAAAGCTGTGAATTAAATAGTCTTTCCCAGTTTCCAATACTTATAAATCGTTTATTGTCTTTTGTGTGCAACAGTTCCATGTGGGTCATTGTGACATTACCGTTGAGGACATTGCCAACTTACATGTCGTAACTGTCCTATCATGTGTAAACATTAGAAATCAATTTGCTGTTTTATATTTACATCTCACTTTGAATCCATCTGGGTCAATCAAGTTAATTAGTAAAAGCACATAAACTATCGAGTTATTGATCAGAACGTTCTATACTACAAAACTATATGTGACAATCAAATGACAAATTTCTTTATTTGGGAATCAGACATTATTACACATTGTGGTGTTTTCAGTGTTAAAAAAGGAATCACGAACGACAACAGATAGCAAAGAACCGAGATGAAAGGTCTTATTTTGATTTGACTGCAATGTTGAATATATAGAGAGGAAAACACCTCATCTTTTCCAAACTCATATAAAATATATTGTACAAGGTATAATATGCTTTATTTTATTTAAGATGATTATAGGTCCCCCTGTTTTTTGTTGTTTTGGGAATAATTTTGTATAATAAATCTCATAATCATACACAGGGTATTTTCTAGTAAACAGTTTCAATACAATTTGAAACATTATGGTTTTCATAAGAAATAAAAAAGAAAAAGATAATTCAGGTTTTCATCGATTGACTTCCAAATTAAAAGGCATCAATATTATTTCTTGTAATTGATATATATATATATATATATATATATATATATATATATATATATATATATAGCTATTAAGAAGCTATATTCTAATTCTTACAGTACAGACAACGCGGATCCCGTATTTTCCGCGCACCTCCGCGGTCCAGTATTGTCACAATTCATAAATTTATCCTTTAATATATATCATATTTACTGTTTACTCATTTCTATTTTTAAGCTTTCTGTTTTAAGATTTAAAGCCTTAATATTTGTCGTTTTTATTACTTTTGCATAATGGAGTTTTACAAAAAAAAAAAGTTCAGCTTACCTTTTATACCCATGTCGCCAAATAAGAAAAAAAACATAAATACTCTGGACGAATTATCCATGCTCTCTTCGTAAGTTCGAAAAACACGTCTTTTATAATAACATAGTTCCCTTCTACCAATTATAAATCTCGCTTAATCAATTTTTTTTCTGAAAGGATATAAAAGCTTGTAAAGAATGCCTTTGGAAAAGAATATAATGAACAATATAATCAAAACATGAAAAACAAATAAAATCGTTTATCTTGTCCTTGATTTAGTTAGTAAAGAATGATTACTATTATAGTTTTGTTTAGCATCATTGACAAGATGAAATGAAACGCTTAATGTTGCGTGTTTGACTAGAAATTTCATTGATGCTCATTTAATAGGATTGAAGATAGTGGTAAATATTGACGACTTTCTATTGGCCTAATATCCTATATCTAAAAGCTTTGGCTCTTTAAATACACAAAAGCCACGTAAGTACTAGTAAATGTTTTGATTTTTTTTCAGAGTAATATTATACATTAACAAGAGCATATATAAGAATAGTTTAATAAAACAACATATGAGTTATGCCAATATATCCGTTTAAGCAAATTATTACGTCATCAAATTAATGATAAAATGAAAATTTTTTGTATAAAATGGAGTCGCTTCCTTTTGATTGGCTTACCGTTCGTATTGGTTAGGAACATTTTAGATATTCACTTTAGATAGTGTTTTTGTTGGATTTAAATAGTGAGCTAAAATCCTATGGTATCGGGGTAGAATAGAGTAAAAAACCGTATCCAATGCTCAAACTTTATCTAAAGCGTTTTCGCCTTGCGGGCACTTAAGTAGAATTAAACAATAAAACAAGTTATTTTTTTTTTCTCTTTTTTATGTCTTGTTGTGAACATTTAACAAACTGTTTAATGTTGTTATAATAAATTTGCAATATTGTTACAATATTTCTATAAAGAAAAAAAAGTATGTACGGATTTAAATGTGTATGAAATAAGAGAGGTTTCAGAGTCTCTAACGTAATACATCACGTCAGTAATACATCAAACAATTAGCGAGCGTCTGTTACAGTAACCTTTACCGTTATATTGATCACAGATCGTGGGTTCCGTCTACAGAACTGATTTAAAGTACATCGCTTTGTTTTGCATCAATTTTAAAACATTTACTCACTATCTTTGGTTGAAAGAAAGTAATAACATTTTAGACAAAACAAACGGTGTTTCATCCGCTACCTATAGGTTGGGTATGTCGATCTCGGAAAGCCAAACAGAACTCTCGCATTTCGGGATTAAATATATATACAGGTATCATAATAAATATATATACAGTTATCAGAATTGAGTTCGAACAATTTTAAAGCAAAATGCTAGGCGCAGTCCTGATCATGTGAATTTTAAAACATTTTTACATAAGAGCGTACAGTTCAAAAATGTTAAGTTAAAAAAAAAACATTGTACAACAAATTCTCTGGGATATGAACTGGGTTGGTCATGTGATAAAATCCCGTGTACTCTAAGGATTTTTACAAGATTTTATCACGTACGAAAAACGTTCATACCCTTGTCTCTAACATTTTAACATTGGTATTCGTGTTTAGTTTTTTAACTGATGTTTGTGAATGTAGAATATTTTTAGAATTAATAGATACATAACTATAGGTGTGGTTAATGCAATGATAAAGCTTGGGCAATGATCAATGACACATCCCGGCCAGATAAAAAGTCCACATTGGATTGAACGTTTTTTTGGGGGGGGGTTGCGTTTAAGAAGGTTAATATTTAGAAAATATATTGTTTTGCAAATGTTAATATTAGTCATTAAATGGGCCGTTGATATAAATATTTGATCTGAAACAATAAAGGCTGAATGTTGAACCTGACTACATATTTTTAATTGTGTTTGGCATTATAATGTGTCATTTATTGTATTGTTGCTTTCTCGAGATTAAAATAATTGGATGAAAGAATAAAGATGGTACTGATATCAAGAATAATGGATTTTGTACAGATTATCTATCACAGATGTAGACTTAATATTTAAAAGTCGATTTTTTGGTCCATCCAAGATGTGCTGTATTTACAAAGTGATCAGCAAATCTGATGTCTTGAAATCAATAATAATTTTCAGATTATCTTGTATATAATTGCAGTAGTTGCCAACAATACTATTCCATATTTCTACGATATAAAATATGCAATGATAAATGTGTGATATGCGCAATGTAGACGGATATAATGCCAATCACAGTTTAAAAATACCAGCACACTTAAAACAATGTACTTTATACACTTTATAGTCACCGATAGCCGAGCAAATCTCTCTCTTGATCATCATTTTCAGAAAAACTAGAAAACTAAAACCAGAACATAATTATATTGAACAAAATTATACTGACATTATGCAAAGGAGATTTTAAAATGTTATGTTATGATGAAAGCATTGGAAAATGTATCGACGGAAACAAGAAAAAAGGCATTCAAAGACGAATTTTGTCCTGTTGTAAACTATTTAATTCCATATCAATTAACTTAAGGACTAGTAATTGCAAATGGGTTCGTATTTGCCAACGTCTTCCCGTTCTTCTGCACACAAAACGAGTATTCTGTGAACTTCGTAGCGGTCCCGTGATGATCTGAACATGTTAGAGTGAGGGTCTTAGTGATTCAATATGAACACGTATTGAAAAAAGAAAGGATACTCTTTTTATGTTTTAAAATCTAAAAACAAAATTAAATTGATTTTGCTTTTTATGAAAAGTAAAATGTTGAATGAAAGAAAAACATCACCCGGTCTCGACGAATAAGAAATGAGATTCTTTTATTGCTCTTGGTAAAATAACATCCTTTGTTTTCGATAAAATACTATACAACAATTTATTTATATCCAGAAGCATAAATGCAATAGAAACATAAAATAGAAAATTGCAAACAACAGGTTCTCATAACTATATACATGAAAACGTTTGCATGCATTTTGGAAATGCATACATGACAATATAGACATTTTTCATCATCATTTAAATTTTTCTGTCGATATTACAACTCTAGAAAGATCAGCACACAAGAACAATCCTCCAGTTAAACTCAAAATAAATATTCCCACAAAGCCAAGGTGAGCGGCGCTTGCTCGAGGGTCCGTTGCGCATGTCAAAGATCGACGATATGCACTTGTATTTTTCATATTAATTGTTAGGTTTCTTTTAAGGGAATCCACCAATTCTTCGAGGATAGTGATGTTGTAAAACATTGTGTTATTGTTGTTGTTATCGAGACAGGAAGCTGGCTCTAAATAAATGAATTAAAACTACACCATTAACAAAGAAAAACGACGTCATCAGGATATAAATGGATGTATTTAGATTTTGCATAATCGGGGTGTCTTTGAAAATGACGCCATGTCGTGAAAATTATTTTAATCAATGCATTGAAATTACAAAACAAAATGAGCTTTAGGAATGCACTTGTCTAGCTTCAGATATGAGTATCTCATTAAATAAGCAAACACTTTATTGCACGATATCGCCTCAATATGTGTTAACTTTATTTTTCATTTACGATATACTTTATGCATGTACTTTTACATGTATATGCTTAAAAGTAACTTTTGAATGTAAGCTTTAAATCGATAACTATAAGAACACATAAGAACTATATATTGCAGGCATTTATCAGATATTTGTTACCTTTTTCTTTACCTTGATCATATACCTGTATTTGAAACTATCAATTGAGAGCATTCTAACCTGAGCAGCTGTAGTCCGTTTCCTCCCAATTAGTACCATTGTATGCAATGACACTTTTCCCGCCATTTGATTGGTAACCAGGCATGCAAGTGTATATGGTGTTGTTATCGAGGATAAATTTATCCGCGTTCGAGATATCAATTGGATGTGAAGGTGTACCTTAAAGGAAATTATGCTTAAATATAAAACTCTTAAGTTGTCAAACTTAAACATTTCTTCCTTAAGGGTTAATATTTTAATTTGTAAATCATTTTATTGAAATACCACTTTAACTTACAAGTAGTGGTGAGTGTATTCCAATTCGAAGAACACAAAGATAATCCACAGCCTGTAGAAAGTAAAAAAAAAATGTATGTTGTCAAATACAAATATTATACATTGATTGCATGATGGTGGGGGATATTTAAAGATTTATTCCTTCACGAAAAATCATATTTGTTAATTACTGGGTGTTTTTTTTATCTTCGAATCACATAGTTGAATTGTTTTTCTGCAATAAAAGACCAATTTGAATTTTAAATATTATAGATTTGATCATGTTTGTTTATGTCGTATGGTATTCTCAGGAGTTTTTCATATAAATGGAACTAAAACTCCCGAGACTTCCGAAGAATATGATTTTATTCCCCGAGGTACACGATGTTTTTTCACTTGCCACGTTACTGTATAGACCAATCAGATAGCGCGTTGTATTGAATTATTATAAAAAGGTAAGATGAATTTTGTGATAATTCTTGCTTATGATCATTAGTGATACCTGACAAGGTTGATTCAGCTTTGATAACCTTCACAGACACACTCGCTGTTCTAGATGTCTGTGTAGGGGCACCACTTCCCCAGGCTCCACCAATAAATATCAGATAATCTTCAGATCCTGGGTACCAAAGATTAACTTCTTTTGAATTATATGCATACACCACAGCGCCTATTCTTTCGAAGAAAGTCGAGCCGTCGCTCTGTGCTGAGCCAGTTCCTTCAAACACATAGTTAACATAGGCTCCGTCCACCGCTTGTGACTTCAATAATAAAATATTTGCAATCTGCACAAACCTAGATTTAGAAAAATTATCAATGAAAATATTCATTCATGGTAACTATCTGAAAATAGTAATAACTTACTTGAACAAGAAATAAATGAGTATCGATATCGAACGGCCGTGGCATTGCTATAGTCGGAGAAGCACTTATTCCTGAACCTCTTGTATCAGTCTGAGTAAAAACAATGTCGGAGGAACTAAATATCCATGCTTGTACATAAACAGACGCAGACCTATATTCATATTCGGAATATTCTGACGACGCCCATCCGTCCGACACACAAAAAACTCCATCTAAATTGGGATCATATTAATGAATGATAACAGAAATATACAAAAATTTTAAACTGCGGTTTATTACATGCATCGTTATTAAACTTCTGTCCAAGATTCTGACTCAATCTGATATGCAATATGTTTACAAAAAGATAAAAGTAAATTCTGAAATGTATGGCCCCCCCAACACAGGAGCTTATATTTCTGGAAAAAAGAAACTGTAAAAATTAATGTAATCTTTAAGAATCATCTTTTTTATACTTTTAGATTCTATTATGCACAAAAACATCAACATCGAAGGACTTGTACAAATATTGTGAAATAAATTAATTCATTACCTCTGGTAATTGTATATATTTTCGTCCGACAATATTTTCCTTTTTAATCTTTTCAGATAAACTTACAAATACAATTTAAGTGATATATTTACTTACAGTCAAAGGAACTGTCTAGAACTTTAGGAGGCCAAAGACGAATGTTGTTCTTATCATAAGCCATTATAACACCGCATATCGAGTTGTATGAGTTCGTCGATTTTTCCTTGAACACTGCACCTGAATTTTGGATAAATCAATTCTCTTAGCTATACTATGAAAAAGAGAGGGGAAGTAAAAGAAGAAGATAACAAGAGCTTGACTTACCCTGTGCTTCAGAAATATAGCCATTTGGCAGTTTTAATTGCACAATTACAAGATCTGGATAATATCCAATATTGTGTGGAATATCAGTATAAGACGAACCTTTCAAAATAAAGCGCACATCTCTATTAAGCCATGATTAAAAATTTAAATATACATGTATGTACGCATTCTGTATCTAACATAGCAATGACTAAAGACTAATTATTATAAAGGAAATTTTCTGAAACTGATGTTTTTGAAATCCTGAGGTTTTTTTCTCAGATTTCTGTCATTCTTGTTGAGTTGTTAAATTTGACTTTAGCACTACACATTGTTTTAAGTTTAAATTATAAAATTTTGAGCGTTTAAGTATTTGATAGCACAACATCGAGTACACTCATCTTTACGGAGGCGTTAATCCCCTCTTAGGAATATTATTCAATTCTGGCGGTATAAATGTACCTGTGTTCTATTTTTCAAAAGCTGAAAACTTCAAATCTAACTCTTTACTTTTGATAATAAATGTACTACGTGTAAACATTATATTGGTGATAAAATGTATCTACTTCTTTAAACTTATGAAAACAAAATAGATGCATGTCCCCAAACTATGTACCTGAAGTTGATACACTATATGCATTAGCAGACGTAAAGTTTGCTGGCGGGAAATCACACATTTTCCATATCCTTACTCTGACGTCAGCTGTTGTGTAGTTTCCAAAAAATGGTCCATTAAACGACGATCCACCTGAATAGAAAATAAACTTTATCTTTTATTTCGTTTTTTCTTTGTATTCCAATCAACATTGAATTCTTACAATTTGGAAATAAAACATTAATAAATTCTATTTTCTAAAAGCTTTCCTCACGGGTGTTTGTAAAATAAACTGATCTACATTTTTTTTTTGAAACGTGTAAAGGTAATGTATTGGAAATACATGATTATGTATTGGAAAATTAAAAAGCAATAACTTTCCCAATTGTTTAGATGTCTATTTGAAAAGACCCTGAGTAGAGATAAGACCGAACATCAGTCAAGTCTTAAAATTAATAAATATGTACGCATCTTTGGTAGAATCGGTGTGTGTGGAGGGGGGGGGGGGACAAAAATGTTTTCCCATTCATAAAGCTTTATTGTTTAATTGAAAACAAAAACACCGTCAAATATAGCTAATTGTTTTGCCCCTGGGAATAAACTGTCGCAACGTTACGGTATAAAACGCGTTTCGTGATATATTCCTATAGTCGACAAACAGCAACTTACAGACGGCAACACGGTGGCTGTAACGTCATGTTACCGACTATCTACAAAAATAAGTCGGGTTGTTAAAGTACTTAGAGAGATCGGCGTCAACCTATAAAGTCTGCGGACAGTCAGAAACATACCTACCTAGTTAAAATAATGGTAACTAATTTTTATCACGCTTTCGCATAGTTTTTTGCATTGCGTGCTTCTAACCTATTATTGGATACGTGAAATATATTTCACTATGTTCGCGGATTAAACTTTCTGCGAACTTCAAACCATCGATATCGTAGTTAGTGTGCAATTATATATGAATTTTTTTTCTCGTAGCAATTAATCGGGTTTAGACATTTAATACTTCGCTTTTATCACTTTACTAAAACAACAATAAAAAAATTATATGAATTACTCAAAAAATATATTTGATAAAATCATTAAATATTTACTATTAAAAAATATTCTCCCTGACATTAAAACCACCGTGAAGGTACAAAAACAACAAAGAGTGATATTTTAGACAAATGAAATGAAGATGTTTACTAACAATTTTTATATTTTTTTTTTAAGGGACTATTTCGTTTTTAAGTAAAGTGAAAACATTTTCACACTGATTATAATATACATGTATTACCTCTATATCCAAACAAATAAATTTTTCATTAAAAGAATCTTTTCCTAGCTTGCTTATCTTAACTTTATTTGCTATTTTCTGATCTAAATACTGATCTTAATACTAGGATAACATTCATAGGATGCATTCATTAACTGTTAAACGTATATATTAAGCTACGTAAACTGTGGCTCATAACCTAGAAATTTTAGAACAAAATAATGTTTGTTTGTCAGTTGTGATTATTTAATCTATGAGTATCCCTTTAATCAATATTTGTGAAATTAATTTGTATGAGCTAGCAAGGAAAGCATTTTATTGTTATACTGAATTTGAATAAGTATCTTTCTTAAAAATATATTTAAGTTCATAATAAGTAATTTGCCCTTTTCCAGGTCATATTCTTCTAATTGAGTATTTCATTTCTTGAAAAGATAAGAAAATGAGGGGTTTTTTTGCCATCTTATTCGCCTACTCTTGAGTGCAAGAAAATTGACTAATAAGATACCAAATAGTACCTAATAGTACTCACCAGTATAGGCAAAACTACCATCAGTATTCTTTTGAGGTGTATCAGAAATGGAGGGTGTATAGAGTTTAACTTCCTCATGGTTATAAATGTAAACTATGCCTCCGTAAGGATTAGGATTATCGTCATCTCGTTGGCATGAACCAATCCCAGAAAATATATGTTCTTGTGAACCTTCAGTCACACGGATCTGCACGTCCACTTTAGCAGGGTACTCGTTGAGGGGGTGGGGGATGATGTTCGGGCTGGGTTGGTTTTGAGTGAAGGTTTGCCAGGTACTCGCCCAGGGTGTTCTGATACAGTGAACATGATCTACAAATGATACATGTACAAAGTAAAATTCTGGACCGAGAAGTAAAATTTATGATATGTCATATATGATGATATTAGGACGATTCTACATTGCACGTGTTTTAAAATTGTTAAATATAAACTACACTTTGTACAACAAAACAGTAATTTCCGCTGAAAATGTTACATATATTGTATATGTAAGCTACAGTAGTTCTAAAAATAAACATTATATTTTTAATTAACTGCGGACGAATTGTCTATAAAATATACTAGATTTTATACCGAGCGCAGCGAGAGGCGGGCGAAGCCCGCCTCGCGAAGCGAGCCTTAATGGTTCCACGAATAAGTAAGTGTCACCGGGTTAACAACATGGCCGGATTACTCTATATATTTCGTTGGGGACATGCGATACAACACAGAAGTCTGGAAGATATATTGACCCACGATATGTAGATTCCACCTTCTGTGTGAAGAATATTGTTTAATATATTGATTTATTTGTATCATTTATTGGTCAATTTAAATAAGTTGTCCCAATATTTTTGGAGATTCCCCCATATTCTATTGTGGAGTGGAATGGAAGTAAAGGTCATAGTAATCCAGAAAATTTCAAAGAAAAAGACAAAACATTGAACGAAACCATTGGTATCCTGAATGACTATATCAGGAATGTTAATTCAGTTCGTCTTGTATCTGGTCCTAGATTTAAGCTTGACCTATTAAAATACAGGAAAGACAAAGGCAAGTGCCAGCGAGTATCATACAATTTTCAATTTAAATGTAACAGGTGGTGAAAAGTCAAATCTCAACCGGGACTCGAACCCAGGGCCTCTGGCGTACCGTGCCAGCGCTCTAACCACTGAGCTATTGAGACCCGATATATTGACTGACAGTCACACACCTGTTAACCCGGTGACACAAGAAAATCAGTGAAAAAATAGAAGTTGAATCAGGGGTACTAAGGCCTAAAAAATTTCCTTCCAGCTCATGGGCGCCGCCAAATTGGCCGCCATTTTGTTCGACAAAGCTAACTCATTCATTAAATGAGTGGCGCTTTTCTATGTTTATTGTCCATTAACTCTATTAAAAACTTTTTAAGTAATTTAAATAAAAATAATTGGCTATGCAAACGATAAGTTTCAACAGTGCATTAATCAGGAGATAAGACTAGTTTCACGTGTGTCTTATCAAAAATTATTAGATGGAAAATAAAAACATTAAACTCAAGGAACTCAAGGGAAAAAAATCATATGCCTCAAATACAAACCGAAGAGTTACTGTATTTTACGTACAAAGAAATGCAAACGTTCAAAAACATGCTCATGTCCTCGTATCTATAAAAATCAGAATAAGCTGTTAAAGATTTTCACTCTCTTTTAATATTTCTTTTATTTAAATGTAATGAAATAACAACTTTACTTTTTCTAAGTCTCTTTTCTTCTGTAATAAAATATGAGTTCAACGTTTGGTAAACATTTATTTAAAACATGGAACTAATGAAAAAAAATATCTTAATTTACATACCTTTGAAAAATGTAAGATGAAGTAAAATAAGAATCATGAACGTTCTTGATAAGATATCCATAGTTCCAAATTCAACTAGCACTTCTGTTGCATGGTTTCCGTTTTCTGAACCTTGCTTTTGCTTTATCAATTTATCAATATATTGAAAACCTATGTTTGCCTTTTACAAAATGGACAAGATGATGCCAAAAATGCAATGAATAGTGCAATCGATACTTTATTATAAACATATGAAATATATTAATGAAAATTATTTAAATCTGGACTAGAGTTCAAAAAAAGTGTCTTCATTGTTTTGTTTTGCTTGTGTTATAAAGCAGAATAATGAATTTATTAGTTGATGGCCGCTGTGTTGCTTTTAACAAATCAATTTAAATAATGCTCATAACGCGTCATTAATTTTTAAAACAAAATGGCAAACATTGCCGAAGTTTGTTGTCCTCATATAATTTTTACTTTTTATTTCTGATCCAAAAAGATCACATGAATATCTGACATGTCTCTAGTTTTTCTAGATGTTTGAGAAACCAAGACTGAGACCCTAATAAAAAATATGTTACCTTGAAGACCAGGGCTCAAAGCCATAAAATCTTAGACTTTAGTCAAAATTTTCATCAATCAGCAAATACTTAACAATTAGATAAAGCAAGGTTAACAACATATTTTTTAAAAAACCATAGCAATGAAATTTCACAACTAAAGGAATATGTATTAGTGAATATAAGATACGTTATGTGAGGCTGACACCGGAATATAAAACTGATTTATTGAAAACTGTGTTAAAATGCATATGATATTTAAGACATTCTCCTATATGATGTAGATGTGTGTTTGTCTGATACGGTGCTATTACAATTTACCAAAGTGTGCCTACAAAGGACATTATTAAAATAATACAAACCGAATAAATGTGCTGGCTACACACCAAAACTAGTTATAAGCGCTAAATTTAATACAACGTTAACTTCTTAAAAGAAATTGTTTAGCCATAGTATGTATCAAACCTTTAGCAAAGTCTGACAGGAAAAACATTATCTCTAAATAGATCACATATTGCTGTGAACGCCGCCATTTAAAAGTTCTAGTTTTTGCCACTAAAAAATTTTTCTATTATATGAATTTATTCAACATTTATATTGAAAAGGCTAAAACATTTAAAACAAAGTAAACGTTGCTGAATCCGCTGGTTATAGCTAGATAAGATATGTCGATCTTCTATTGTGGACCTAGTTAAACAGAGTGAACTTTAATAAACATATTCTATGGTGGTGTTTAAGTGCTGTAAGATATTGTAAAACTCTCTTTAAACAAGTTTAAATATGTATTTAGACATAACACGAGTAAAGATAAACCTATGTGTATAGATCAATGTTCATTTTAATGATCTTTTTAAAATCCCTTTCTTGGTAAAAAAAAAAAAAAATCCAAATAGCGCAAAACTCTGTCTTTCAGTGTTCTGATTTAAATAAATTTAAATATCTATCATGTACACAATTGGTTGGGGAGCGTCACATTTTCAAGAACTTATAATCTATGCAACATAAATGAAGAATTTCATGTACATTTTGGCACTTTTGGTGCAGACACTCATGTCATGTTCAGGACTTTGAACTTTAAAAATCAACACGATCTGAAATCTGATTTTCTTATCTATTAGATGAAACCATGGAGTGGATGCTATTAAAACCCTAGAGCTGATAAGAAGTCATGGAGATAGGAAAGGGTGATAAAATAGAATTTGAAATAGAACAAATGCTATTATTCAATATATCTACTTTAAACTAAAAAGCTAATGCATGTATCATATATTAGTAAGTCTTCTAGGTCTGTATGCAATAATATTAAGATATTGGTAAATTTTTACTTTAAAAAGCATGTACTCCCGACAACACATACTCATAGTAATCATAATTATAGTTCATTAAATATTTCTATCTATATTTTCAATAAATCATGTTCCACCGCTAGTTGCAAGGCCTAGTAGTCCCATTCACTATAAACATAGTTATCTTAATTGTGGGGGTTTTTTTTTTCAAAATCACAATTGACCTATTATCATGGATTGGTTTAGGCTAATATGTGCGAACATCCCAATATATCTTGAGTGTAGTACATGGTCATTTCATATATTTCGCTTTTTTGAAATACTATATATTTTTAAAAAAAAAAATGAAAACGGCATGAGGTTATCTTTCTTTAAGTTTTGGATTATTTACGAAAACATATTTTGACAACAGTTAATTGCTTATGCAATTAGCCCGCCTTCAAAGTACTCATTACCAATTAATATCAAAATTTACCAGCTCTTCTCTTGATACAAATTCAAATGCCAATGTTACGGAAATTAATACATTTTAATTTGCGAATATCATGCGCATCCAAGATGTGCTTTTGAGTATTTCTTACAATATATTGCATTATATGTAATTCTAAGGTGCTGTCTTTTGTAAAGAACATTTATTGATACGTAAGTTTAATTGTTTTCTGATAAATCTTACATGTTAAATATATGGCGAAGTAATATGACTTTTCACTTATTATTCGTCTTAAACAAACTTTAGTTAACCTTCATACCTATATTTTAAACGTACATTTGTTCTACTTTAAATTCTAATTTTTAACCCCTTCCCTAACGCATTCCTTCTTATCAATCCGCTGTATTATATAAAGTAAACTCAGTATTTGTGAGTTTCATTCAATACGTGAACAAGATTCTTTACCGTCCAACATGAAAAGTCAAGTCATCATCTTTTTGTCTGTATTATCAGCTGGTAAGACTATCATGGTCTCTTCGAATTTAAAGTAAGAGAGTTATTAAAGTTTTATTTTTCACCACTGTTTATTCTCATCTGTTTTGTTTTTTTTTTTTTTGTTTTTTTTTTTAGTTTTGGCGAGGTGCCCTGCGGATTGGGATCACTACAATGATAGATGTTTCTTGCTCAGTCGTGACAACGAAACATTCGCTGGTGCTTTGGTGAATACTTTTTCTTTAACAATTTAGGAAGATTCTGAAATTGTTATTACTTTGGTCAACAATAAAATTATAACATTAATTAATAATACCTATTTTTGAATTTAAAAGATTGAAACAGAGTTGTATAACCTCTTATTAAT
>WFKH01011801.1:42795736-42807544 GCA_016163765.1 Magallana hongkongensis
ACCGACTTTATTTTTCAAGATTTTATAATCAATAAGCTTTTTTGTTACATTTCTTTTAAAGTACGTTGTTCTTCATTTCGACTATGTTTTGTTTATCATTATTGCTATCACAAAATATAAATTTTAGTAGATTTCCAAAAGTTGGCGAAGAGGGATATTTTATTCTGTAACAATAAATACAGTTTTTCTCGTAATATTTTTTTTTGAAAAAAAAAATTAAAATGAACCATCGAATGTATTCGCTTAAATTTGTACAAAGAAACGAAAATTTTAAGAGCCAAATCACATAAAATTAGAAAAAAAAAAGCTAAAAGATTTATTTCTGCAGTCTCATAAATTATAAATTGTATAAACACAAGTCAATGAAACTTTGATTTGAATCCCCGTCCTTATAATTGAAAGGTTGCTAGCCAGGACAGTTAATTAACATAATTTAACGAATGTTGGTTTTGGAATCAAAATAAAGCTATTTTAAAGATCGCTATTAATCTTTTTGATACAGTGACGCAATTTTCTTGTACGGTTATCAAGAAAATGTTGGATTTATCGTGCGGTTGTTCTATTTTATATTCTAGTTTATAACCCTTTACCTCACACACTGATTCTTATCATTTTCAGCGGATTATATAAACTCATTCTTTTCTCATTTCAATCCAAAGTGTGAACAAGATTCCATTACCGTCCAAAAATGAACACTCTACTCATCATTGCCTTGTCTTTATTTGCAGCCGGTAAAAAAATCTTAAATTCTTTTTCTTTTACAATGTCTAACTTCTATTTATGTTTTGTATATGGTCATAAGGAACATATTTGGTGATTTTTACATTTTAGTTTTGGCGAGGTGTCCTGCTGATTGGGATCACTACAATGATAGATGTTTTTTCCTCAGTCGGGACAACGAAACATTCGCTGATGCATTGGTGAATATCATTTTTTAACTTAATTAAATTTTTAAAACTTTTATAACTGTAAAACGCAAATTTTATATTGAACAAAAATAAAAAAGGGAGAATATTTCTATAACTTCTATGCAAAATACAACTTTTTATAATAATTTTCAATAGACATTGTGCGAAGTCATAGGTAAACAGTATGGAAGAGTCGCCACCCTTGCCACTGTTGATGATGCTGGAACGCAGAAACATCTAGCAGACCTCGTTTCACATACAGGTTTGTATTTATTTTTCAATTCTACTTCATTTTTGAAGTCATATGCTTTCAATATGCTTTTACTTTGTGCTTAAATCATATTAGATGCTTTACTGGAATGTGTTTTTTTTTCTTTCAGGTAGCCTTGCTTTTTACATTGGTGCCAATGATTTAGTTCATGAAGGAACGTGGGTCTGGGTGTCCAATGGACAGACCGTAACATACACCAACTGGGGGCCCACTCAGCCCAACAACAGAGGGGGTGCCGAAAATTGTGCCGTCATTACTTACGCACCCCAGGACGGTTTCGTCTACCACTGGACAGATGAACCATGCACTAACCAACTTACTTACATCTGTGAAATGCCGTATGTATATTTCTCAAAAATGCTTTTAACAAATATACTATTCTGTCCAGCAAACTAAAAGAAAAATTATTAGTTATGTACAACGAAGAGAGAGGGGTTTTAACCATTGTTGTAGCATTTAAACCCAATATGGAGAATAAAACTTATATTATACTTTACCGAAAAACTCAGAATACAACCACATGTTAAAACGAATTATTTTGTATATATTTTATAACTGCTAGTACAGATTGGCGAGTCATTATAGGAAAATATCATACCATATTTCACCTTTCCGTGCCTAATTATCTTAACAGGGCTTGATGGTTGTGGCCATTTTTGGGCTATTTTTATCGCCTTTTTAAATTTTAAAGCTAAAATATCTGGATTTTTCTTTACTCAGTAATAGTTTTTAGACAAAAACATTACCATATTTTTAGTTTTTAAGTTTTCGGCGGATCTGATGGTTAGTTTGTTGAGCATCCTTGAACCCCATGAAATTTATTAACTCGGGTCTTTTGGAATTTGTGGTGCATATTTTAACTGCAGTTGATTGACTTATGAGGCTTAAAATATATCTTTGCAAAATATGAAAATAAATAGCACTGATTAAAATGGATTTTAATTGCTATAAAATATTTACATGTCTTAATTATTTCTTCTTTAGGTTTGCTGAGGTACACGCTCCCGTAGTAGGATAAAGAATCCTTCAGTTGTTGTTACTTGTTGTATTTTATGAATAATAAAATTAAATGTTCTGTGTTTATCTGTGTTGGTTATGATTATTATTGGGGTTTTTTATTTAATTGAAAGATCGCACTACATCCTTAGAGGATGAGTGTAGTTCTCTGCAACTTAAATTTGAATTAAAATAATTTAATGACAAGTGTTGATTATGTTTACATATCGACAGAAATCTATAAAATATTTTTAAAATGCAAAATAAAAATTTTTCGATCAGTAATAAAAAATGAATTAGCTAATGTTTTCCATGTTGAATCTGACATAAATTAATCACCATATAACACAATGCATGATGATGATGTGCTAATGTGACATTTTTAACCAGTCTAAAATGCAGTTACCAAATACTTAAAATCTATCATATCGCATTCTCAATTCAATATCATGTTAATACCACAGGTTGTTGCATAGTAGTTTTTCATGGCTACAGTTCAGTATTTTTAGAATCAACTTTATGTGTAAATCATGAGACGGCAGTTACACAAATTCATTGAAAAACACAAATAATGAAACTTTGCATGCAGGTTGTTGTATTTCGTACGTAGTTCAAATGTGAAAATCAATTGTTTCAAATCTTATGAAAGTGAAAGTTTTGTGCTGTGATATTGTATCCAATAGCAAACAGAATTAGACTATGTATATAATTCGAATTCTGTATTTCTAATATCAAATGAGAATTTACAATATTACTCACAATTAACAATGATTTCCCAATTTATTTCAAATCAAACCACAATGTTTTCACGTAAATAAAAACGACCATAATAAGAGAGATTATGAGAGACCATGTATTGGCATATTGCTTGCTGTTCAATCCTTTTCGAAGCATATGCTTGAGAAAAAAATTCTTGAATTAATCCAGACATGAAGCAAAAAAAGATTGATCGCAGAAAGAACACAAAGACACAATAGATGGCAGGTCATTAATTTGATATCAAATCAAAGATGATGGTGGTAGATTAAACCAAAGATATCGAAGAACCACCGGTTTAGTATAAGAGTGCCTTTGAAACTAAGCTATATCTCTATACAGTAAAAGTAATTACAACCAACTTTAAAACCAATACCATTGTTCCTGTTGTAGAATGTGAATATTCCCGGATGCTATATATTCAGATCTACAGTAATTCAAATAAACTGTTATCTTATAAAGCCATAATAATCTCTAGGTTTTGTTGAAACAATAATTCAATGTGAAGTAGAGCATGTTTTGAGAATAATCGTCAAATAAAGATGGTTATCAATCTTATATCGTTGCTTAAGATTGTAGTCGACACAAATCTTACTTTGTTCGATGAGCTTGAATAATCTATCTACTCGTAGCTAGTAGTCTAGGAAGGATTACACTATGATTAGATCGAAGAAAAAAAACTCAGAAGAAAAGCTGCTAAATTTCGCCGGATAACAAATAGTTCTTCTCTTTATAAGCAGTAATGGTATTAAGTTCTTATTACATTCATTTCACTATAATTATTGTCATTTTTCACATAAGTCTGTTCCATTAGAAGTTTGTTTATTTGCAAATGATTCGACATTTTTTCTTTCCTTAAAGCGATATTTATTGCAATCGAAAATTATCCAACGTAGACATTAACTGCGCACGGGTAAAGTAAAAAAAAATTGAGAAAGAAGTTAAAGATGTATTGCCGAAACAATATCACCTTTTAATAAAAATAAAGTTATAATGTAATCATCAAGCATTTATACACGCAGCATCTCTACCTTTTTGTGTATCAAAATTGGGTTTTCTGTATATCGTTAGAGGGAGTATGGAAGATGTTCTCCGTATCTGTTGGGTGGTCTCCCCCCTCATTCTCTGAATAATATTTTTTAAATGGGGAAATAAGTATGTATTCAAAACGAAATGCGTTTTTAAAAAAACCAATCAAGTTCATAATTTTTTTCTTTCATTAAATATCAGTTTCCTAAGGAGCAATAGAACTATGTAATGTAAAATCATTACTTAATAACTTATTTTCCTTTTCTTTAATACATCAGTATTAAGTTGTCTTCTACGATAATTTATTTTCATGGTAACTTTTCTTGCCTTGCAAGGGAAATATTTTTATATGAATTACCTCCCCCTTTTCTGGCATTATAAATGTTTATGACAATTTCAGTTTTCTGCAATGATGAGACATAAGTGGGAAATGTTTAAAATTGTATTTTTTGTAACCTGATAATTTGTACGTCACCATGTTACTATAATTTGTGAATATATTTTTTTATCGATAAACAAAATGATTGTTTGCAGTTCTGCCTGACACATTTGAAAATTCCCCTAAACGGCAGCTTTGAAAAAAAATTCCTACGATGTTTTGTAGGACACTATTGTTACTTCGGGTACGACTGATAACATACTTTTAATCCTTTTTTGATATTAAAATGCTTTTAAATTGTAATAATCAAGTCCGAAGTGTTTTGATGACTAGCTTTAAAAGTTTTAACGCATCATAATGAAATTTCTTTACAGGTTTCTAAAATTCTAATTAATCAAAGTAAACTGTGCGGATAATTTCAAAATTATTCCTGAAAAATGTCTACAGATCATTTTGTCATATTGATAGAGTATATCATTTCTTAAATTGGTCAGTACTGTTGGTTTTTCTATGGTTCAGAACAATCGACAAATTGGTTCATTAAAAATTCCTAGAGAGCTCGTTAAGGTGATTATTTATATATGTGACGGATACTTCGAGGAATATCAATCCTATAAAATCGATATTTAGAACAGTGTCTTCCCTCTCTTCAGCTCTCATACTCGGCGCATATTGAAATCATAGCGGGATGCGAGACCCCCATTAGCTAGTCTTGCAGTAGGGTAATACACAAGACATGACCCTATTATTGAGGCTTCTTCATGGTGCATTTGGGTGGCTCCCTTGCTGTGTGTTTGGTCTCTATTTTTCAGGTAAGAAAACCAGGTACTTTTTTATTTATAAGCTTAAAACCTTCTTTTAACATAAAAAACGTTCAACTCTTTATTTTTATTTCATTTATTTTTTCAAAGTTATATTGATTTTAAAAAAAAAAAATGCTATTTGAAAGGGTCAGTAAAAGACATTTTGAATTTGGAAACAATATAATTGGATAAAGTTATTTGCAGCTAAGCTAAGTTCATTGTAGACCGAAAGGGTTAACATATTGGGTGAGGATCCCGTAGGATTGCAGGTTGACTTATACGGAAAATATTTTCAAAATCGTTTGACTAAAGAACAGTAATGTTTCCAAATGGCAGGTGTGAATAAAACTGAGAGAATGTAATTAATTTAGATCGTAAAATACAATTTCAAAAAATACGTGAAAAAAGATTGCGGATATCCTATTAGTTTGGTCTGAAATAGTTGTTCAAATATTAACTCAAATAATGACCTGATGAAAAACAATGAAAATAATAAAACATGCAAAAGCAGGATGTAAATGAAATCTGTTATCAAACACTATGAAAAAGATATTATTTATTTGGATTAAACTTTTTACTTATTAGGCTCAAATTTTCACGTTAATTCTAAGTCATTAATGTGACAGTATCGGATCAAAGATTTAAATGTTTTTAATTTAATTTTTTTTTTTTGGCCCTCAAGTATACGACCTTCTTTAATTATCGTTGACAGTTCAAAATATTATGTTTCCAAATTACTTTTCTCAAGTATTATTGATCATTTCTTGAAGCTTTTTGTCATACTTAAATAAAACTTTGATAAAGTGTGGAAAGCAGAATCATCCAATAAAATAATTGTCAGAAAAGTGTTATAAATAATGACAATGTTTGAAGATTTTTGTATGAATACATCGGTTCTTATCAACATGTTACAACTATTGAAATCGACATTAAGCTTGAGAAAAATCGTTCAGAATGGCTATCTGAAAGTTCTTATCTATTGAACTATAGGTTTTTACCAGCTTTATTCGCACATCTAACTCAAAAACTGGTTTATAGTAACTGCTTTATAGCATTATGAAATCATGCAAAGGCAACGTTTTGCTCTAACAGCAAAGAATATGTATGGAAAATTTCAAAGATGTAAAGATATTTCAAAATTGCACAGAAACCTGTACAGAACATCCCAGTTCTCCAGGCTGCAGTTATCAACCAATAATTTACACACTCAAGGCTATGATTATGCGCAATCGAATAAAAATCGATTTTAACATTATTTAATGAAGGTTTATAATCGGCAAGAAGTGTCATCAAATAGATTGAATTGCAGTATTCATTCGTACATTTCTTATCTGAAAAGTACATAGCATTATGATTTTAATGACTGCTTTTTAGCAACACACGAAATGATTATCTCTAGGTAAAGCATTGATTGGTGATTATTATACAATACTTTGTGGGGTCCTTTTTTCTAGATGATTAACGACGTCGACTTCCTTTGATCAGCACCTGGTGCCATAACATGCACTGGCGTGTGGATTATGTTCTAAGGCCACATTTTAGTTTAAAGGGAAACATTTCCATTATTTTTTAAATGTGAAATGAGTATTTATTTAGTATTCACATGCAATGAAGACATTTGCAACTGTAAGGTCCCCTAGACTTTGCCAAAGGGAAATCTTTATAAATAATTTGCAATCGACGCGTAGGACATTTAAATAGGATTTTCCCGAAAATCTCTTTCATGCATATTTCCAGCTTTGAAAATTGGAATTGTGTTATTTCCCGCAGCGCAACCATTACAGTTGTCGAGCAGTTTTAAAATCGACACTTCAGGTTTACTATGTAAAGCCAACCCCTAGACAAAGCCGTAAGTTATGCTCTTGACTCCTGATTAGTAATCTACCTGATTTCATACCAAATCTGAAACAAGATAATAGCATTAATCGAACTAATGATCTCCATTATAAGCATTCTAATAAAGCAACTTTCAGTTTTACAAAAAACCTGCTCCTTAGATCTATTAGGCAGATTAGGATCATATGCACAGTCACTTCGGTCAAAGATCCCCTCTTTCTATTTTCTAGGATTAAAAGTTTGAGGCCAACATTCGTTTGTCCATTTTAAAAAAAATATTTTTATAGTTTTGTTTGGGGGTTTTTTGGGAGTGGGGTGTTTTGTTTGTTTTGTTTATTTGTTTTGTTTGTTTCGGGGTTTTTTTTTATGGTTGATGTAATTTATTCGTCTATATTTCGATTTAAAGGGTTTATTTTTTTAGAGATAGCATTTTTTAGTTGATAGCATAACGGAATATGGAATACGCACACAACAAAAAAATTTTGTTTTCAAAAGTAAACCTAATCTTAATTGCGATTGATATCGGAGGTTTTTTTGCAAAGTGTTTGTGCTTATACGCAATATCCCCTGATGTAATTTTTTATCTCTTACCAACAACAAGCATTTGTTGATTGTAAGTTTGTGTTGATATATTTAATGTTTTAATGCAGCTGGGGACTATGAGGTTCTTATGCTTCTACGAAGCGGAAGTGGTGTGAGTGTTCGAGATGCGTGGCTGGACATTAATGGCACATCAGGCTTACAGAGACATCATAGAAATCTCACCCTAAGGGAACTCATCCTGGAGGGAGACTTCAGGACCGACCTCAATGTGGACCAATTGCCTATCGATGAGGTGAGTTGTTCTCTTTTTGACTCTTTTTATGAGGTCGATATTATTTTATCTATTGATTAACAGAATTGTATATACAAATTGCCTTTCGAATTTTCTCTTTTGTGTTTTTCCAAGTAAAATTGATATATCTTTTGATTGTTAACTTAATTTTATTTTGGACAAAAATGAGACCATATAAGTCCATATATATTAGAATTTACATGTTTTTAATTAAACTATAAACTTCTTTTTCTCCTCAAGCATTCAATACTTAAGGTCAAAATTTAGGAAATGAAAGGAGCCTACAGATTGGTGAAATTTGATATATGAATTCTTTCAATGATACTTCATAACAATAGCTTGCTTTTATAAGGTGTACCGGGGCTTAATTTTAAGATAAAGAAGGTGAAATTGATATTCATATTCATCATTATTTTTTTAAGATATAGTCTCATAATTGCAACGGTGTTTGCACACACCGTTGCAGTTATTTGATTAAATCTTTCAAAAATTATGGTTCAACGCTTTTATTTACTATTTTTTTTTAACTTGCCTTGTCTGCAAATGTGATTTTTACGACAATATTTACACTATTATAACCTTATATAACACTATTTGAGCAATTCGCTGTTATTCCTGCATAACGTCAAAGACTGGGTCAAGAGGTCACAGTAGCGGATAAATAATCAGGGTCACTACTTTTCCTTTACACAAACTAACCGACTTATGTTAAAACACACCTAGTATCGTATAATGAAAACACATTATATTTAGGAATAAATGATAACCTCCAACATATATATGTTTTGTAGTGCCACATTTTATTCATTCATTTTTTTTGACAATATAAAATCAATTGCGAGGATAATGATAAACGATTTCCTCTGACTCTGTTTTTAGTCGCTTTGTTTTCAAATTTCCAACCGCGCTGTGACTTTATTATCAACGGAAAAAGTAATATTATGAGGAGTAACAATCGGGGTTTTTTTTCTCGATTGTACGAGTGAATTTTGTTTACTTTTTCATTTTATTTTAATAAAAAAAGTGTTGTCTTGTCAAAAATAGTGTTATATTTACTTATTATGTTAATCAAACACTTGCAACATTCTTGAACTATATTTTGTTACGTCATGTTAATCGAAGCGGCTTTATAAGTCAACACAAAAGAGAAAGTATAGAGCAATGTTATTGCCATAATTTGCAACAAAATAAGGTATTTTTTAATGAATATGGGATATAAATACGGGTTGGTACGGTATCCGATCCTCCTATTCTATTTTGAGAAGTGGACAGGCATAGCCTTCATCCACTTCTCTTCGCAAACCCTCATATTTTGATTCTGGAAAACGTGTAAATGTCGGAACCGAAGACGGTCTACGCTTCGACCCATGTTTCGACTCCAGGTTCCCTAAATTTTCGTAACAGACCTAATAATTTCTACATTTTAAAGATTAATGTACACATATGTCACAAAATTGACACTAACCCGCTGTCAAATCATTCTCTCATCTTCTACATGTAGACGTGGCAGGTGACTTTTAGCGTAAGGAATAAATAGATAGCGGATCCAACTGTACACGTTTCCAATATGAATCTGATAGTGAAAATGTGATCGTGTTATTGGCTTTGTCCTCCAAACGGTCACATGTTAAACATATAAATTCATATTTTTATCATATATCATATTAATTATCAGGTGTATATGGTGTTCTTGAACGCCTTAGCAGAACCTCTTTGGTGGATAGCGTTTAACGGAACAGCCGTGGAGGAAACAAAATGGTTTCAGGAAGTGACGCAATCCTCATCTAACATATTGGATTACAATGCAAATGTCATTACATCCAGATCAAGGTTCAATCTCATTATAACTTATACAATTTTAATGTTTAATCTTGATTTATTAGAGACTAATGTTTAGTAATTGTTTGATTTTAATTCAATTGCATTTGTAAAGATAATATCGGGTGTAGTGTTCTATTAATTATTCGTGTCTCAATATACCATTAATATGTATGAATTTAAAAAAGGGTAATCAAGAGGGCTGGATGGCCGAGGCCATTTTGAGACCATATTAATCTCCTTGATATGAAGATTTTTGTACCGGTATAAAGATATAAGGAAATGTTAAAATTTTTATGCAAAATGTTTTTGAATTTTTCTTTATTAAATTATTGTTTATGGTTATATTTAAAAAAATGTTTGATTTGTTGACCATTAGTCTAATCTCCTTAAACAATGTACACATTTTCTGCCGTAAGTATGTTTTTGTTACAGTTATTATAATTGTACGACGTTGAGCTTGTTTTATTTAGTGAGTGTGCAATGTTTTCAGTTTCAAAGAGCATGCTAAAATCTAAATATTTACTTACCATATTAGAGAGCCTTTTATTCAAGTGTTATTTTTATTGTAATTTTTTTTAAAATTATTACAATTTATTAATAATCAGTCGTCCATGCGAAAAACTCATGGTTCACTTTTGCATGCAATTATAATAACTTTACAGAGGCTTCAGTGTACAATACAATAAAGTGCTGTTTAAGCTATTGGTTCAAATTTTGATGGGTTTTTTTTACACGAGAAGCTGCGTTGTTTTTTTTTTGGGGGGGGGGGGGAAAAAGCTAAAAAAAAAATTAAAAAGTATGTTTCATTTTCTGTTCAAGTGAGTCTTTCTATACTCTGTATGTTGGCACTGGGGAACGTGTTGATCCTGCTTGGGCTGCCATCTTGAATTCATCGACAATGGGCACTCCTTATTTCATATTCAATGCAGATCCAAGTAGTCCACATGAATTTCCTCGTGGTGAGTATAATATCATAGTTATATAGTTGTTACAAGTTAAACAGAGTGTTGTTTTCAGAAAACAGATGCTGTGTGTATATTACATTGTGTGAATGTGTCTTGTTCGTTCCAGCTAGAGAAAATGGTAAAACAAATGTAGCAAATTCCATAAATATATCGAAATAACAAAAATGTTTATATATTTTGGTATTGCATAAAATAATTTGTCTGTGTAAATCAATATATCTGCTGTATGTCACGTTTTAAAGAATATTTCATCGCGATACTAAACAAATAGAAATATTCATCTAGCTTGAACGTTGCTAAAACATGCAATGTCTTCAATAAGCTATGATTTTATTTGCCCCTTTCATGTATACCGGTATATGCCCTTTTTATTTACACGTAGTAAATACATAATGTAAATCGACCAACTTCACAGAAAAGCAGTGCACAAAGTGTTTGGCCAAATAAAGGACAGAAAGTTTTAGCTTTAGGAAAGTATTAGGAATATCAATATGACACAAAAAAGCTAATACCATAATTCTCTGTTGTATTCTTCTTTTTAAAAGTATAACCATATTAATAAGTGTATCTCATGAAATACTGATAACAGTATACTTCAGCAATGCAAAGGTTAAACAAAAATCAGCGAAGACTATCAACAAAATACAACAATAAAGTACTTCTGACAACATCATGCACCAGTGATGATTATTTGGAGAGGGAAATCAAAATACCCTATTAATTTACGCTATTACGATCTTCACAGTCTTCTACCAGCCATTTCTATGAGCTCATTAAATTCAAAACACTCGTAAATAATGGCACATTATGTTTGGATTACTAAAGGATATTGATTTTCCTGAAGTTGCCAAAGCTGCTTTTATTTTCTGCGTTTATTGTTTCAAAAAGACTGCAAGTCTTTGGGAACTGTGCATATTTAAAACTCGTTTGACGACAGTGAGGCTTTTAACGTTCATGGTTAGAGAGGGCAAAATGAAGGAAGATTATTGGAATATGGGACAGACAAGGGATTTCTATTATCAATAGAACAACTGCACAGATAAGCAAATTAAAAAAATAATAATAATGATCTCATAACTCTTTATAATTTACTCGCTTATTATCAGAAAATTCAAACATTGTGCGCAAGATGTTTTATAAACGAAAAACACATCGCTGCAAAATATTTATACATAATACTGTAGGACTTCCCAGTAAGCTGACATAAAG
>WFKH01011801.1:42832599-42870359 GCA_016163765.1 Magallana hongkongensis
CGACTATGGGCAACATATTTTACCCTCAGAGGTCGGTAAAAAACGAATTCGAAAGTTTTTATAAGCTTGCTTCTATAATAATTTCAAAAAGTCTAGTCTTCATGTTTTTACAGAAAGATAATAAATTTTCATTTTTTTCTTTGCGATTCTTTCATGAATTTGAGATCACTTTTGAGACACTTTCCTGACGCCAGATGATCATTGTATGGGCAAGAAACTTTTATCTACTATATTTAAAAAAGCTTTTGCACATGAGCGTTTATTTTTTCTAACTTATAGATTATATGGGAGGAAAAAACGTAAAATAACCGACCCTTTTGTTAGTTTTACTATTTATTCTCCCTGCATGGGAAGGGAACCTGACTTCTTATATTAATAAATATACTTGAAAGAATTTTACTTAAGCATGTTTTGGTATGGAATATGAAACAAAGGTAAAAGAAAAAATATATTAAAAATTCTAGGGCATAAAAGATAAATCCACGATTATAAATATATACATTTTCATTTTTTTTTTCACATACAGGAGTTTAAGACTGGTGACTTATGGAACACAACATTAATACCAGCTGTGTGTATCTGGTTTTTCTCGACGAACAAATTAAACATCTTTGGTTTCCATTATTTCATTGATATTGAACTGGAAATCTGCGTTCCTCAAGCGGGTAAATGCTTTATCACTGCAAAGAAGTAGTGCAGTTTATTATATTTTTTTATATCATTTAAATATGGGATGCTTTTAGTGTTAAACTTTTTTGTGTTTCCTGCACAAACTATTTACTTTTTTATTAATGAAGAAATAGTCATGTATGGTTACCTAAATCTTAATATTATGAATAAGATGCCAACATGACAAATGTTTAATTGATTCTAGTTGGAAATAGAATATGTTTATTATCAATAGTTTCAAAGTTTCGATTTTGTTTTTCGTTAAACAAAAATAGATAGGTCTACATGTTTTTGATTAAAGAACAATGACAAACATAATTCAAGCAATGTTTTTGTGATATGACGAAGACAACCGCTTCGGTTTGGCGCTGGTTTCACTTTTACTTAAAGGGCTTCCGTCTGCTTTTATTTAACGGTCTGAATTACCTAATAA
The DNA here is from genome assembly GCA_016163765.1 of Magallana hongkongensis. Lineage (NCBI taxonomy): Eukaryota > Metazoa > Mollusca > Bivalvia > Ostreida > Ostreidae > Magallana > Magallana hongkongensis. The sequence continues at coordinate 42,833,702 of WFKH01011801.1, forward strand.
TTAAGTCAAATGATCACAGAAGGCCATGAAAGGCATTCCTCTCTATATAATAACGAACATTGTCGATAAAAAGTCAACTTAACGTGACGCCTTAAACAACTGTGACCAAATAGTCTCAACAAGAAATAAAAGAAACAAATTTTTGAATACTTGTATAGAGGCAGAAGTAGAATCCTTTGGATATTGCCCATTATGAAACTTTGGTACACATTCGTGATTTTACTTTTTCAGAGAGTTACTTCTTTCCCGCGGACTACCTCGCTATCATTGGTACGTATCAACAATCGTCGATCAACAGTACAGAAAATCTTCAAAACTACTCAGATGGAGCATCAGTACTAAATTCCAATCCGTCAAGTCCTATTGCAACCGTGTATAACAATTCCGAATCATCAACTCGTGAGATTGCGGCAGATGCAACTTCTACAACTGAGTTCGTGTCCGATGGACCGTCAAGTCCTATTGCCAACGAGTATAACAATCTCGAATCATCAACACGCGAGATTACATCAGCTGCAACATCTACCTCTGAGTTGGTTTCCGATGGAATGTCCGTATCCATGAGTCCTATCAATGATAGTATATCCAATTCTTCTGTAACTGACCAAAGCACATACATGTATACAGCGGCCTCAACATATATTACGTCTTCTACAAACTCTGGGAATCAAAGGATAACGTCATCTAATGCTAATTTCCTTTGTTCGTGCGCCTGCTCTAATATAACGAGCGAGACTCTTCAAGACAGGTTAGACCATATAAAGAGCATTTTAACTGTCGACAAAAAGGCTTTGTCCTCCATGTACCGGAAGCTTAACTGTGCGCAAGATTCACGCTTGTCCTCAAAAGGCATCGGAGCAACAGGTTTAGTAATTTTGCTAGCTATCATTGGAATAATTGTTTTGATGGACCTTACAAAGGTATTACGGTTCTAGAAAGAAAAAAAAGTAACTGCAAGAACTTCTTTTGATAAAAAGCTCTGTAGATCCATAGTTATGGGTGATGAATATTTCGTATACGTATTACTTTTGTATGTAATGTCTTTAAAACTTCGTTACGGGAAGGGAGGTTTCTTCTCTTTTAAACAAATTATTTTAATTTCAAGACTGAATTTTATTGACCCAGTCACATCTTCCGGATAGCACTAAAGGACGTCCAGAGAATGGCCAAACGGTCTGTTGACCCCAAGACAGTTGGAATTTATGAAGGTCACTGCATTGAAGCGTATGAAAAGGACAACCGAACGATTACTGAAAATGGTCCGTACAAGCAACAGGCCAACAAACACACCTAACCGTTTGATTAACGAACAATTATCACTTGAAACAAAAGATCAACGTATTAAAGACTAATACGGTAGACTGTGTAGAAATCACGTTAAAGCCAGTTTGTGATGGTCATCAACGGACGTCAACGAAATCAGACCGGTCTTTAGGACATAAAAGAACCGCATTGGTTCCACTCAAAACGCATGCAATTGCATCACTAGCGTACTTAAGCAGACACCTTATTCAGATGGTGTCCATTCCAAATTCTGCACCCGCTCAAAACTTTCTGCCGGATACGACAAACTTCCGGTACATTAAACAAATGATATAATTTGCCAAACAAGAAAAGAACAAGAAAATACGGATTGAAAAGAAACTTGCCATTAGTTGGATGTTCATGAGGGTTATCTGCCTACTAGGTGTGACTGGGCCTTGTATTTTTGATATTAACTGTGATTTTGGGTAATGCATTTTGCATTCTTTGTAAATAAAGTGATCTTACCATTTTGTTTTTTTTTTCTTTTTTGGGGGGAGGGGGGGGGGGGGGGGGGGGTACACAAAATGGGGGATTTTCTTGTTTTTTTTTTTTTTTTTCTTGTTTTTATAGGAATAAAACATTCTTTTTTACCTATTGTAAGTTACCATTTGAAATTTATTTCTCAATGTCTCCTTTTGATGATTCATTGAGAATCAATACTGAATGTTTTTGTACAATGCATATGCATTGTATTTACAAATTGTGTGCATTTTTATTCCTTCAGTAATCTTTACTAAGGCTTGTATTTTGAATCAATCAATTTGAAATCAAATGAATGCAAAGTTGTAATTAATAAGTAAAGGGATCCCAAAACTGAAAGCAACACAACTTTGGTAATTGAATAATTAAATGTTACATGTAATGCAGCGTCTATCAATGTTAATAACCCCATTTATGATTATATACATGTATGTATTAGCTTTATATGTATATAAAAGGATAATTATATCAACATACCATTCACTTCACTCGGACCCAAGTCATGGGAATGGATGATCTCAGACTTTGACGTTTCTAGGTCTTAACTTGCCTTCTTATGCATGCACTCTCTTCCTTTATGGTACATGTACAATATTTACATTTTTCAGTGTCTTTGCCTGTGATAACACTACGTATCGATGTTGTACTATACAGTCCAATAAATTCAAATGACGTATAATTGGGGCGCAAGTGGGGTTTGCTTATTATAGAGTATGTTATATCAACACCTTGTGGATAATTTTTGTTTGCAAACTTATCTTAGGAGACCGATTAATTATATTTCAAAAAAATTTATAAGTATTTTTCGAACTTCATCACACTCTTTAAATATTGAAAAAGGTCGACACAACAAGGTGCCAAGAAATGAAAGATTTTGCGATCATTGTAATAAAAAAGATTTAGAAGATGAGTTCCACTTTATACTCATATGTCCTTTTTACGTTGAATTACGAAAGAAATATATAAAGAGTTTTTATTACAAAAAACCAAGTGTTTTTAAACTAGTTAAACTTTTAAGTGTTAACAATATAAAGGAACTCAATAATTTAGGTAAATATTTGTCTAGCGCTTTCAAAATGAGAGCGCAGCATTGTAATAATACTACAGTTTAATCTACTTAACATACATTTATGTTCATTCATATTTTATGAAATGTACATGATTATATTGTCTTAGTATGTCCACTCACTTACTGCACATTGCACATTTGTTTATAATTTTATATGTATTATAATTTGTATTCCGATGAGTTGTAAAGCTCAAGGATAATAAATTGAAATTGAAATTGAAATTGCTTATTTATATTCAAATATTTAATCGTACAATTGCTGAAATTATATAAATATAAGTAAAAAGGAATCATTCTTTGAATATTATGAGGTGATAATTTTGGTCGGGCCGTGATCAAATCTATCAAAAAGCCCTTCGGGCTTTATTGGATTTGATCACGCCCCGACCAAAATTATCACCTCGTAATACTCAAAGAATGATTCCTTATTCCTTAATTCAAGCCTCTGTGTAGAATGATGCAATGCTAGAAACGCGGTGAATTTGTAATGATTCAAGATTGAGAATAATCTTTGATATTTGCATTGAAAATAGTTTTTTGTCATCTGGATGTTGAAGATGAGTATCACTTTATTTTTAAATGTTCGATGTATCATGAATATAGAAAACTGTACATCAAAACATACTATTGGTATAAACCAAGCATGTATAAATTGTTACAATTATTGTCAACTGAAAATACTACTGAATTAAGTAATTTAGGAAAATATCTACAGAGAGCAGAAACACTCAGAAATTTGTTTGTAATAGATAAATAGATAATACTCTGATGCATTTAATACGTGTATTGCTACATATTATTTCTTATATTGTATATATATTATGTATTCTTTGTATCTGATGAGCCATTTGGCTTAAGGAATAAATAAACTAAACCACATTTCATATATTCATATAGATAATTATATAATTTGAGTTGCATTAAATACACGTATTTAATTATAATTGATCTTTGTATGCTTCCTTAATTGTTAATCCATTTGCTGTGTTCCATTATAATTGTTTGCTACATGTATATACAGTTTGTTATTTAAAATCATTTACAGTTGAAATCAGACCTACCATGCTTATATATCCCAAACTCATGTGAAATAAAAGTCTTTAATTTTAAAAAGTTGGTGACGACGGGGCCAGATCTGATAGCTATTAAACGTTTTTGTGTGTTAGAGAGGCTGTATGAGTTTGAGTTTATCAAAAAGGAGGAAAACTCCGTGTGTATCTAGTCATAAGCGGGAGAGAGCGTCTCGTTAATGATCTAAGGGATACGGCACCCGGGACTGCTGCATTTACTTGTCGTAGTCAGATTCTAGATCTTGACAAGAGTTTAATAAAAGAGTTTCCAAAGAGTTTACTGATGATGTAATCTTTCTGATCGCAGTGGAGACAGAAGAAGTTCAACCTCCCTTTATGTCAGCCTCTGGTGTACGGGATGTGTAGAAACGTGCGCCATAACGTTGCTACATATTTCACAGAATAAGGCATTATTTCATTCCGTATTTAGTATATCCCATGCAAATTCCACATAAAAGTGTGAGGCCTACAACGCGTCATTGCTTGTTGAATGTTGTTGGGGTTTTTTTTTTGGGGGGGGGGGGGGGGGGGGGGGGTTTGGTGGGGTGGGTTTTTTTTGGTTCTTGAGACTGCGTAATCAGTATGTTCAATAGTGTGATGCTAGAGCTTAATAATGATTATGTGGTCTGGATCAATGTTTTGCAAAATAATTTTGCAATTGCGTTGTAATACAAGTACAATGCAATAATTCGTAATTTTTGCAATGTAATGTAGGAAGACATTTAAAATCTACCTTTATTTTGAGTGTCTTGTTGAACACGCATATTCACTTTTTTCTGCTGACAGGGAATAATGACGTCGCGCTTAAAACGTTACGATGGAAATAATTATGTTTGATCAAATTTATTTTGCAATATGAAATTAATATTTCATTTCCACTGCTGAAGATGATTTTTGTTTGTTGAATAGTTCGAAACGCTGTAATTTTTAGGTCTGACAATTTACTATTGTGTTAGGGCGAACTATTCTATCAATCAAGTTGTTTCTTATTATTTCATACTATATATTTTAATTACAAAAAGGTAAATTCAGAGTTCAAAATAACATATTTTTTTATTTCGTAGATTCATGGCATATTTCATAAGTATACGTTTTTATAACGTTAGACGTCTTTGTGGTGATAGGCCTATTATTTTGGTTTTAAAAAATGTTGAGGGAAAAAATAATTATAATTTATACATTTAAAACATAAAGCAAAAAAGGATGTTTAAATCTTTTCTGCTTTATACTTCTTATACTTTAATCTATACCTAATGTACATCACAACTTTGTAATTTAAGTAATTTTGTGTCAAATTTTCATAATTTTTTAATTAAACAAATTCCATAGCATTCACAATTAAGTGGATAGTCATACGGTAAGTATGATATTTTTAAGTCCTAAGTACAATCAGAGACATATATAACAAAGTTTATACGTCCCTGGTACACTTCTACATTTACAGTAGAAGTTCCACTGTTATCATGGTTATCGAGTGCATCAGCATCTCCTCACCATTCCAATCGACAAAGCAGACACATTTGTCGTACGACTTAATTACTTTTCAAGACGTGCGTCGCCATCTTTGTAATGAATACACTGGAATTGCAAATTGAAAATAAAGGCTATTAAGTAGGTATTAATCAAAGCAAACTTTTGTCATAATGCATTTTAAATACCTTATCCACAAATGCATTAATTGTCAAGGAATTGTTTTCGTTGAAAAGTCCGTGCAAGTGCATTTTTGTACAACGTGGTCTCCCCACAGGATCTTGTTTTTTGCGATAAAGTTTTCCTAATGGTATGATGAAACACAAGGTATCTTACTACAGTAAAAGTAGAGTACACCCCTTCTAAAATTGCAAACGACTTCTCCAGTCTGCGAGCAATGTTCGGATGCTGTCCAGGGCATGATATCCCTTGCATGCGGGTCCTGTAAAAGGACCCATTCCCAATTGAAAATTGACTGTTTTTCCCCAAAATCTAATTGAAAAATTCCCAAAATAACTGTGTCATATTGTGTTATAAAACATAAAAGATAGGATGCTGATTTTGTAACTATGCTGAGTGAGACATCCTTTATACAGCTGTACAGTACCTATCAGACCCAACCTAACAGAAAGTAGACCTTGAGTAAACTAAAGCCAAAGTAAACCCAGAGTGGACACAGAGAGTAAACCCCGATCAGAAGTAGACCCCTGAAAGCAGACACTACATGTGTATTTGGAATATACAAGGGGTGGGAATTACAGGCGGTAAGATGGTACATATATTGTAATTTGTAAGATAAAAGACGGGTCTGCTTTACACTTTAGTGTTTAAAGTGGACCCCAAAAGCAAACCCCGAGTAAACCCTGAGTGGACCCAAAGTAAACCCAGAGTGAACGCAAATTTTTAAAAGCAGACCCCGAGTAAACCCCAAAAGTAAACCCGGGGTTTAGTTGGGGTCTGCTCTGGTGTTAGGTTGGGTCTCATCGGTACTGTATATGTCAATCAAAATATCTGAGTGTTCTATTAAGTGTGGTTTATTTTGACGAAAACATTATTTTAATGATTAAACATGTAATATGCTAATGAAAACAAAGAAAACTGTATTAAACTTTTGTTTTTTGCTAACTTGCATCAAGTCATATTTGTTTAACTATTTTTCCCAAAAAGAGCAATTTGTCGACGAAAAATTCCCAAGTGAAAGGGTACAGGACCCTGTACCAAAAAGTGTCAATTGGAGCTGGATACCTTGTGTTGTTATTATCTTTAAGGGAATACTTCAACGCAGAAGCAGTACCTGTGGATATCCCCAATTACCTAATCACATATCATAATCAGAATGTACTAAAGCCAACAGTGCTGAATACTCTTTTTTCTTTTTTTCACTTCTATTTGGGGGTCTCAACCATACAGGTTAATGTAACTTGCTTCTTTTTGTAATGCTGAAAATGTTCCAAAGTGGTGAAAATAAAGGAAGTTGGTGAACTTGATTTATAATGTTGCGATGTTTAAACATTAACCTTTGATTTAACAATCTTTTATAGATTTGTACTGAATGAAGTATAAAAAAATGAGGCAGTAGTAATTAGCATGTCTTTCAAACGTCCAACTGAGGTGTCATGGGACAGGTATGTTTAATGTGTACGATGGTATTGTTGAGGCAAACGCAGTCAAATGTAAACATGTAGACAAGAATGTGTATCATCTCCATCAGAAACCATTAAAGAATTTGTTGAAATACCAATTCATTCAATCATTATCAGATGAAGGCAATAGAAATGATTTGGAAATCATGGGATAAAAATAAAATGCAAACAGAGCTTGGTACTTGTCCATAATTTATGGTTCCAAGAAGATTTTTTTTCTAGTTAGTAAATCCTTACTGGCCTAGGACCAATTCTTGCCAAGTACCATTTCTTGTAATTGCTATGAAATGTCTCAATCTTAACATGCACAACTATGTGGTGGCGAAAATAGGTACTTGGCGAGAATTTGTCTTAGGCCAAAACAATTTCATATGATAACTGCATTGAAATAACATATATACCATACTCTCTTTTCTATAATTTCAAATTGGCAGTCAACATTGCAAAGATATTGACTGGTATTCAAAAACTGGCATGTCAAGTCTTGTTTTAAAAATTTCCTACTGAAAGTGGCTCTATTGAGCTACACACAGCATAAACATATTATTTCCAAAATAGAGGACTAATTAAAGTCCAGAGACTCTTTCAAAGTGAAATATTGTACTAAGTATGAGTGATTCAATAACAGTCCCTTATTTCAAGAACAAACGAAAAGTTATACTTGAATGTTCTTTGTGTTTAAGTTATAACATGTTTCATTTTCTTCATTACCAGTTATCATGATATCATTCAGAACATGTTTATTTATTTATTTCAGTGATGAAGATGAGGAGCTCCTTAATTTTAATTCCAAATTCAAGGTTTGGATTATTGGATTTAATTCATTGCTTTTCAACAAACTACCAAAAACACAATCATTTATATTCAAAATATTGAATTGAGCACGATTCTTGTGATGATTTATCACTGTGATGTAAATTTGCTATATGCGTATTGATACCAATAATAAAAAATGATCTTGCTGGAAAAATAAAAAGCAAATGCGAGGACCTTGTATATTAATGTTTTGTAAAATGGATCATAGTTCTCTAAAACTTAAATTTTGATGCATGTGTAAGATCATACATGAATTGATAAGTATTATGTAGTACACTGATTTTTTTTTTCAATTCATAAAATTCAAACCACAAATCATGGAATGATTAAAAAATTATTTAACTAAAATATTTTTATTACTTGTATAGATAAAAAATTATGTAAAAAAGGGTAAAATGGTTTTTTTCATGACAGGCTGATGATGATGAAGAGCTAGACGAGGATGCATTGCTAGGATCGGATGATGAAGATGAATTTACACAGTCTTCAGTTTTGTCAGACAAAAAATCCAACACTGGCACATCTCACAAAACAACCAACCAATCCACAAACAGTAGAACTCCAATAACCGGGCCCAGCAAGGGCAATAACTCTACTGGTAACAGGAATGCCAACAACAACAACTCTAGGAAGGGAGGGGAAGATGGAATCAAAACCAGACAAATCACCCCAAAGTCCACTGGGAAGCAGAGTAAAAAGATTGTCCCAGTTGAGTAAGTTTCTGCTATGTAAACAAACCCCCCCCCCCCAAAAAAAAAAACAAACAAAATGTGCCAAAGAAACACTTATTTAGTACATGTAAGTTGAATGAAAACAAGTAATTAAGTGTAAATTTAAAATCATTATCTGAAGAGCTCATAGTGTCATGAATGACAATCAGACTGGTTTGAGGTCACCCAAATTGGTACTTATAAAACAGTAATTATTATTCATATAAAGGTAAAAGACTGGGCAAAAAATACACTATGTAATTGGTTTTTAAGATCAATTTTATATTTATTTATTTTTATTGTGGAAGTTGGTTAAAGATATGCTTGACTGCTGTAGTATTTGATAAACTGTTTTTGAATGAAACAAAAAGTATAAAAGCATAGTTACAGTACCAATACTTATTGATAGCCTATACTTGGTGTTACCTCCCAAAAATTACAGAGTACTGGCAATTGAAAAATGAAGCAATGATTATTTTAACAAGTTTTTTCATTTTGAAATGTGAAGAGATACATTTGTTTGTATTACAATACAAATGCCATTGTATTACAATACAAATACAATACAAATGTATTGAGAATTTCTGTGATAAAAAGGCCCGTCTTTTACATGTAAAGCACGATTTAAAAGTATATTTCACTTACTTTATTTTTCTTGTGTTATGGATTTGTATACATGTGTTGAGTTATTTTGTTTAGGATGAATGATTCGGACCCTGAGCCAGTCCTATTATTGGATCCAGAGGAGAGTTATGACTTTGATGAATCGGGGGTGTCAGAGATAATTCTGGACAGTAGTCAGGTATGATATAAATATTCATCACATGTTAAATTTACTATAACTGTCTCTTTTGTCAAAATGCCAGTATATTAAAAAAAAATCAATCTTGTTCCATACTATTCTGCTAGTATGTGAGTTTGCAAAGCTAAAAAGAGTTCTTTCGATAAATTGAGTACTTAGATATTTTCTGCTTTGTTTTACAGGGTGAAGAGCCTGAGGACGAGTTCGTCAAGCCCCAGCCTGTGACATCCAGACCCCAGACAAGGGAAGCACCTGTAAGGGAGAGACAAACGGAGGAGGAGGACCAGTCAGATGTCTCCACACTGGAGGTAACAATTCGCCCACTGATGGGCTTTTATGGACACTTGTCATTTTACAGATACTAGTAATCAAATGTTCGACATTAGTATGGATGTTAAGAATTTGTACTGCTGCAAGTCTTATGAGCAGACTTAAAAATGTCTTACTACAAGTATGAAGCTATGTTTTGTCCTTTGATAATTTTCATACTTATCCACTGCTGTGTGTTTCATCTTACTATGGCAAATCTGCTGCAGCTTTTTACTTATTATGGGCTTCTTATCCTAACAAAGTTTGTTACGAGGTGGATGAACAAGTGACATATAAATAATGAATCACATTTGTTTTCTGTACAGGTTTCTGTGGACCAGGGCCAGGAGAGTAGCGAGGATAGTGATGACAGCGACAATGAACATGGCAGGAGGAGGCGATTCAAGACGGAGCGCCAAGGGAGCATCAAACTGTCCACTCATAAGGCTGCGGATATTCCAGACACATTAGGTCAGTGTGTGCTACATGATATCAATGGAGAAATAAAGATTTAAAAAGATCCTAATGAACTTGTAATTGTCTGGCTATTTTGCAGATGGTAATACTTAACCTGCATGTATAGAAATCTGACATTTTAAAAAAAGTGTTAGTTTAGGCCACATAAAATTAATTTTTAGATTCTCATCCCCGCCCGCCCCTCTGAAAATGGCCCGCCCTGATGCATTTTATTTTGAAAGAAAAATTGTGTGAAAAAAAAATTTGGGAAAAAAAATCGGGCTCGGTATTCAAAAAATTCAAAACATTTTAATGGCTGTCTAAACATGTGGATTACCGTTTGATTCCAGTCATGTTTGTTATCATAAGGATACTAATGTCTTCATGCATTGCCAGTTAAGTCGAAATAAAATGGAATTGAAAGATTACATGTGTGTTTGTATACTCATATTAGCATTAACAACTTAAAAAAACAGAGCAGTTGTTATTTCTAGAACATGAACAGTAAAAAGGGTGTTTTTATAAAAATAAAAAATAATAAATAAAATACGCCCACCCGCCCCATATTTTTTGCAAATCAGGATGAGAATCTAAATATTAATTTTATATGGCCTTATTGAATAATAATTTTTAAATGAATGATATCAAAATTATTTCTCTTTTCAGAAATTTCAAAAGAGCAGGAAAAAGAAATTGAGCAGTTTTTACATCATGGTTCAAATAAAAACAAGTCATATCGAGGCAGAGGAAGGGGCAATTTCTCAAATATGCGAGGACAACAAAGAATGGGTCTAAATCAAGGTCAAAGGTCAGGACCACCAGCCAATCAGAATATGAATCAGCACTTTTCACATGAGGCCAAGCCCAATCAGAGTCATTATCAGGTTAGTCTAATTCCAGGCTCGTTGTGTGTTTCAGAGTGGCTGTGTTATGTTTTTTTTGTTGGTTCAGAGTGACCTTACGTGTTAACTCTACGGCTATACGCGGAAGTCTACCGCTTTTTTAACTCTGTCTCCTGCCTACTGCTTTTATTAGAAAATCTACCACTTTTCTTCAAAATACTTTGAAAGCCATTGTGGTCCAAAACTCTTGTCAGGTTTGAAATTAGCGTGTGACTTGAATCGGGGGCATCCAACGCTTTTTAATGTCGGGTGTATGATAAGTTTTCAAGCATGTATTTTACATTGAACGATGAAAGAAACCACTTCCAGTGATTACATTAGTTACAAGACATGTCAATATTTTGCTTTATTGATGACTGAATATACCTTTTAACTTGGCCATAACAATAAACTTGACTTGCATTTTATTGCAACACTGCATGATTTGTGATAAGCTTGTAAACATCGTTTTTGATGTTGAAAAAGAATATTCAATTTACATGTACTACTAGTTCTTACTTCTCTTATTTGTTAAATTTCGGCAACTTAACCTGTTTTTACTGAACAATGGCAATTGTTAAAGTCTCTGCACACAAAGATCCCCCCCCCCAAAAAATAGCATAATTAATTTGATGGTAAATGCATGCAAACTTTTTTTTGCATGTGTTGATATTGCTAAATTTTTAAAGTCTTTTATATTTTCGTTGATATCCATAATTACTAATCAGATACTCTATCTACATAAATAGTATAAAAAAATATGTGCTTTAAAATATACACGAAAAAGGCCGCACACAATGCTACCTCTTTTGGGTTCTAAATCTACCTGTTTTTCACCACTGGAGGTTAACATGTATGGAGCGGCTGTGTATTGTTTTCTTTGAAGTTTCAGAGTAAAATTTGGATGTTTAATATATTTTAGCTTTCACTAATCCTTATATTGGGCCTATGCATTATGAAATACGAAACTGATTTTAGTTAAAACCGGAAGTAATCATAGAAAGTAAACAAAACGAAAAACAAGTCATACAACTTTGTATCAGTTGCTGTGTTACTATAAATACCAAAATGACACAAAATTATATTGATTACCAATATATTTTTGCTTGTATTGATTACTTCAGTTTCTTGAAAGGTAATCTTTTATAATTTTTAAAGAATATTAAAATTATATATTTTATAGAAAGGTTAACCTAAATTGAAGGTTTTGACTCTGACACCAGTAATTTTTAAATATGCATTCTATGAGAAAACAAATACAAAACAAGTTCAAAATTGCTATGAGAGTATGAAAAATTATAGTACATTCAATTTTTGTATACTAAAACTTGGAAGTGACTTTTGCTAAGTAAGTTAGATGTTGGAGTTAATTAGGAGTTGTCTCTCTTTGAATAGCATAACACATATTCATTGAATTGACTTTACAAGTATGATCAAGGAACAATTATCAATTTTGTAAGATATAACACAGCAAAAAAAAGATTTTGTATAGTTAGTTATGGGTAAATTTAATTTTCATTAGTGCATTGAACAATTAATAAACAAAAAATCAATTAGAAGAATAGTGTAGAAAGCACTAGAATGTTCTATAGTTGTAAGCGAAGTATATTCTTGTATTTGGGGTTCTTTATGTCTGATATGACCCAAATGCAAATGCCAAGGACAGATTCCTTATAGATGAATTCAACATCAAAATATTGATTTCTGTGCATTCAGAAGGAATTAAGTGATTTGTCAGCATATAATCAGTATCAGGAAGTTCTACCTTTTTTGTCCATCAGTTTTCTGATCTTTTGTTGTGTCATTGATGGCAATTTAATGAACTAAGAGGCTCTGTGTGCAGAGAAAGGTTTTAATCAGAGAGAAACATTCCTGTGGATTCATACAGTAAGCAGCCATGGGATCTAGCATCAAATGTGGGGCCAAATATTTCTTATTTGATTATTTCTTATTCTAGGGCGCAGCTCCACCAGTGTCTAAACCCCAGAAGATCCACATAAACCCTCACTTCAGGCGGGCTGGCATGCTCCCGCCTCGCCAAGGGGACGGCCTCATGCCTACCCCAGCCATACCCCCGCTGTTCAGACCCCAGGGACCCCCTTCCCTTCTTCATATACAGCCCTCAGCCCCCATCATGCATTCTGCTCCACAGGTAAGCATTATGATCGTCTTATTCATGTGATTTTTTTCTTGAATTTGAGCAAATATATGAATCTTGTTGTAGTCCATTTTTGTTTTATAGTATTAAAACGTTGTTGTTACTCTATTATTATGTTGAATATAGTTGATAATCTTTCAATATTTAAAAGTATTCTTTTATCACGTTTTGGGGGTATTTGCAGTAAGCTAATTTGCATTGAAAATCAAATACTTTTCTTATTAAACATGAGGAATTAATATTGGTGTAAAACTGCAAGAAGCACCCATAATGGATTTTACAAATCTTGCTATTATATTTCAGACATTTATGAACTATGAAATCATAAAAAAAAATTTGATATTTGCCATTTTTAGGTCTCTTGAGTCACTCAGGTGACCTATTGCAATTGATCTGCGTCCGTTGTCGTGCATCGTCTGTCATGCATTAAAAATTTTACATTTTTAACTTCTTCTTAAAAACTTTTGGTGTGAAGAATCTCTATTGTAAGAGGAATCTAAATTATGAAATTTATGGCTTTACCACCCCCGGGGCCTCATAGGCGGGGCCAAATATGCAAAAAAAAGGTAAAATTTTCAAAAATCTTCTTCTCTACTGCCACACATGTGGGGAAAAAACTATATGCATGGTTATGATGTCCATGAAGCCCTTTACCAAAATTGTGAAATTCATGGCCCCTGGGTCAGGGGTTCAGACTCTATGGCGGGGCCAATATGGCCATATAGTAAAAATGTATTAAATCTTAAAAAATCTTCTTCTCTACTCCCATTCTGTACTATCACAGTCGTGGGAGATAAAGCCATGCATTGTTATTATGTTCATAATGTCCTGATGTAAATTGTGAAATTCACTCCCCAGGCCTTGGGGCAGAAGTTGAGGCATTTTAGGGGGGGGGGGGATAAATAACCATTAACAATTTTAACTTCATCTTGAAAATTACATGGTAAATTGTCACTTGGCAATATTGAGATTAAATATGTGTTCTATTTTAGGAAATCTACTTTAATATCCTGTGCATTGTATACCTGTAGAAATAAGCTGTATGCATTTTGTGTGCATTATAAATGAAACTGTGAATATTATAAAACATTGACCATTAAAGGCCTACAGGTCTCTTATTACCAACAGTTTATAATTTTTGACGAGGAGTCTCAGATTAGGGTGTAGACTTCAAAATGAAGCTTAAAATGCAAACATGACACTCTCTGGCTATGGTACTCAGGTTACTGTCAAGACCTGTAGGCCTCTTGTTTTCTTATACAAAACAGTGGGCTCTCAGAATTAAGTACTTGTCTGAAAAAAGGAATATACAGTATTTGATAAATATTGTAAAGTGCTTAGCCCCATTTATTGGTTATTGTTAATTATAGTATTGATAATTATTTATTGATAATAATTGATTAATGTTTCAGAGTACTCCCTGGACCTCCCAAGCTAATCCTCAGCCCATGTATAGTAAACCAAATCCCCCACATCAAGTTCACCATCCTCAACATCCTCAACATCAGTTTCCTCGTAAGTTGTTGTAATCTTTCTTTATAAATTGTGTATTTATATTAAATATAGATTAAAGTTGAAGAATGTTAGAATACTTTGTTTCTTGAAGGAGCCAAATAATATTGAATGTATTTGCAACAAAAAAACTTTGAAGTATGAATATCCATGAAATAAAATGGGTGTGTACAGTTATGACTTTTGACCAAGTAGAATATCTTTATTCACTGTTACAGCTCAACAACCTCAGCCAAGACATAGTGTTCCATATTCCGACTATTCAAGGGGACCTCCATCTTACCCTCCCCAGGGGCAGCAGCTCATGAGACCCCCTCATGTCCCCCACAGTAGGCCGCCATTCCATGGTCAGGAGTTCCACCAGCAGAACCAGTTTCCCTCTCATGGGCCCCCTCCTCTACAGCCATTATTACCCCAGGGGCATCAGTTTCCACAGCGTCCACAGCATCCTCCCCCGCTAATGAGGTCAGAACCTCAACATCAGCATCATGGACAGATGGGACCTCCTCCACCTCAACATGTTCAGAATAGACCCCCACTTCATCAGGGACCTCAGATGCAGCATCCTCAGTATGGTCAGCAGTTCTCCCAGCAAAGGTAAGAATGGGCAGGAGCTTGAAATACACAGGTGCAAACAGTAATCTGTACCAAGAACATAGCATTATAAACCTTTATTTATGCATATAAATGTAATGAAAACTTTATAAAAATCTATTTCATACATGTAAATCCCATGAGAGCTTGCACTTTCTTCTAAACTGAAGGAAATAATAATCAGTGTGTAAGTTTTAGCATACTGGTTGAGAAATCATAGAATACATGTTAGGGAAAGATAATGCTTTCTTATAATTAGGGCACAATATCTACCCTTTGCTATAGGTTTCCTACCCCTGGACATAGCTCAGAGTCTCAGGTGCGACAGAATTTCAATCAGCAGCAGCAGCAACAACCGAGATTTCAGCAGATGGGCCAAGGATTTCAGAATCAGCCTAGGCCACAGAGGTTTCAGTCTCAAGGGGAGAGAATGCCCCATAACCTAAATAATAATGCTGTGCCACAGCATCCTGTCATGAAGTAAGCATGCAAATATTATCTTATTTTCACTATCAGAAATTCCAGTTATGCTTTTAAATAACAAATTTATAATCTTGTGAGTAATATCTTGAATTGTTTTGTATATTTTAATTGAAGATTCATATAATGGCAAAAAGAAACTGAAGATCAACTGCAGGAGGATAGGAGTCTAATAAAGTTTTAACTTAATGTAATTTTATCTCTGAACAGACCAAAGCCAAATGCTGTGTTGCATGCACATGCCAAGAAACTGAAAGAACGGGCTAGGAAGTTTGGACAGACCCCCCAGATGGGCCCCTCTAGACCTACAAAGCCCCCAAAGAGACCATCAACAGAGGCACCGAGTACTGATTCCTCACCTGTCAAACAAAGCAAAGTGGAGGTGGAAGTTCTGGTAAGCAGGGCATTGTAATCTAGACCTATAATTTGTTTGTGCTAAACATTTTAAAGAAAAGACTAGGGGTAGACTGCTTTTTACGGTATTTTTCCTACTTCTTGCCAAAGAGTTTATGGATTTTAACTTTTGTATGCTGTTGAATGCGCTTCCGTCAAAGTTAAATCTTTACATTTATTTCACTGAGAGAATTTATGGAACACTCGGCTCAACTCCTTAATGTCTATTGATTTAATCTAGACCCCAGAAGACAAGGAGCTACAAGAGAAGTTGGCAATGCAAGCAAAGCAGAGAGAGATGATTAGGCAGAGGAAGGAAGCCAACAGGCAAGCATTGGCTCAGAAAAAGCGGGAGCAACTAGCAAAAAGGCTTGCCGAGAGAGGTAAAATTGAATGATGAGGGATAGTTTATTTATAAGTGAATTTCATTTTCAAGATATCTGGCCCTGATTTTGTCTAACTTTAGTTCAAGACCCTTTTGTTTATACATTTGTAGGTCAGACAATAGAAGACATTGAACAACCAGCAACTGGAAATGCACAACCAAACAAACCATTGAATGTCAATACTGCACCTAAAAAATCTTTCCCAGCAAGTCAGCCTCCATCATCTGGGGGTCAACAGATCCAAACTATTCATTCAAACGTCAATCAGAGCCCGCAGAGAAAAGTGGTCAACCCTAATGTCAGTGGTAACAAGCCCACCAACCAGATGACTGACAAACCAGCAACAGCCAACAATAAAAAGCTCATGAGGAGGATAGAAACCGTGAAGAAAAATGCTCAAGGGGAAATCATATCTAGAGAAATTAAACTGGTTCCCATTGAAGATGAAGCCAGTACTAGTGCAGAGACTTCTGTGTTGAATCAGGGCCGAGTTCAGGTAGTGAAGAAGAGTGTCCCTGTTGCGGCTGGCAGTGGGAATAGGTCAGTGATTTCACCGAATAAAAGTACAGAAGCTGGTAACAGGGCTGTGATAAGAATTGGGACAGATAGTGAGGACAGCGAAGAAGGGGATAGAAGGAACGTCATCAGCCAGCAGCCAACCAGCAGAGTAAGTGTACAAGCAATCTTTAGCTGTATAAACATAAAATTTAGTATAGACTACTCTTTGAATAGTCTTACGGCTCTTAGGTTGATATAAAGTGACCTTGGGATAGTAGAGGCTGCAATATGAATAATATAACACTCTCAGGTTTTTTAATGATATTGAATATTCTCTTATTTCAGAGAATTGTTGTAACCTCCAAAACTAAAAGTGTAATGGTGAAGAATCTGTCTGTGTCAACATCTGACGTTGTCATCAAGAATCTCTGTACCACAATTGGACCAGTAGAGGTATGTTTCCAAACACTGAATCCAAGGGGGAATGTTCATATGATTTTTATGCAAAGTGATAAATTTTTTGGTATTACCTAAAATGCAAACAGCTTCAAGCCTAAAAATTTTCCTTCTTTCAAATAGACCACTAGAAATAAATAAGTTAAGCATTGTTATTAATATAAAATATGGAAAAATGATATTTAAGAAAAATTTTCATTTTAAATCTTGATCATGTCACTTCAAATATCATAAAATTGTTTTTTTTATGAACATGTGACGTAGCTACAGTAATTGGCTCTCTGACAGGCTAGGGTTGATGACAAATTCTATTTATTTATTTTTTTTTGTATTAAACACATCTAAATTTTTCTTATATTAATTTTGGAAATAGACCATTGAGAGAAAACAGAAGGATGCTGTTATCACCTTTAAGGATGGAAAGCATGCAGCTATGTTTGCTGAAAAGTACAACAGGTGGGTAAATCCTGACACAGAAAAGTACAACAGGTGGGTAAATCCCGACACAGAAAAGTACAACAGGTGGGTAAATCCCAACACAGAAAAGTACAACAGGTGGGTAAATCCCGACACAGAAAAGTACAACAGGTGGGTAAATCCCGACACAGAAATTTTAGACATTAAACTTTATACCGGTACATTTTTCTTTTAGTGCACTGTTGATGATATGTTCTAAACAATAAGTTAACTTTACATATCAGTTAACAGTTTATTATCCCCTCGCGCAACTTGTTGCGAAGGGGATATAGCATCGCTACTGTGCGTGTGTGTTCGTATGTGTGTATGTATGTGTGTGTGTGTGTGTGTGTGTGTGTACTCCATTTCAATTTTCTAGTAAATTCCAAGAAAACCCTCTCATGAATATCCATCAAACTTTGTACACTTCTTGGACATGGTAAAAGGACATCCTGTTGCTTTCAAAATCAATTGATTAAGTATTTTTTTAAATTATCGTAAAAAATGAAGTTAAAAACATGAATTTTATGTACGACTTGACAATAGACATTTCCGGTAATTTTATGTACGACTTGAAGTTAATCGCTACCGTATACAGTTCAAATCAACAACTTGACATTTTTGAGGATTTAAATCTAATAAAGGTAAAAAAAAATGTTTTGTAGCATTGGAGTGTTTGACGAGTGCCCATAGTTAAAAGTTGAAGCGGGCAAGAGATTTAAGTCTGCCGATTTACATCGAAACAAGCAGTCGACTTTCGGACAAATTTCCCCGTTTACTTACAATAGAACTAGTCCAAAATTCAGTAGAGACTTTGACAGATATTGCACATTTATCACGCGAAAATTGTTTTATATTAATAATAACTGCATATATATCTACTATACTGTGGGTTAATTATAATACGACAACTAGCAACTAGAATTTCCATCAGAGCAGACTACAGAGCGCTTGATTTTCAGCTACGTTTCATAATGTATACGGATCGTTTATGTATGCTTATATAAAAATGAATGTCACTAAATGAATCTAAATTATTAAACTTTAAAGTATGTGTGTTGAGTTTCTGCTAGGAATAGGAAAACTGTTATGTAAACCCCCTCCCCCAATTTATACACCACAAAGCTTGGGGATTGGGATTAAATAGATATTACATGTATGTATTCAAAGTGGTTTAATTAAGGAAATACTTTCTTTATTTTGATCTGATAAATTTACATGTATTTTCCTAAATAACGTATTCCCCCGTACAATAAGTCATGTCACGAGGGGATGCTCCGCTTAGCGGTGCCCTTGTTTAAACAATAAAATGCTTTATTTGATGATTCATGCGGGATATGAAGGTGGCGACATTGCAGAAAAAATACATAACCCGCATTTTTTCTGCAATGATCGCTACCTTCATACCCCGCATGAATCATCAAACAAAGCATTTTATTGTTTATATTTACATCATTCTTTTAACAAATTGATACATTGATTGTAAAAAGTAAGTTAAATTAACTAAATTACTGTTAATGTACATCAGTACGTTAGATAAAAGAACAGCCAAATCGTCTCTTTTGGGAATTTGAGTCTGACATCATCATGATAATTTCGTGCAGTCTGTGATTTTTTTTTAGGTCGCTGTAGGTTTCGACAAATCGATAAACGGGGTGTGTAGATTTCAGTCCTGTCAATTTCCTGTCAGTTTCAGTCACTGTAGGTTTCAACCAATCAATAAACAGGGCATGTTGATATCAGTCCTGTTAGTTTCTATAGAGCTATGAATTAACTAAAGTTTCCGTAAGAAATAGAGGGAATCATACTCGGTAGATGTAAATATAAAATTGTGTGCTGATTAACAGATGTACTTACTGTGTATGACAAAACAGGGTTATTAATGTAAACTGATAAACTTGTAAAATATGATGTATGGAAATTATACATGTATATTTGTGTGAAATGCATTCAAATGAGGCAAAGCAAAAAATATATAATTATTATTTTAAAACAACTTGTAAGAATTATATTAAGAAGTTCTAGTAATATCTTCTTTTCTTAAGTATGTATTTTTTCTCATGTCTTTCTTTAGGTCCCTTTTAGATTTATCTACAATTTTGGTTTCTCTTGTTCGTTATTGAGGAGAGGAGGCCATTCTGTATGGACATGAGAAGAGGAGGGTTACTTGACGGGGGAAAAAGAAAAACTTAATACAACATCTAGAAATTCCACAGACATACTTCCTCATCAGGGACAGCTTTAGATTGGAGGACAGAGAGAGGACAAGACATTGTCATCGAAGCTGGATTTCTTCTTTCATCAGCATCATTCAGCAGGACGAGTGAAATAGGTTTTAAATATCACTTACCGCTTTGGTGATCTTGTTAGAAGATGTTTAACTGTTGTTGAATTTCCCAGAAATATGTTTAAAGTAGTTATCTGAAAGATGACCTAACTAGAATAATGTTATAGATACATGTATTTATGTCCAAAGGGCTAACCTCACCAATTATAACCTCACATTTTACATTAACATGTTTCCCATAAGATCACATGAAATATCAATAGTATTCTCCTGATTTAACCTGACAAGATCTAAGCTCTGTGTTTGGTGTGTATTATGTCCCTAGCTTTAGGGGAACTACAATGTTACTGGTTCCATAGTCTTTTTGATTCACATCTCTCAATCGTTATTTAATAGTCTGTATTCACAGCTCATCAGCTTAATTTTAAGAATAGAAAGCTATAAAATCGTTTTTTATGAAAACACGAAAATTGTTCTAATGGAAAGACAACAGTTTAATCTAGAAAAAAAATGGATTACACAAAGATTGAAAATTTACAATACAGGTAAAGTACCAAAGTATCTATTACATTTGATATGGATCGAAAATTACTTATTAAAAGAGTTTCTGCAGTTTGGATTGTAACATTCAAAAAAATTACTTATGTTAGACAACTTTATTTACTATGAATTTTACTTTTAGAATTCTTTCTAGTTGGCGCTTGTGTGTTTTTAAAATTAAACCAGTAAAGTACAGTACTTGTGCTTAAAAAAATGAAAAAATCATAAATCTTCAGCAACAATGTTTAAATATGCAGTAAAACATGGATACATGGAACTTACATTGAAAACAAAGCTAACAACAAAGTCAATTTTATTCCCCAAGTTTTCATTGTATTTTAAACTTGTGGATACAAAAAAATCTAGATTAAATTGAATCAAAATTTCATATCTAACTCTTTACTGTAATTGTGTTTTACTGTAATTTTCAAAAATTACTTAATGGTGGACAAAGCATTAAGGTGGTATGGGACACCTCCATATTGTGACGTACTTTCTTTTGAAATAAGCAATAAAATCATACTATATCATTTTTTTGCCCCAAAATTGTTATAATTTAACAACGTAGCGCAATGGGTTAGAGCATTAACTACGAATGTGTAAGTCAAGAGTTTGAATCCCGCTGGGCCTTTTATAATTTTTACCTTTCCAAACATTTTTAAACATTTTTTTTTTTTTGGTCAAATATTGTAAAATTTGAAAATTTTAAAATGGTGAAAGTATTTTGATTGTAATGTACTTTTATCCACATTAATATCAGCAGGTGTCCCATACCACCTTAAAGGAAATATAATTGAGCCACTATATCCTTAGCATACTACATGTATGGATTTAAACAGTTTCCATTGGCTTTTTGGAAGAAGGGGTATTAATACATGTAGTTTATTAATTTTTTGCATTTTCCAGAATTAATGTGTGGGTCATGAAAAAATTATTCAATGAGTATATTATTATGATAAGAATAGAACAAAAAAGGAAAATTCAATTCATACAAAAACATTAAAAATGTTTTCACATTGAATAAGGGATCTTGGCATTTTACATACTACTGTAGTGAATATTGGTTCTTGAACAGTACAGTAACAGCAATTTTTAGTCCAGGTTTAAGGTGCATATAAACACAAGATATAATTAGAACATTAATTACCATTAAATAAGTGTGATTAGTACAGAGCTTGAGATCTTGTCAGTCTTTTATGCATGTCAAGAAGCAACAACATTCTAACAAACTCACGATTCACACATTTTTATCCTTTGCCTACAAATTGCGTATCGTATATGCAGTTGAGACAATTTCAAAATACAATAAAACAAAAGACATGAAAGTTTAGAGTTCTGGGCATTTGCCTTGTAAATATTGGAGGATTTTATGAGTACACAGTGCATTAAAGCATGGAATTCACACATGACTTTTAGCAAAATAATAGAACTATTTTCAACTAGTGAAGAAGAAAATTTCCTGAAATCTGCTGTGAAGGACATTTGAAGGATGAAGTGTGACAGTGAAAGTTCATATAGAAAATTGAAAGAAAAGATTGTTTAACAGTAAAATAGAAAACATATGGAAACTGAAAGTGCTATTTTTGTTGGTGAAGTTGAAGAACTCCAATTAGCATGGGTACAGTATGTGGAAAAATCCAGAAATATGAGTGCTTTTCGAGTGAAGATTTTAAAGAATTTAATTCGCCTGATGCTGTTATTAGTGTGTTCTTTGGATAATGTTGGACTTTTCCCAGCTTTAACCTGAAGCCCAATGCTGAATATGGAACTTTTTATCACTAGGTGGATTATTAGTGCTTTAAGCTCTCTTCGAAGTATGAAATGACATGTCATCTTAGAAAAGAAATTACCGAAAGGACACTTTTAATACAGAGAATAGACAAATTTAAATTGTGTGAATCTATTAAATAAGACTATTCAGTAATGAATTTATACACTTCTTAAAACATACACATTTACTCAAAGCAACATTAATTGCACTCTTAAATGACATAATTATATTAAGTATGCCCTTGATCATGTTGGTAATAATGATTTTTGCATTTTAAAAATCATGGTGAAGAAAAGTCTTATGTATAAATCTTAATATTAAAACATGTACTAAATGAGATCATGGTCCAGATAATATTATTCTTGATTTTGATTTTGATTTTTTTTTTTTTATTTTATTATTTTTTTTTTTTTTTTTTTTGGAACTTGTTTAACAACAGGAAATTATATTTAGTTGAAACAGAAAGCATCAGCATATTTTATGTTAACTAGTTTCTGTAGTAAACGTTTGTTGATGATGTGAAATAAATATGAATATGTACAGTTTGCCAAATTTTGTTGCCTTTTCTGTTGTCAAGAATGCAGAAACTATTTGTTTTTATACTTAGATATTTTTTATATTCTTTATACAAATTGTGTGTGGATTTTCACACGTTTTTATGGTGCTATTTTATACAAATTTATTTTTGATATATCTGTTTCTTTAACAATGGGTCTGCATTCTTTGAATGCTATTTTTCATCAGATCACTCATGTTCAATATATTTGTATTTAAGTCAGTATGATGTTATCATTTTTTAAAATACTTTGCAATTTGAAAATGAACTGAAGAAAGTAGGCACATTTGTACAGTTAATGTTTTTATATTGATTTGTGAGTTGTCTAACCTTTTTGGCTTCAATTTTTATGTTTCCTTTTTCTTATTAACTATTGTGAAGGGTATTATCCATAAGCTTTAAACAAGTGCTTGCGTTGCTATGGCTAATGTTCTAAAGAAAGAAGGATTTTTGCAAACAAAGTAAAGGTGGTTTATTCCAAAAGTAATATAAAAATTGTTTTAAGAGATCTTGGGTATTTTTTTTTACAAGTTGTGTTACAGCAATTTGCCTACTTTCTTAAGTATAAACTAACTAATTTTGTACTGAATAAAAATTGATTCCGTTTTGGTTATCTGTGATATCATACAGAAAACTCTTGGTTAGATGAAGAAATGCATAGTAATTTAATTTTCTTGTTTGGTTTAAGTACATGTACGTCGATCAGATTGTCATCGGTATTGTATTTCTCAGTATTTCTCAGCAAAGTAATTGTAATTGTGTGTTTTAATGTATTTAAAATTGTGTTATTGGTTTCAGAGTTTTTAACGTTAGTAGTTTATACTAGAGTATAAACAAAGTTGTATTGTGGAATGTATGAATTGTTGTAAGATTTATTAATCATATTCTCACTTTTAGCGCCTAACACCATAGACGGCTAGACAGAGGTAAGACTTAAACTTTTCACAGAATTTACTGGAATCAAGTTAGGTAGTGTGACTCTGTTCACTCTTCATGTACGCTCTGTATAGGTAAGTTAACGGACAAAAAGTCTATAGTTGTATATTGAGTATTAAGGAAAAACAGGATAAGTACCGGTACCGTTAAAAAAAATTCTTCCTTTGTCCTTATAAGAAGGTTTGCAATTTGATATATCCTCATGTCCTTTGGTTTAAGGTATTCCGATCATCAGCTGAAAGGTATCGCTATCTATTAGGTATTGCTGTCTACTAGGTATCACTATGTTATGTTTCTTCAGTATCTAAGTGTATTACAGAGTTATACCATGATTGTCCTGCAGAGTTGTATTGAAAAGTGTGAAGTGAAATGTGTAAATTCGAAGGTACGTGTAGATTCTTTTATTTTCACACCATGCATTGTTTTTCTGATACCACTGAGCCAAAGCATTGATGTTGAATAGTCTGAAATGAAGACTATAAGACTATTACAAATTTTCCAACATTAAATCCAAAGCTATTAATTAATATGAACAAAACATTCTCAGACACTTTAGAGTTATCGGACAGTTTGAGATTCGGTCGTTCTTGTCTTCCCATAATGTAAGGTGAGTATCAATAGAATAGCAGTGTCTCTTCTTCTGAAAGTTGAACACTTCAGGGTCGGTAAAGCTCTATCAGCCACTGCCTACATGTAAAATGTTGTTAGAATTCTTTACAACAATGGCAGCATTGCCAGGTTTGGTTCTTGTGCGATGTCCTAGTGTTCAGTCACAGCTGGAACCTGACGTTATATATTTTTTCAATAATCAAAAATATATACCCCTACCTATGATTGTACATTTTTTTTTTATTGTCAGAAAAATATATGACGTCAGCGTAATAGGTTAGGGGTATGTATCTTTGATTGTGAGAGAAATATATAACGTCAGGTGCCTGTTTGTTCAGTAGTTTTGTTACTGATTCAAATAAGCTATCAATTACGTATTCTGAAAATGAACTAAACAAGAAAGGATCAGCTGTTATGCACAGAAATACACAAAGTGGTTAATGTGACTAATTTTGTAATTGCTAAGCACATGACAACATGATGGCGACAGGAAACCAAGTACTTCGGGTGAATATTTTTAGGTATTTTGTATCCTTGACCAAGTTTTAAAAGATTGCACACATAACTCCTGTCATTTGTAATTGAGTAATGATATTGTTTACTAGTGTGCACTGTATTCTCTTTATATGCGATTTCATTTTTGGTGACCGTGGCTTTATTAGATGTTTGAAACTTGTTACATAACAACATAATCTTTTGCCAACTAAATCATGTCAAATGCTTTGTACGCTTGGTTGATATACTTGGAAGTGCGTTGTGACAAATTCCCGCCAAGAATTATGATGTGCAATACTTATGTAATTTTCTATTGCAGCAATAGTTGGAATGTGTGTTGTTTTTATACATTTATATTTCTTTTTTATGTCCATCAAGTACTAGTATACTCAAGACATGTTTGATCTGATGATAATAGCAAACCTCTAATCCATGTTTGCCTTTCAGGATTCAGTACGTTTTTGGGAGTTTTACACGTATATCGTATAGTAATTGATCCACTATGATGATAATTTATGTTTTACTGTCGAATATCCGTCCATTTCCAACTCGACAGATTTAAACGGTTATTCTACATTATTGTTGCATATAAGTTGATTCTTATGGAACATATTTTCTTGTCTATGCTCTATGGTGACGCCGTGTCTTCCCAAAGCGTTTGAATGCGTGTTACATCACAGACTGTCATGAATATTGGTGCCGATTTTAAGAGATAACCAATCTTTAACCTTTCCATTTGGTCTGTAAAAAAGTTAGCCCCCTTAACTCAGTCACAGATATTAATAATCCCTTTTCAGCTATCAAGCAAAGTAGTTAATGCATTCTTTTGAATTGTCTTTTTAACTATCAAGCAAAAGTAGTTAATGCATTCTTTTGAATTGTCTTTTTAGCTATCAAGCAGAAGTAGTTAATGCATTCTTTTGAATTGTCTTTTTAACTATCAAGCAATAGTTAGTAAATGCATTCCTTTATATTGTTTATGTTATATTCTTTATCTTAGAGGTTAGAAAGGTTTTTATCAGAGTTGATGAATGCATAAGTTTTAAGGATTATAGGAAGATGCACTGTCAAGTTACCTTTTCCGATCTAATAGAACAGAAAGGGAGAGAGGTTCTTTTAAGTCGGTTCATTTAGTAAAAGTTTTAGGTGGTAAGACGTATAGTTTTTGCTTTCAGTGAATTTGGCTAAAGTTAGCTAAACTAAGGATATGAAGGCAACAATCTTGCGTTGACTATTTCAGTTGTAAAAGGGTTACAGCGGAGGAAACATTTGCTATATTTATTGTTTACCTTGTTTACATGTTGATGAAGTTGAGTTTTATTATGATCCAACTGCAAGACATGACCGTTATTAAATTTCTTTTGGAATCCGATTATTGTATGAATATAAAACATACTCGTTATTTGTTAAAGTCGGTTCTTTGATATGTCTGCAAAGATCGTCCCGTAAACGATGGTGCTTTTGTTGTCCATGCATCTTATACCTGTTGTTGTTATTTTGACGGTGTCTGGAATGCATTCCTGTCGGTTCTTTTGCATTAAACCCCCATTTTTACGGTACTTGAAGATCATTTGTGTTGGTATCCTTTTTGAAGATTTAGCTAATGTGTGTCCATAAGTCCGAATCTCAATCTCGAAAGACGGTTATTCTCATTTGTTTTACATAATTATAGTATTTATTTCCAGATGCATCGATGGAAAAATGACGACCATTTTATTGTGCCAAACACTTTTATTTGTTGAATTATCTTTATTTTATTGTAAAAAAAAATGTATTGTTGATGATCAAAACAAATTTGTAATGTTGTTGAATAAAAAAAATGGTGAAAAATAAATGATTAAAATATCATATGTGTGTTGTGTTTTTTGTAAATGAGTTTTTAAGAAGATGCAACAAATCGTTTACGATGCAAATTGTTATCTGTGGTGTCATCATCCATCTTGTGATGGAACGAACTAAACCTGTTTCTGTAATTAGTGATGAAGGCGTATTGACTGGCCTTGAACCTTTCCCTCTGAATATGAGCAAGGAGAATGCACGTGGGGATCACGGAACCATTGTAGGGAATTGCCATCATGGATCAGACAAGGTAAGTCCATTACAGAATAATACAAGCCGGGAGTCATATATAATTATGGTTAGAATTTTTTCGAACGTCTTGCGGTATTGATGATCAGTATGAATTAAATCGGCTGATGTCCGTTCTGCATTTTTCGAAGAAAAAAAAATAAAACTAGGGAAAAGAAGTGAAAGTGTTGAACATTGTGTAACGATGTAAAATTTGGTTTGATCGATACAGCTGTACAGCAGGGGTAGACAACTACGGTGTGCTTGTTCATGTATGAATTTAAATGACGAGAAACGTGTTGTAAGAGTAATAAAGGATGTTTTGTAATATACAGTTTGATTAACTGTAACATTCTATGATATAATATATCATAATATTTTATTAATTTAAAGAATTGAAATTATTTAAGAATAATGAAACGGACAATATATCCGGCCCTATGATTGGTTAAAAGTTGACCCAATTTTATCATGTTTACAAAGTTCTCTGTCCACGTGAAAAGGGGATGTTTTCATGCGTTCATATATAAACAAAACGGCCTTCAAAGTTCATTTATTGTCTGAAGCTCTTTGAGACAGTACCGTGTTCTAAACCAAAGAAAGGAATATACAAATTAAAAGGTAAGAATATTGAGATTTCGCATAAAAGCAGTTATCATCGTCTTGAACTCTTCGGTTACAGATACTGAACAAAGCAAATTAAAATAGGCTACTGACAAGAGGTATGATATAAGTTAACATGTCTGTAATTCGCAGTATAAATTAAGGGTACTTTTAATTAAGTAGTAATGATTAAAATAATTTCTCTTCTTAAATATATGTGAAAGCGACGTATATTGTGTGTATTGCCGCGATGTGTATTGCATGCTTTGACCGCGTGTTGTTATTGACCCAATATCTGTAATCAGCTGTTATCTCTCGTAAGGGTCAGAGAGAAATTTTATACAACGTTTATAGAATGAATGTTGATATTCATACTCTGGCTTTATTCTAATTATATTTTAATGCGTAAATTTCTTCAAAACTCGCAAATCGGATCAACCAAAAAAATTACCATAAATATGTATCACAGTGCACGCATGCGCATATTGCATAATGTTAACTGCATGATCAAAACATGATCTCTAATGCGGTCAGCAGTTAAAAGCAGTCGGGGGAGTTATATCTTGACTTTACTGTCTACGCACTAGAGGAATACGGATCTTATTCTCCGATTGGGAAATAGCAGTTCTATTGTTAACACAAGTTTAGGACTGACAGTTTGACAGCTGTTTGATATTGTTTGTTTATTGTTGACAGACATCATGTTGGACAACGAGATGTTAGTAGAAAGATACCAAGACCAGCCCCAGTGTAGCCCGTTTGAGGCGTCATCGTCTCTGGCCATGCCCAGCATTCCCAAGGGCGGTGTTCTTGTCAGGGTAAGCAATCTATACTTAGTTGAATAATCAAAACTTTCATGTAAATTCGTTTGGTAAATTCAAGTTTCTCATGGTAATATTGAAGTATTTGAAATACAAGTTTTTTAAAGATTGATTGTCTTTCAACAGGTCCAGTGTATTGGAGCTTGCTCACCAGAGGGTCCAATGAAGAGAAAGGATCTACACCCTATTTTACCAGGAATGGAAATAGCAGGTGTTGTGCAAGACGTGTGTCCCTCCCTGCCCAATAGGAACTTCAGTACAGGCGACAAAGTCATTCTGTTTCTGGATGACGACTTTGCTGAGAGTGGATACCAGGAATACATAGCTGTGGATGACACTGACAAATGCCTTCAGATCCCAGAGTCCATTCCACTGGAGGTAGCAGCCATGTTGCCAGGAAGCGCCCTCTCAGCCTACAGTGCAGTGTTGAAAGCCATACCTCACATAGAGAAACTACAAGAAGTCAAATGTAAGCATCCAGAGCCAAATTTAATGAAAAATTTTAAAAGTAAACAGTCTCATTTAGTGAAGCTTCAATGTCCTATGCCAACTTTCTTTTGTTTTTACATTGGCTTTGAGTATCATCATTTAATTTTGTCTTCTCTATTGGCAGCTGGAATCAACGTCCTGATTGTTGGAGCAGGTGGAATGGGTCTGTGGGCTGTAAGGCTAGCCAACTACATGCTGTCCCAGTTCAGCCAGACCAACATCAAACTGTTTGTGTCAGACAACAGCATTGACAAACTCCTGACTGCCCTGGACCACGGTTGCTATGACGTCATCCATTGGAATGAGGAGGACCATGAACAGTACATCATAGAGAGGACTTTGGAATCCTGCAAGGGAGGGGTGGATGTTGTAATTGACTTTGTCAGCTCACCCAGAACTGTTCATCGCACACTCAAAATCCTCAATAGGGTGAGTAAACAGGAGTCTCCTTTGATAAATTTAGATTAATAATTTGAAAGGGTGTTGGGGTGGGTTATTGCATTTAGAACTTTATATTGTAAAGTTATGGAATAAATTGTGTTTGATAGAGTTTATAATTTATGTTATAAATTGTTTTGCAGGAGGGTTTGATCTTGGTTGGTGGCAACACAATGTCTGAAGTCAGCATCAATTTGAATGTCCTGGCAGCCAAACAGCAAAGCATTGTAGGAATTCCAAAAGGAACATTGAAACAGTTAATGGAATTGGTTGACTTGGTGGCTGAGAAAAAGGTGAGCATATATATATGGAAGACATTTTTCATGTTGAATGTAGAGTAATGGATTTTCTTTATTATTTAAAGGTTGACAATTTAAAGAAAATTGATGATTTTGATTTTTTGATATTTTACAGGTTGAGCCTCCAGCATTTTCAATCCACAACATAGAAGAAGTTAATCAAGTATTTGAAGACCTTTATCAGAGTAGGATAACAGGTCGCGCCATCTTAAAATTGAACCACTCCCACACAACTGACAACTGAACTGTCACGTATTGTCAGTGTGCCAAGACAGATAGCAATGCCATGTGTTATGATGTAATCATCATCATCTGAACAAAGGCATTGCTAACTTGCAAGACAAGACTGTGTGTCCCTGAATTTCTGAACTCTCCAAGAGTTTGGGAGAACTTGAATTCAGGCTGCCATCCCTTCATCCAATCCATGATCTGCAAAGTAATATGGTGCTCTGATATACACATAGTGGTCATACTGATCACGTGATAGTTTACGATGACGTGTTTTGAAAGTGGACTATGTGATGGTGTTTTGAAAGGGGAGTAGACTTAATAATGCAATGTTGTACCACTGGTGTTCAAATTATATCCTGTCAGAGATTTTGCAAACTGGACTGGATAGTATAGAATTATTGAAAAATCTCTGCTTAGAGTGCTCCTGTGCCCATTAATGGTCCATGTAGGTATGGTGAACATGGTCTCAGGCGACTTAAAGACCTGCTATAAATTGTTTTAAATTATAATGTAGTTGTTTGATGCGGCATTATTTGGTAGCGTTAAATGTGATATTGTGTGAGATTTTTTTTTTCGTAAGGAGGGTGAATCTAATGGAATGTTTGTCGTTGGAGTATATGTGATATGATGCGAGCAAATTGTGTGCGTGTGTTATGTTTTTGTTATAGCCAATTTGTCGTGTACATGTATATGATTTTTTTTTATACTTATTAAAAATTCATGAAACTTGATTTAAGACTGCCTTGTTTTTCCTGGTCTGCAAGAAAATAGATGTGCTAATTGCTCCTAGACCAAAACAAGAAGACTAATTAAATCATGCAGATTTATGCGCAGTAGGATTTAAAAGTCTCGAAATTAAACGGCGTAGAGCCGTACATATTTAAACAAAAAGCAAACAGGGTCAAGGATATTTATTTTACCATTTGGCGAAAACAACCTAAACTTGGTTTGCAGATTGATCCGTTGTTATCTGCTGCACGGTTTTCGATATGACAGCTGCTACATGTTCTCGGACCTCTTAGTAGGTTTCCCTTCCAATCCACACTTTTAACAGGTTGGGACCAATTGCCCAAACGGGAAAATGTGGGCAAAAAATGCTCGAATTTTTGATTTGGTAATTTTTTAAGTATTCATGGTTTTTAAGAACAAAGATATTGTAAACATGCCATATTGTTTATCCATAATAACAAACCAGTGTATTTTATGTTGTGAATGGATTGTATAAGCTCCATGGGAATCTGATAAACTATTTACTCAATATATGTAATGAACGGGCGTTTTGAGCAAAACACGGAAGGAAATTTGACACCCGCCTACACACCCCTTTCTCCACACCTTTTCCAA
This sequence comes from Magallana hongkongensis, assembly GCA_016163765.1. NCBI lineage: Eukaryota > Metazoa > Mollusca > Bivalvia > Ostreida > Ostreidae > Magallana > Magallana hongkongensis. The sequence goes on from WFKH01011801.1 coordinate 42,865,132, forward strand.
AACATTGCAGCCCCTTTCACTAGAGGCATGTTGTGTTTTTACGAAAACACGAACTCTTCCTGACCTGTATTCCAGGAACAAACAGTCTGTCAGAATCCTGACCACAGGCTCCCGTCGAGTTCTCGGGACATCGTTCGGTCACGTTTGTTTGTCCACATTGTGTGAATGGGCAGCTGACCTCAGACATATGTTGTAATTATCAGAGCGGAACGGCGTAAACAAAGTTGGGAGGAATCATCTAGAACCTCAAAAAACTACACGACGTGACTCAAGGCATAAAAAAGTCGGTCTTGTTTATACGGAAAAAGTGTTCATGAATCGCTCATTGACCTATTTACAGAAACAAACAGCATAACGATTTTTAAAAGTGTGTAATATGAAATGTAATAATGGGAATAGACCATTAAGATTACGCCGAAGTTTAATAAAAGTAGGTTTCACTTAAGTTCACAATACATGTACTCTGTAAATAGTATTTACTCTACTTAATAGAAGTACAAATATTGTCTCTATAAATTAGTTTTTGGTCTGAGAGTATAAGAAAGATACATTTTACACCCATCGTTGTTAAGATGTTTACAGATGTAATGGATGTTGATGGACAACTATGTGACTAAGTCAGTAGAATGTCGTTCTTTGTTTGAGTAATTAGTATGATGCTCATCGTTGGGTTCAATGACGACACGTGCCCGCGGGAAGGACGGGTGTTCGATTGATATTTCTCTGGTTGATTGCACGTATCAGTACTTATGGTATGGTAAGTATGGGACACCTGTCGATATTAATGTGGATAAAAATACTTATACATTATATTCAAAATACTTTCACCGGTTTAGAGTTTTAAAATTTTAAAATATATGACCAAAAAATATTTTGTAAAATATTTTGGAAAAGTAAAAATATTAAAAGCCACAGCGGGATTCGAACGATTCGTAGTTAACGCTCTAACCCATTGCGCTACGCTGTAAGATAACTATTTTGGGAAAGAAAAAGATAAAATTATGCTTGATTTTATTGTTTATTTCGATAGGAATTACGTCACAATATGGATGTGTCTCATACCACCTTAATGCATGTAAACGTGTACCAAATATTGCCAATGATTTTTAGGCGACGTTACGGACTGTGAAACTGGTCCTATCCACATTAATTACAACATCATTCAAATCAATTCAATGATTATCTGAAGTTTTAAACCAAGAAGATAGATGTAATAATTAAATAAATTTAGTCTGTTACCTATTCATATGTACCAAGGCCATTTCATAACAATGCAATGACAGTGAAGGTGAAAAGAAACCAGTTTGCCAATGGTTATATGCAATGCAGCGGTTTTGATACTTATAAAGTGCAACATGCAGATAAAGATTGCATAATTTATTCACGAACAAGTGAGCAAAAGTATGGAAATGCTGCGAAATCTACTACATAGAATTATATGGAATCTAGCAAAATTCTTATGATACAGCTGTATAACACTGAAAACAAGGGTTTCTTCTTTATAAATTTATGATAAAAAATATCGATATAGCTCGGTTACATTATGTAAATCGTATATTTATATTACTTTACATAAATTTTATTTCATTTTTGGCACACGTGGTTATAGCAACCATAGGTATTTGGTGTAACATTAACTAACTTCAAATCCTTAAATTCTACCCATATGCTTTTAGAATTTTTAATTTACATAAATTATGTAAATTTTAATATCATCCGAAATGTAAACCTGTTTGGATAAACAAATCTATTTGTTTAAATAAACCATGAAACGATTTAAAAGCTTAAGATCTTGTTTATGCTCCAATAAATTGGGTAATAGATTAATCACTTTACGACTGTATTGAACGCCATAAGGTCAACAAAAGCGACCTTGACCTGATAACGTATTTGTGGTCAGCTTTGTAAACTTGCCCATACAATTTGACTTTGAAATGTGATATCCAAAAGGCAGTTTATCAAGATAAGTCGAAGATTTTGTTTGATTTGTCGATTTCTGAACAACAAAGACAGTTTGACGAAAAATTTCCCTCACATATTTGAAGTTCTCATTACCATTAGAGGAAATTTCCAATATACTAGTAAGCACTGTATCTGAAATCTACAGCAGTCTCTGTGGACATAATATATCTTTAACCAATTGCCAAAAAATAACAATTTTCATGAACAAGTTAATATAAATGTCTAATTAAAATAATGGGAATCCATGATATGTACATGTATACAATTTGTAGTATACTTATAGTGTGTATATATTAAAACTTCTTATTTAACAGGTTTTTAATTCAAAGAGGGAGGGACGTCGCCTACAAACGTAATCGTTAAAAAAAGGAGGTTAGAATGTTGACCGGCCTTCGACCCCGCCTTAACCCATCTCGGGATCAAACAAATTTTGATAAAAAGAAACGTGACATACAGTTATCCTGGCACAGAATAGACCGTATAGTCTTGCCGAGATAAACTCTTAGTCCAGACGCTTGTACACGTGTCCTATAGGACGTGTGCTTATTAGATAAATATATAATTACAGATATTGTAGAGTAAAATGAAATTTAAAGTTTTGTGGCACAGTAGAACATTGAACTACATGTAAGTAGTTCATTACATCTCTACTGATATTCTTATATACATTGTATATTGACCCTTTTTTACCCTGACAGGGTACATTTGCTATATAAAGGAATAAACTTTATTCCAATTATGGGTCCCAGTGCATATATACATAATGTACATCATGTACAGGTACAACATACAAGACGATAAAATATACATGTATGTGTCATTCGGTCAGTGTCACAAGCAGGTGTCTGATATTATATCAATATAGCACAGGCGGAGATAAATGGTATAAGTGGTGAAATCTAGATCATCTATATACAATGTTAACTCTTTCAGTAGTGAAGTGACTATTTTTGTGAACCTTGATTATTCCAGATTTACGTACATATTAGTACTTAAATTTTCCCTGCCTTGTTTATAGATGAATTGAAAGAAAAAAATCAATAACAACACAAAAAGAAAACATTTTATTGCTTTTTATATTATTTTTGTTTATTCTTCACACGCCTAGAGTAAGCATCTTTGATCGTATCCATAGGAATCATTGTGTCTTGTTGAATCATTTGATTAATTAATTGATATTGGTTCTCCGAGTACAAAATGCATGATATGAACCTCTTCTATGATGTAACAAAGGAGATAAGTTTTGATTGGCAGTCATTGAAAATGAAATATTTAACAGTATACTGCATGGCGTGATTAGCACGTGTAGAGAGGAATTCTAGATGACGAAACAACATGATCCACCTTCGTGAAGTATTTTACGCATAGCGGAAGTGTTCACGATATTTTAGCATGATCGTCAAATAAAACCGAATGGAATGTAATTCTGAAAAGGACTATATCATGAATGTCCATTCATTTATTATGGGAATTTATTCAATCTGATTATTATTATTTTTAAAACGTAGAGATTAAAATTAAAGTTACAAGAAATGAAATAACCCTAAAATATCCATTTAAATAATAAACCTAACCATATTTAGTTTGATGAATTCTGATGTTGGGTTAGTTTGTGGTGGAGCTAAATAAAAAAACTTAATTGTTATAATATGTGTTTGTGGAAAGAGAGAGAGAGAGAGAGAGAGAGATGGCAAGTTTATAAAAATTTTAGTAGAACGGTAGAACGGACTCCAATACATTGTCTGAATTTAGACAATTGCATGTGGATTTAAATAATTTGTTTACTAGAGCTCGTTACTAATATTAATAAAGTTCTTTACTTGTTTGAAGAATCATTACCCTATAGACCTTTAAATAAACAATCTGTGCAGACAAAAAATAATGAACACCTTTAATTAAAAAGCCATCATTGTCTCTCATTTCTTAATAACAGGCATGGTACAATTCTATAGGTTCTAGCCTGAGTAACAGAGGTCACACTGGATATTAGGTACAGTTTCCGTGGCTAGAATGTTAGTGCATGGAACCAGGATGATGCACAAGTCGTGCTCTCTGAGTGATTCCTACAGAGCTACAGGCTACAGACCTATTAAGCTATGTCGATGTTCCAGGAGCCATCGATCTTCATCACACTTATCGAGGAGTATGACATATAATTTCACTTTGAGGTGAAGATGTTGCTGAAACAAAAATTCAGATTAGTGAATACATTTCAATACCCAAAACCATGAACAACTACTATTGTAATATTGGGGTTTTTTTAATTGTAAGTATGTATAACCGCAAATGAGATTCATTATTTTACAACTCAGTGGATTTACATGTAAAATTTAGCCCACTGTACTTTCTAACAGATATGAGTATATATATTTCTCCGTGACCCTGACTAGTGCGAATTATTCCGGATCAGCAGATTCCGTTGTGGTTTATCATTATATCCGTGAAAAGTGCACCACATTCTATATATGTCATTTAAACCATTTCACCTAAAACTGTTCCGAATATATTATATAACCCTAGATGTATGCAGATAATAAATATCCCACTATTCATTTCACATAAAACATGTACATTTAAATATGATTCGTTTACAAAGCATTCATGCATATAGCAAGGTTTTACCACGTCTTTATATTTTCTATAGTTCGAAACGGGCATATACCGGTACTTAGTATAGGCATAAAAATATTCACAAACTTTTTAATGACATTTCTAAAAATGGGATAAATGTGATTTTTAGCAACACATCAATTTTATTTTCGATCCATGCACGGATGACTGTATTCGATTCATCAAAACTAAACTCAATGCATCTTTAGTTAACCTCTTTGAAAATTCCGTTATATGTTAAGTCAGCAAGCAATTTACATCACATGCAACTAATTCGTCCCTAATAACGGATGCTGACGCGCATCTCGGTCCATAAATGTCATTAAAGGGTATTTTTACATGTAAGTCATATATGTACCGTCTGATGGTTACAAGTGCAATCATTCATGCATGTTACACGCGCTGATCATGTACAGACTAAGAGAAATGCATTCTCTACATATATATGTCTGAACAATCAATAACAGGAAAAATGGCGACAGTACAGTCAGGGATTACACACTTGTCGACCAATCCGGTGCTTTCGGATCGAGATCCCCGGACCTCCTCGACTCCAGACATGCATGTACATGTGGGTAGTGGATGATTTCATTTTGTTTGGACAGAACCTTGTTGAAAACAATATATTTTTGAATACAAAGAGAAGAGAAAAAAAA
>WFKH01011801.1:42880359-42918742 GCA_016163765.1 Magallana hongkongensis
CGGAGTTTACAAGTTTAACCAATACCATATTTTGCAGCTGAACAACCAACTGAAACATCAACGGCGCAAAACACTTTCACAATAATATGTTATCTTGTTGTTAACCTGGGTAACGTTGACGACTTGATGTTGTTGTATTATGCCCTTATTTGAGACCTTTGGAGTTATTTTTCGTGGCATATTACGAGAACAATCGATAGAGTTTAAGCACTAACCTTTGATTTTCGGCTCTTTGTCTTAAATATTTTTTTAAATCTTTTGATCGTTATAATAGTTTTTTGTTAGTAGTTTTACTCGCTTTACATGAATTTTTAAAAATAATTTTTGAAGAAAGAGATAAATATGAAACAGAAAACATGCTGTAATTGGTGGTTTATACTGATTTGTTTATTGCTAATACACCTATGGATGATCCTCTATAAATCGAATGATAATGTATGAAAAGCAGATATATCCACTTGTCCATAAATGTTTTGAAAATTTCAAAAACATTATTGTCTCTCATCAAAACTAGAGGAGGTTTGTTCAAAAGGCACTAATTACGTTAGCCATGACGTCAGCAGCCGGTTGCGTCAAATGTCTGGAAGACAGTCGGTTGCTAAGGAAATTGATACATCGTGAATTTTCATACAAAAAATAAAGACTCTAGACAATGTTCCAAAATTTGTATAAGTTCAAATAAATATTAAATTTTAATTATAAAATGATGTAATCTTTCATGGAATCCTTTTTGATTCAATCCCAAAAGTGAGGAGGATTGATCATGCATGAGTTTTTTAATTCCTTTTATATTGGTGACCACAGCATTGAGACAATCAATTGTTGTTAAATATTAATAGTAATCAAACACAGGTGTTCAGGCTGATCACTCATATCATTGCATGCCGCTTAGAGAACCTGCATTTTCAGAACACGCAAAGAAAATTTCCGGAAAGGTGAGCTTTACTTTTAACATTTAAAGACACATTTACTTGTATTGAAGTTTTTAATTACTTAGTATTTGGAAGAAATACGTCTTTGGCAACGCACTTTTTAAAAAATACGTAATTTGAAAAAAATAATAATAATAATAATAATTGAAGTGCGTTAAATTTGGGACCATTTCAGTGCATTATGAATGTACTGTACATCAACAATAAAGTTTAATTCGATTAATTGTGAAATGATCTAATTGTAAATCTCAAAAGTAAGAAAATAGACACCATTAAATATGTAAACACTACTAGATAATACTTTTGAAGACAGATTTAAAAAGTTTGATTTAAACTATTGAGATAATGATTCGGTTAAAAACACAATCAGTTTCTTAAGAAATATTGGGGGATTTTCAGCAGATGAAAAAATATATTATTGGGAAGTAATTGGGTTTTTTTTTTCATCCGTAGTGCGAATTTGTACAGTGTGTCATTGTTTTTACTTTATTCTATTTTTAAACAGTCATCTTTTTTAAAACCGGTATATGAAAATGAACAAAAGGATTCATTTTACATTTTTATAGTCAAACTTGTCACACAGACATAATTAGCATACTGTATCAATGGTATTTTAATTTACCACTGTTCAATGGGCATTTTCTTTAAACTTTACATGTAACTAACACGCAGAACTTCTTGCAGTAAATGCATTTCAATTGTACTTGAAACCTTACGATTATTAAAGCTTACCTCACATTAAAAAGCATCCAGCATAAAACATTTTATTTTTTTCTACAACAACTCAAGAAATTGTCTTTTGCTTTGGTACCTGTATAGCAATATGATCAGATCATGAATCTAAGATGCATAATTATCATCCATTATCACACATAATGCATGTTAAAATAGAATTTTGTGATATTTCATAATTGTGTCATCAAATTTTATATATTTCATATATATTAAGTCAACTCGTCAAAATGGCGTCCTTGCATGCAATAGATTCAGTGCTATTCGTCTTTTTAGTCTATCATAAGAATCGACCTTTCAATTACAGAGCAAGCAGTAGACAAATCAACATTGTGAGTACTGTTGAGTAGTTTTGTTCATGAACAATTAAGATATAGTTTTAGAATTTTCATTTTGTTCTGGTGGCAAGTAATGATTTTTTTTACCCTACAGTATACTTTATTTCCAGTTCTCGGATCGTCTATTAATAATTTATGAAACAACTAATCTATTTTATTTTGCAATGATAAGGACTAATCTGCAGTTGTGCATTGTTATCATTTTCATCCTGGTGCCCAACCAATGGCTTTCTGTAACCAGGCCTGAGACATATTCAGACTACAGCATATGTAAAAATTATGTCGACGATCTGAAATTGTGTCGCCCTTTCAAGTATTAAACTTTCGCTTCTAACAGGTGATTTCTGAAATATAAAAGCATGTAGTGTTGGCCTAAATTTGTGGTGACAATGTCTGACACCTTTGATTCTTAGACGACCAAAGCTGTATCAGATGATAGACTCGTGATGTTGAGGATACAAGGAAATCACGTTTTGATATGTTACAACACACCCACAATGTTCACTCCCCCTCTCAAGGTCCCAATAAGGTCCAATATATCGATCCTTAATTGTTATACATATATATGTAGGCATATTTAAATAACTTTCGACTATAGAACGACACACACACACACACACACACCTTTCCGTTAGCGACTCACCCTCTTCAAATTTTATATCTTAATTTGGCGTAAATTGTTATGAAAACCGCATTTCTACAGATCTCGCATTTTTACATTTGAAATTATCTGTCGATCATAAATGAGAAATACATTTTATCTCCTTCTTTTTGAATACAATTGTCGATGATTTTTTTCAAAATCATTCCATAAACCAAGTACAGATATTTGGAGGTTCTTTGTCGTGACAACACATACATGTGCTGAACCAAGGGACTCGAATGTTACGCTTGGAAATTGTAATTATATATTGGACTATTCAAAGTGCAAACCAAACCTTTATTTATGAAGAATAAATTTAAAAAAGATACAGACACCGTGTAATGGAAAAGAATTTCCGGATACATGTATCTGATAACAATTCGATCCTTTCTTGGAAACATCGGTATAACATATCGCCATTACATTAACTGTTCGATGAAAAAAGATTAATGTATTTTTCGGAGAAGGATGTGTATTGATAACCACTTTGATTTTTAAATACTTTGCTATAAAACTCCAATTTCAAACTTATTTTTTTATTAAAATACTTTGCTACGACACTCCAATTTCAAACTTATTGACACATATTTTGAAAATTTCACCGGGATTCTGAGAATTAACCCGATTCTCTCTTTTAATCGTATTCATGTGCATTTGCATATGGTTATCAAAACTGACATATTAAGTGTCCGGTATGCAAATCTGATTGATGCGCTTTGTTTTTAGTATCTTGTGCAGGGAAAAGGAAAACAACAGCAGAATGGCTGAACTATTGCTGCATACATACAAGTGTTTCATTGTTATAAAAATTATATCCTTCAATATTTACATTCCTCATATACAAGAGTTTTGTTTGTAAAGAATGCACAAAGCTACAGCATTCAAAATGTAACACAGATAGGGAAGTCAAAGGATAAGTTATATGTTTTATTGCTAGCGATCTCGAGCGCTAGCAACTACATTAGTCTTTTTGCTAGCGCTCTCGAGCGCTAGCAACTACGTTAGTCCTTTTCACTGGAATACGCATGCTCGTCTCCATAATAGGGGATTCTGGGAATACTGTACTACTGTAGATAAACTGTACCATTTGAATTTCGTTTTATCATCTTCACATGAAATTTTGTGTTTTATTTTAAATGTCAAAAGGTAAGAGTAGCTTAGGTCTTATAATGCAAAGTTATTTTAATTAAATATCATAATAAATAGCTATAGCTTTATCTTAACTACCTTCAAGCTCTGAAAACAACCTCGGATATGTTTTTCGAGCTTGCCGGAAAGGCCCGAGAAGATACGATTGCAATAAAACAGTATCAATGGTTCTTGAAAATTTTCACAGTCATTGAGCTATGCTATTGCCGATGTGAAGCCCACTCTAGATTCAAAATTCTAAATCGAGACCCCACTCCAGCACAATTCCAGTACACCATTGTGCCTTCCTATTGTTAATTAATCGATTCAGAAATTTAAACTAATGTTTTAGAAATCTGCCTCTGTGTTTAATGATAGCTACAGCGCTAGCTCACCAATCTTTTTAAAAGATAAGCTTGTTTACTGGAATAGCATGCTCGACTCACAGTAGGCATTCTGGGAATACTTCTGTAGATAGACTTTACTATGTCAATTTCGTTTTATATCATCTACATATGATCTGAAGCTCTGTGTTTTGTTGTTCAACCTGTACATTAATGCCAAAAAGTAACAGTAGCTTAGGTCTTATAATGCCAAGTTATTTCTAAAATTATAATAAATACATGTTGCCATCTTTTCTTAACTACCTTCCTGGGTCTTTTCATTAAGCTCGGAAAACAACATCGGATATGTTTTCCGAGCTTGCCGGAAAGGCCCGAGAAGATACGATTGCTACAAAACAGTACCATTGGTTCTACTGATCTCTTATTTTCCCCCCTAAAAATTGAAATTACAGTAAATACAGAATGATTAAAGTACAGTTAATGAGTTATGCCAGTGCCGATGTGAAGCCCACTCTAGATTCACCATTCTGAATTGAGACTCCCACCCCCACCCCCAACACAATTTCAGTGCACCACTGTGCCCTCCTATTGATAATTTATCGATTCAGAAAATTAAACCAATGGTTTAGTAATATACTTCTTGTGCTTTTATGATGGCTATAGCGCTAGCTCACCTATCTTTTTAAAAGATAAACTTGTACATGTAATAGTGGTAACGTGCGTTACTCAATTTGTATGCACACACCGATGCAGTTATGAGACTTTACAGCTTAAAAAAAGATATTTGATTCAAATGAATGCTTTTAAAAATAAATACAGCTGTATGAATAAGTAATCATCACACAAAATAAATTATTAATAATTTTCCATATCAATAATTTTCCATGATATCTATTTTTAATGGACTCTATTATGTTGCATGATTTCCGTTCGAATGCGTTTTTGAAATTTTCACTTCTTTGACACCCATACAACCAAAGTTTATCATGTTAAACCCGGCTTATGATGTTGTCGTATCATCTCCCTTGAGCAAAGGACTCTATTAATATATTTTTAGAATTATTTTGGCCACATAAATCTATATACATTTTCAAAAGTGTTTCAATGTTTCAAGTAGGTTAAGTTATTTTGTTATTTTGTAGAAGTGTTGACACATAACACTATTTTAAATTCATTTATGATATTTTTTGCTCTTTAGTGCAGTATATGACGTTAAAATGACGATATTCCTGCGATCTAATTAAAATGAGTCAAAATGGCAATATTTGTTAATGGGAATCATAAAGTCCAACTTTAAAAATAGCAAATATTTTTTGTTTGAAGTTAGTCTTTGATTAGATACATTTTTGCTAAAAAAAAATTTCAATTTGCGTTTTCATGACACATGTTTACTGCATGTATGTATAAACACTTCCCAGATGCGTTGGTTTGAAATATGTCTGTATGTTGGTATACAACATTAGCGTTTGTCGAGGGCGTGATCACCAAATAATAAGGTATCTTTCTGTACTTTGAGTAGATGCCTATTATTTCCCATCTATATCGATTACATAATGATTGTTGATTAACGATATTGGAAATTTCGTAATGTATTCGTCAGTTTTGAAAAAAAAACCCTTCATGAACCAACATGTGGGTGTCAATTAACAAAAAGTATAATGTTCTGACAAAACGAATTACGTTGATACATTGGATTGATGAAAACTTATTTGATGTTTCCGTGTTGTTATGGAACAAATACAAATAAAGGTTCCAGCAAGTGTAATAAATAAACGTTTTTGACTTATTACAGCTGTATTATCAACTTCGGTGCTAAAGGTTTAACTTGAATTTTCAGATTATTGCACAAATATACATTTATATAAATAGTGCCTGTTTGGGAGGGTTCGCGTCGGTTGACAATGGTTTTCTCGGGATTGTCAATTTCAACTGTTACCCTCCCAAACAGGCACTATTTATTTTATTATACTGAATGTCTTAATTTTAGAGAAAACTACTGCTGATGTGAATTCTACGACAAACCGTACGCGCATAATTTACGCGCATGTTACAATTCGTTGTGTTACCCGTTGTCAAGTGTGTTGCTAACGCTGAGGGTAATAGAACGGATTATAAACTGCGTCTAAACCAATCAGATTTCAGTATTTAGCATGAAAGTATAATAATATTAATTAGCAGTACTGGTGTACGCGGAAAGGATTAACTAATCGCAGAGGGAGTGCGGTTAAATACGGGATCCGACTTGCCATTTGGGGTTTGAAGTACCATACCCCAAAAATATCAACATTTTATTGAATAGTAAAATAAACTTAAACTCCTTAAAACATGGTCTGCTATCTTTTTTTTATAAACAATATTTTTTTTATCTAGCTTTGCTATATGATTAAAATTTATTTAGCGTGGCAATAATGAATGTAAAAGATGTTTGTGTTTTTTAAAGTTACTAAGTCCAGAATGATGTATGCCATGGGTTCTTCATACAATAACTTTTTAATTCATCATTTTTACTGCGATCAACTGTTTATACTGGTGGGTTATATGGACACACCTGCACCATTGCGGGTTGTGTATTGCTTCTGCAATGGTCGCCACCTTCAAACCTCGTCTGAACCACCAACGATAGTATTTTATTATTTTGTTAAATGCTTATCAGTTTTCTTACATGTGTAAAATGCCAGAGTTGTTTTTATGTACGGCGATTTTCCTTTCGGTTTTACTAGTACATGTATACGCATACACTTTGCATGTACTAGTACTTTAGCTGGCTGAAACTATTAGATGTATGTGAGTACACCGCAGTTGTGTACTTTTGTACTAGTAAATCCACTCATCATCAAATTACAAAATTGATTAATCATCTTATAGTCATAATATTATCCTCAATGTAACTAACGCTCATTTTTTCAACATATAACCCCAACTAACAACCCTATACATACTGACATCGATAGAGATGTAATTCTCTGTCGGGTGCGAGGTCATAAGTGATCTGCGATCTTTGCTACAGAGATAGAAGAGCGCTACATTAAACCTGCTTTTACAGGGAAAACATGAGCTCTTACGAGCGTGCAATCTAGGTGCTAATTAATTGGAACGCATGAAACGTTTCAAGACAGGAATCTAACAAGTTACAAAAAGTGTCCCCTAAAGCGTGAAAAATATGGTATTCTCTTACAAATTCATTAAAATGAATCCCTGTTCGACAGCTACTGAAAAATAAAGTGGCTTTGTTGGCTTCGTGAAAGCTTGATTAACGCGGGACCTCCATATAAAGATACGTAAATACAAAGCAGTCAGGCCAGGGCTTATTAATTCGTGTTTTATTGGACTTAATCAATTTATCATTTATTATAAGCCTATCCTACTCTTTTAAAAACAGAAGAAGAGAAGAGTATCATGTTTCATCACAAACACTCTTATTATTATAAACGGGAACTGTTTGGTTTGAATTTTTTCTCTCTATTTTATTTTAAAAGTGGGAAGATATTAATATCTGTAATAAAGCAAGTAATTTTCTGCCCGAGGGGAACTTATTAAATTCCGATTGATTGTTGTGTGCTCCCGGAAAAATGAACATTAAAGTTCCAGTAATAAGAAAACAGCTCGTCTTAGGCTTGCAGTAACATAAAAGAAAATTATCTTTTTTTCTACAATATATACATTTATCACAAATTCCACCAAATACGCCAACATGTAATCGTCTTATAAAGCCGTCGGCCCGGCATGATTATCAACTAATGCTGATTATTTTTATAGATGCTATTTTTCTTTTGTAACGTTTTATTGGCGCCGAGTTGTTAATGTGAGAGAACCAGATATTTCACTTGTATCGTCCTTCGATGTAACGTCACAATCAATTACCCGATGTCCAGTGGGCTCGCCGGGATCTGTCATATCCTTAATGCGTTTGACTTTCTGTGCGTATCAGTGTCCATTCCTTTGCCATCTCTTAGAATTTCCACAATTTGCCCGGAATTTTACTTTATTTCTTAATTTAAACCATAATGAAGACGAAGAACTAAACAAGGTAAATCTTAATTTTAATCGCGAAAATTTTAAAAATTATGATATACACTGTATCTATATTAATATCCAGTTTGAAATTTCCATTACAAATGTATGATACTAGTGATAATGGAGCAACTTTTGCCAAAAATCTGTTAAGGGATTCCAATTCTTTCTTAACTCTTGTTTGCTTTATATTTTTACATTTTTGATAAAAATTACGAGAATGAATTTATCAGATTTGATCATTATTCAGCGTCACAAAGGTACAGTACATATATATTGATACGTAATGGTGTTTGAAATTAAATTCATTATTAAATTCGAAAGCTAAATTTCAAATAAATTTGATAAAAATTGTAGGGACATGGATTTTGAAACATTTGAAGGTTCATGCATGATTTTAGCTGTGAATATAAGGCTTCGGGGGAAGGGGGAATCGACAATTGTTTCTGAATACGAGGCCATTTTTCCAAAGATATTTAAATTTGTAAATATTTTAAGGTTCATATACTTTATGTATAAAAGGAGGGGTTTTTTCCCTTTGCCACCTTGGCAGTTAATATTGAATAATAAATAATATTATTATATTGATATTGTGAGTGTATAATAAATAATGTTCAAATGGCCAAAATGTAACATTATGTTTAATGCTTACATACTGATAGATAATTTAGTTTAAAATGAGCATTGTTTGCTTAAGGAGGCTGGGTGGTCAACAAATTAACCATCAGATCTGCCTTAAACATTGACATATGATATTTTTGGCCATAAACTAACATTTAGTATACAAAAAATCAAAATAACTTAGCTTTAAAATTTGATCACTCTCCTATATCTTTATATTGAGCTCTTCTTCTTTAGGAGATTAAATTAGTCTAAAAATGGCCACGACCATCGAGCCCTCTTAATAAGTCAGGGTTACTGTGTGTCAATATTTGATATCCTCTATACGTACATCATTCTTTGTAATTAAATAAATTATATAAGATAACACATATGTGTAAGTACATTCACTGAGTACTATGTTTTCTGCTATTTCTCAGTAAATGAAAAGTTTCTTCGGTGTTTCATGCTAAAGTACAAGAAGCAAACATTAGTGGGTTATGTAAACTTTTTTCTGAATTGATTGCTACCTTCATAGCTTGCAAGAATAATCAACAGCACATGCTATTCATTGCATGCACATCTTAATCTAATTAAAATTAGAACTTCCATCCGCTCCCTGGTTTTCGATAAGTCGCGTGGAAGAGATTGATGCACATCTCTACTTTAATCTCATGAAATGAATAAACTTATTATTGTAAAGTGTGTAAAATTTGTATTTTATCAAAACTGTCAATCAGTACGTTATATACAAGAAGTTATTAACCAAATTTTCCTTATATGGAACCTATGCATTCTTGTATGGCTAATAAAGACTTTTAACGTACCAATTAATTATATAGAAACGATAACTTTACCCGCTGACCTTCATAATTCCAACAAAATACCAAAGAAACCAGTGCATTCTATTGTTTTGATATACGACACCAAGAGATGACAGTCACGTAGTCTTTTTGCCAAAGAGGATTGTCACAGTGTAAACAACACTCACAGTCAAAGAAGAAAAAATCATTATCTACGAAATTAACTAACGAATATCTTTGTGGTAGAATTCCATTGTGAACTAAAAATCTTTGAAATCTACATGTGTCCCACTCCTTTTTCCAAAAAATTCAAATGTCTGCAGAAAAAAAAAACCCTTTAATTACATTCCATGGCTCAAACTTGCACTCTGGGGTTCTTTTTTTTAAAAAACAAATAACAAAACCCCACAATTCTACTTTAAACTTCAACACTAAACCTCTAGTTCATCATTCGTTTGTATGTAGTGATATAAAATTTCTATGGAACAAATATTTTATGGAAGAAATGTATATTTATTTATATATAAGTTACTTGTAATAACTTTATCTCTGTAGTAAAGGTCCCTGTAGTAATCTGCTTATTAGTTCATTGGCTAATTTCTTCAGGTAGACATTAATAGACTCTCCGCACTCTTTCCACATTCTTACCGTATAGTTAAACAATATTAGGATGAATATGAATTATTTCTATTTGTTTTTTTCAAAACAGGAAGGTTACACAAAGGTTACGAATTTGTTTACATTTTCGTATCACAACAGGATATGATACATGTATGATACCCATTTCTTTATTGGTTTAGGAAGGAGCCATCCAATGTTAATAGTTTAATAGTATTTGTTGTTTTTAAAAGTATCTAAAATGTTCATATAATCAAAAAGGCATTATCACTTAGAGATGGTATCAATTAAAGTCATTTTGGGCTTTTTGGTGGGGTTTTTTTTTGGGGGTGGGGGGGTGGGGGGGTTGTTTAATTCATCCAAGAAATGTCAGTTTTAATAAAATCCTCACAAAAATCAAGTGATCTGCTTAATACTAATGAACAAGACTGGAAGAAACTGTAAGCCTTCTACACGATACTAAAGAGAGTTCAAGGTCGTAGCGACTCCTCAAAGGGACTAAGACATTTTTTATTCCAAGTTTCAAATGATTGAGAAGGAAGAAAGACAGACACACCTACTTAAAAATTTATGTTTGACTCAAACTAACCAAATTCAAATGAATGTTATTGTTAAAATTGCTCAATCTGGCGTTTTAACACGAATAAATATACTCTCCCATTGGGGATTTCAATAACAAGTAGCCATCAAGCCATTTTATTTTGCATATTATTTTAGCATAACAACAATATTTAAACAACATTAACTTTGATGTTAATACGTTACATGATAACCAATGAAAATTAATATGCTCTCGATATGAATCAGCAAGAAAATGGAATTATAGCTTATAGAGTATTACTATAAATTGTGGGCACTATACAATGTGTAGGTCGTATCGTATTATCTTGTCATTGCCAGTCGTTTCTTATGAGATGAGAAATCAATTTCTTCCTGGAGAAATTAGTTAACGAATTGATAAACAGGTAATTATAGGTACATTTACCTGGGTTCCACAATTCTGTTACACATAGACACATAAGCAAGTTGAGTTTATCACTTCTGGTGTCATTGCTTAATCAATAGTAGATGTCCTTGATACGAGTACACCATCGTCTCAGGATCAAAAATATTTGCCAATTGCAAATGCTAGGTCAAATGGTGGAAATATACATGCCTCCTTCCCCCCAAAAATATATTAAACTTGGTTCTTGTCTCTTTAAGAGATATTTTTCTTATTTTACCCTTGAAATGATAATTTTGATAGAATGTTATTGCGTAATGCATACAATGGGCTTTTTTCGGTATAATGGATAGATCATCATACACAATTGTAGCATATATCAGGCACGTAAGCAGCGATTTTGAGGAACATTTGGAGGTGGTGGATGCAGGCATTTTCTAAACAGAGAAAGGGGGTACAGCGGTCACTTTCTTAAAGAGTGGTATTTATGAGTTTAATATAGATAGGTCAACTCTCACTGACTAATCAGATCTTAATACACAACTTACCTTATTCAGATTAAGATAATATTAAGAGACACCATTTAAGATAGCAAAACTAAGCATTGAGTTTCGTCTTTTTAAACCCATTGAACCGCTATGTCCTTACTGAGAATAATCATTACCATAAAATAATATACATGTATGTACTTCTTAGGGGATCACAAAATCTTGTAGATTATGGGTTGATGAGACATAGTCAAGTACTTTTGATGAAAGCAAAATATAACTCTTGGGGTCTCTTTGATAATACAAAGGGTATGTCTAGTCTCTAAAGTGAAAATTTTTGCAATTTTGCTCGAGGTAGTTATGGAGGATCACACCAATTTTCATGATGTTTTTTATTTTAATCATATCTTTATTTCTTTCAATATGTGTGGATTAAACTGTTTTGTAGACAAAAGCCATTTATCATTTGCCAATAATAATTTGGCTATTCCATAGATTCATATCAGGAAAAATTTTGGCAAATGTAAATATTGGATTTTAAATAGATAGTTTCATAAGAGCTATTTTAGCAAGAGCTACTTCTCATTCGCGGCCATATTGTGGGTCAATCGGCGTTGATTCCTCCATAATTCAACCAATTTTAAGTTATGGTGGATATTTTGACGCAGATAGCAATATTTTATGATTTCTAGACACTCTTTTTTTCAAAGACGACAAGACTGAAATATATGTAGTTTCATCCCGCTATGCACACGAAATATATTTATTTGGCGTAACTTTATATTAAATATGCATTTCAAAATACTTTTATTTGAGCGCATTTCAGTGTACTTGTCTCTTACCTTAACAGGAAAATAGATAACACTTTTAAAAATTGTTAATTTTATCTTCAAGTCTTAAATTACTAATTTATATTCCGCATGGAACACAAAGGTACATTCCTACAAATATTTCGAGAAACTCAGATCCAAATATTGATTTATTTTTTTTCTTTAATTAGTCTGTTGTCGTTCTTCTTATCATTAAGGATTATCAACTGTTTTTATGGTTTCATATAAACTGAAATTCATATAAGAATAATAAATCATTTCTGTACATTTTGATTTACAGAAGTTTTACTGTTATTTAGAGTTTTTATGGTGAAAATGCGTTTTTATATATATTTAACGTATTTCAAATAACCAGGTTTAGTAGTATCCCATGTCAGATCACGATCCATCGATAATTTCACAAGTTTTTTAAGCGTTTGTTAGTATCTTATTTTGCGCTTTATTATAAGTACATTTTTTAATATGATCATTTTTTTTATTGATTTTTGTTAATTCAATTTCTATCAGTTTTTTTTATTCAGTCCGCTGATTTTATCTACCACATTTATTCTAATTCATCACACCAATTCACTAAGGCGCTTTTGTTGAACGTTTTCTCAAACAAACAAAAAGCGTCAAAGAAAATTGCTTACTAGAAACTTTTATATGTTTTTGAAGGACAGGTTTTTTTTATACAAAATTTTCTGTGAACACCTAGATTAAACTTTGTTGGAGATAACACTAAAGGAAATATAGATTGAGGTTAAAATGTTTTCGTAG
The DNA here is from genome assembly GCA_016163765.1 of Magallana hongkongensis. Lineage (NCBI taxonomy): Eukaryota > Metazoa > Mollusca > Bivalvia > Ostreida > Ostreidae > Magallana > Magallana hongkongensis. The sequence continues at coordinate 42,893,529 of WFKH01011801.1, forward strand.
CATAATCGCGGTTGTGTATTTGACAATAATCGCGCTTCAATTTTCTGCTAAATTATTACGTAATGCAGTACTTAAAAGGTATGCCTATAGTACGGTTATCTTTCCTACAATACAAAAAAGATAAACGTGACATAAATTTTCTATGTACTTTGGGGTTTTTTTAGTCAGGTATTTTTGGTATGTTTAGAAACTTGACAAATTAATCTTAATTAAAACCTTGTTTTCCCATACATTTTATACTTAAATTGGAAGAACGATATGAAACCAACGTGGATGAGTTTGATATGATACTTATTAATGGCATACGAATCTGTAAGGTGATATACATTTGGTTTGGTTATAGCTAACATACATGTATTATTTACCATTGCTTGCAGCTTTTATGCCAATAGCTTCTTGATAACTTGCATTTATCTATTTATTACACGCTTTTCTTTTATTATCCACATATTATGAAAATTAATTTACATTTAATGCATTTTTTATCATGTTTTTTATCCACCCGATATCATACTTTCTGGTATATAAAACGGCTGTTTGCCATCGATATATCGGCATAGGCTTTCTCAAGTGCATAGATTGTTTTCCCGCTGAGCCAAAAAAAAAACTCATTTAAAGAAATAAGCTACAGATTTTTATGATGATAGAGTCATTTCAGAACAATCTGATCTCACAAAGTGGCGTCCATGTTAGTCACCTTACATTTTTATTATGTTAAATGCACATAAAGCACTTGGTCTCTTTTCCCAGGGAATATGAAATACATTTAAAGATCAAAATGATATCGGGCAAAAGTCTAGAATACCCACATAAACTATACTAGGATAATGCAACCTTCAGTTTTAGGTGTGGAAACGGTTTTGAAATGAAGACGTGTAGACATCGTGGGGTAATGAAATATTCTCTATATAAAGGTGGCATCATTTCTCGTGTTCTGATTAAGGCTTTGCAAAAGAAAGGCCCTTTCACGGAGGTAAGACGGTACAAAATTTCAAGTTATTTTCCTAAAACTATTGTACGCTATTCAGAAGAAGTTATCTCTTTTATGAATAACGATCTATATCAAACATACATGTATGCTACAATACTAAAATACAATAATTTGAATCGAATAGGGACATTTTTAAATGTCTATATACATGTATATTTACCGGATTAATTCAAATTTTGATGTATAAGGGGTAATAATTGACAATATATAAATATATATGAATTTTAACATAATGATTGATATGATGTTAACTTAAATTATATTAATTCGAAGAATTGGTCAAAGTTAAAAACATATGCATGTAGGAGTTGTACTTGATATGTTTTCAGATCCGAAATCTGTAGTATACATGTTTGAAGAATCAATTTACAATTGGTAAAAAAACATTAGCTTCATTATTTATCATATTTTGTCTATGTTTATATAAATACATTTGATCTCGTGTTCCTTATAACCGGGGCTATTTTTTTTTCTCTCTTATTTATACTTATTGACACATGTATCAATGTTAATGTTGTATTATAATATTATATATAATTCATTAGACCCTTGACACCACTGTTTAACGTAAATATGTTATATGTACCTCATGTACTATTGAATGTTAATGGTTTGAGAGAATAAACTGAACTTTGAACTTTGAACTTTATAACCGGGGCCCAAATATCCAGGAAATGATTTCGTTGATCGTGTATACATGTAGGTGGCGCTAGCTCGAAAGCTGAAACTATTTGGTTTATGTCGCTCAAAGTAGTGCATGAGACCTAATGTACATGTATAAGTTTAACTGAACTAGCAAATCAGTTGAATGCCCTCTGATAGTTCTTCAGAGTAGGTACCTAGTACGTGAACGCGTTTAACCCTATAGTTTATTTCTGTTTTGAAATCTTTACGATTCGTTCTTACATTTAAGTAAAAATCATGTATTGATTTTTACAAATAATTTTACGCTTGAATGACACATTTTAATATAAGAAAAGGGAGTATGATACCTTTTCTGAATCTTCTAATTTCCTAGAAAATATATTTAAAAAATCAATTAAGTTAGATATTAACTGGTATTGCGAAGAAAGCGAATACGAATATTAAAGAATGAATATTTGGTAATGCATAATATTCCTTCTATATGAAGATATTTACCTTGGATTTTAAAAAACTGATAAAAAATTTTGCCGAAACGTAATAAATTCATATGTAGTGTAATGTTAATGTTTGCTTTGCATGATTGAAAAATGATCAATAATTTAGATGATAAACACAGCATTTCGTGTAAAGTCGGAAGCTTTTTGTTTGCTTTCACAAATCCTGATATTAATCACATATAATGATGAATGACAATTACATTGAAACGTTTTAATCATACTTTAAGTTTCTGATAGAGATAACGGTTAGAAATTAAAAGCAGCACCTTTATAAATGCACAATACTGTATTTCTACCGATCAGTCAACCTAAATTTTTCTTTGCAGAGAGAGAGAATGAGAGAGAGAGAGAGAGAGAGAGAGAGAGAGAGAGAGAGAAGTGGCACATCACTCAAAGAGAAACAGTAAAATAAAACATTTTTAATAAGAGTAATAATAGGCCGTTTGAACTGTTTATTTATTGTAATTTATGAATAAGGTAGATAATATGCAGGAATGTACGGAAAATATGGAAAAAATTAACCTTTTTTTATTATAAGGGGTTGGTCAAAGGGTGTTTATTGAATGTACTACTCCGTGTAACCAAAGTGGTGTGGTGAAGACAAGAGTCCGTATTACTGTACAAACTTTATATCAAATTGATAAACTGTTGCGTTTACATCTTAATTTGAGGTTCTGGGTGGTTGGCGTAAACATTAGTTATTTCAATTCTTTTGGTTGATATTTACAGGGTAAAAATTTGTTCTTATGCAGTCTTTACAAGATTTTAGAGTATGTTTTCCATAAAAGGTTATGGAGCTGTACGAAATATGGAAATGGGTTCAATATCCAGAATGTCACAGACAATTCATTTTCAGGCACAACTGTTAAAAAACATTCATTATATGTCTGGTTTTGAACGTTCAAATTCCCACACAAAGTTAAGAATTTTAAATTACTTTTTCTTTGTGTGTATTTGAGGACAGATAATTTGTATCAATGGTAAAAAAGGTGGAATAAGATACTTTGCTCAAAATGTTATATAGTGAGTTGTTAGTTGATATGTACTGACCACAAGGACATAGCACCGTGCATCTTTCAGAATTAGACCTTTTTACATTATAAAATGCAACGGACTTTTGGTCCTTATATTCACTCAATACAAATCAATAGGTTTAAATGATACAAGAAGGATTTACCTGTAATTTAAAATTTCGATTTCAAAGAGTTATAAGACTTATCTTCTACGTAGTACTTACTTTTTTTTTAATTTTTATTTTATTTTTTTTTTTTTTTTTTTGGTTTAGAAGGTCGCAAAGATTACAAATAACGTTTGATCTTTCACCTGTTGTAAATAAGTGCTGTAAAGTTATTGTTCCTTATTCAAACAATAGGGGGAGTTGAAAGGACTTCAATATTGCTTAGTGTTCAGCATGTCCCTTGACTGGAATAAAAGTAGCATGTCATAAAAATTATAAAATCTTGCAGTACAAGAGTAATCAATGGAATACATTAAGATAAATTTTATTGCTGAGCAGTAATCCTCCGAATACTAGGTTTTCACGACTGATAGTCGATCAGTTACATCCTTTCCGCCAATGTAGATATTGAATTTGCATGTAATGGGTTTTACACCAAGCAAAATTTCTAAACATTTTTGGGACTTTTAAGCATTGCTGGTGTAAGATTTTTGAATGAAATAAGAAACTGTGTAATGTGATAAAGGAAGTTACGTATCTTTCTCAAATGACCAGCTTTGTTTTATTACCTTGTTTTTGTTGTTCTTCTTTTCTTGCTGTTACGTACAGTGGTTATGGAACCCATACCTTTACAACAACCTCAAGTTCCCTATTTTACTAATTTTGAAAGACACAAACTTGCCGAGAGTCTGTGCAAAATTCAAATGAAAAAGAAAAGAGAGTTGAGAAAACCTGTTACTAACGAGTCCAATTAATTCCAACTGTAAACACGTGGCAGTGATAACAATACACTATGACGTTAAATTGTAATCTACAGTTTATCGAAAACTTTACTGTATGATTATATAATAACACGTACAAAAAAAATATTGATTTTAATTTGAATTATGGAATGGATATATGTATCAACCTTTTTGAATTAGTCATATCGAATTGCGCATTTAATGTATCAATTCATATTATTGTATGTTAATTTTTTTTCATAATCTTTTGTTACTAAGGAACATGAATTGTCATAATTTTTGATGAAATCGAATTATATATAAAGAATAGACTCAACGCAGTTAATATTTGTTCAAATTCCTTAGTTATTGAACTGGATCTTTGCAGCAATACACGCCTTATCTCTATTGGGTAAATGAATGCAATGATATTTTTTTATTTTAGAAAAAAGGAAAATGATTTGAAGATAAGACGATAATACATGTAATAAAATAAATCTTTTAATTTCGGTAGTATTTTCAATGATGAGATTAATTGATAGAATTCGAAATATTATACATAAAAGCATGAACCTTCCAAGAAGTAAATAACATGGTTCATTCATTTTCTGTTGCTCCTAAGGTAGTTCAATATGGTACAATACAATGAGATTTGCATTGCATTATTCATTCATGTACATTATTATTTCAAAACTGAAAATTCAATTTCAAATTTAATTCAGTTTCATTAACAAATTGGTTTAGACCTGAAAAATTGTAAGAACTTGTTTTTCTCCTCTCCATGTAACCAGAGTTGTATGGTGAAGTCAAGCGTTCGTATTAAAAATAATTATATTATATCAAATAAGCCGTCGCGTTGACAACTTAATTTGAAAGAAAGATTCTGAGTGGTTGGCGTAAACATTAGTTATCTCAATTATTTTGGTTGATCTTTTCACGGTAAAATTCATTCTTTTGCAGTCTTTACTAGATTTAATAGTATGTTTTTCATAAGCGGTTATGGACCTGTACTAGATATGGAAATGGGTTCAATGTTCATAATGTCACAGACAATTCATTTTCATGCACAAATTTGAAAAAAAAATACATTGAAGTCTTGTTTTCAACCTTCAGATCCGCACAAAAAGTTTTATTAAATAATTGTTCTGAAAAAAAAAACAATTTATGTGAGGCATTAATAATTAATATAAAATGTATAAAACTCGACACTTGCAATCGTATGATACAAAATCGATCAAAAGGCATTGAAAAGACATACATTTACATTATAATGGTTTTTAAAAATAAGACTACAAAAATGATTTTTATTTTCTTGCGGGGTTTTTTTTTCTCGATGCAAAAATAAATGTTTCATTAAGCTTAACGTGATACCCTAGTGGCTGCTAATACGCTCCTCTTGATTAGCCTTTAGAAAGTAGGAGTGAAATAATTAGAGAAAAAATATTGCCCATCACTTACTCTCATGGCTGTCCAAAAAACTAACTCTTTGTCATCTCTGAGGATTTTAAGCGAAATTTAAGTTCTTCATTAGATAGAATTGAAGCAGACGACCAAACGATTTCTGATACATCAAAATGTTTATTTTGTGATCACGTGGTATTTGCATTATACACCATCCTCGGTTGATTAAGAGAGAGAGTAGAACTGAGGTGAGGATTACTATAGCATTTGATAGTAAGTAATATAATAGCTACTTATGAGTTCATATATGAGCTTTTAAATTATACAAAATTGTATCAATTTTATTTGTATAAAACAAATTATTGCGCAAGGACAAGAAAATTGTGAAGTAAAACTACATGTACTAGTTGGATATTTTTTAAATGAAAAACTTAAAACCCAAAGATGTTAAAAGTTTTGCAAAAATTCCACACGACGCATATGATGTAATAAATACGTCATTTTCCATAGTTTGTCTATTTATAAAAGAATTAGTCAAATAGTTAAAAAAAAAGGCTCGGTCATGTTTAAATACTTTGTTATAAAACTATGCAATTTTGGGCCGATTTTGGCTGTTAGAGGCCCTTGGCTCTTTTGTAAAGGTTGGTTTTGCAAGAAATTAGACGCGATGCAATTTTATAACAAAGATTTCTTAGTAAAAACTAGCCTTCCAATTTCGTCTTTCATTTTGATGTCATTGGCAACAACCACTGTTCTTAATTTTAAAAACTAGAATGTATTGTATTTCATTACGTCTCTTGTTTTGTTCATTACTGTGTGCACATTTTACAGCAAAAATAATCAACAATAGGAAATGACAATTCATTATGATAATATTCCAGTAATTTTGTTAATTAAGTAATAAGTATGGTATCCAGCCAGCGTTAAGGTTTTAAACAAATATTTCATGTAATGTTTTTCTTCAATTTATTCTTCTTTTTGTTGTTGGTCTCTGATTCATTTGAAACATGTAACTGTAAACTAACACTCGACGTACTTTGCTTACATCGTTCTTAACTGTATAATTTTTTCTTGCAAATGGACAGTAAAAATAAGTGTGGAGGAAATAGTACAATTTTAATCAATCCTTGCTAATTAACAACTTCAGTAATCGATTGTGATTCTTATTTTGTATCTGAAGTAATGTGAATACTCGAAAAAAAATATCATTGAATCCTTAGAATATTTTCTAAATGGTCGCTCTTTAATATGACTATGACCTACTTTTTCATAAATTGTGTATTTAATTTAATTTTGTACAAATCACTTTCATGTCTGACATACTTCACAGTTTGAAAATGAATAAAATATTTTTAAAATGAAAATCAATAAATTGTTATATAAAATGGTATTAATTTTCGAAGCAGAAAACCATTACGACTAAATGGCTAACATAGATCGATGAAATGCCAATTCTTAAAAATCACTTTGACGTCACTAAGTACATCTTACTTCACAAGTTGTTCATACGTATATGTGGTTTAAAAAATGGAAAAGAGTAGAATGAAATATAGTCAGTCCAAAAAGTCAACCAAACTTAGAGAACTGTTATTAGGCCATTATGATTTCTTAAACTATTTCAGTGAGCAATTAGCAGTGTGTTTTAGTAAATATGTCGTTGCTCTGCATGCTGCCAGATTCCATATTCTATTGTTTGCTTTACCAATTGCAGGTCACAATGAGATGTTGACTGTAAAAAAATGTTTACTTTGTACGTTTTTTTTAAGTATTATTTTCAAAAAGTTGTTTTCACTGAAATAGAAGAAATTAAATTAAGAATTAATAGAATTATAGATGCAATAGTTAGATATAAGGTACATAGAGAGAGAGCAATAGACATGCATATATTCTTTCTATTTACTTGATCGAAAGGTTTCCCCACCTCTGAGTTTATGGATAAAAGTTCATTATACATGTTCGCTCAAATCCGATCGTAGGCTTGTCAAATTAATCTGTAGAACTGTTTTTGTCAAGTGTACTTTACAATTGATTAAGATTGTGAATTTTAATTAAAAATTAAGTTCATTTGAAAAGTAAATTAAAATAATAACCCTAGTTGTTCGAATCTAGTTCAGTTTGTATTTTTGTTAAAAAAAAAAAACAAGTTATACTTTTGATAATTTGTTTTTGTACTCATATGTTGATTTCATGTCAAGATATGTTATTTAATGGGGTTTTTTTATACTCAAATGAGAAAATATTGTTCAGATTCTTTTAGTATCAATTATACTTATACTTTATATTATGTATCAGCTATATTCCTGGTAATTTGTTTAAATCACAAAAATGATTGTATTATACGATAAAAGTTTGTAAAAGTCCATTTATAGACTAAACAAAAAAAAAGAGAAATTCGTCATCTACTTTGAGTCAAATTAAAACATCTTACATATTTAGTATCAACGGTGTATCAATTATATTCCTGGCGACATATCAAAACTTCATTGGTAACATGAATCTCTGATTATGATATTCAGTGATAAGTTCTTCAGAACACCAAGGATAATCCAAGCCTGATATGTTATTGCAACAACGCATTAAACAATAGCCATTACTTTTGAGATTACTCATCTTGTACTGCTTAAAAGATCCATAGAATTAATTGTGTTTACACTTGGAGTATCGATACTGGGGTGGATGACGTAAGCATGAACGATGTGAACAGTGGACCAATGAGCGGTTTCTGGTAATTATCACCTCTCTTTCTTTACAGAAAACCTCGAAACCAGAACCGCTCTTCTCAGTGAGTAGATTGAACCCACGATAAAAAGGTATGCATTATTCCAATGATTATTTAATATACTTAAAAGAATCTTTGTTTTTATTTGTTTTGTTATCTTTTTTCTAATTTTGTCTTATTAATTTTCTTTATTGTTATTATATTTTTATGTACATGTATTATATCACATTCTTGTTTCTTTTCTGACAGATGAATATGAAACTAAATGTGATGGCGGTCATTTTAACAGTTCTCTTTATGAGTGCGGACTCTTTCATTTTGCACGATCAGGACAACCAACCAGATCTTTCTGAAGCAGATTCCATTCCTGTAGAAAAACGAGCTAGACTCTCACTAACTGCTGATTTACGGAGCCTGGCGCGCATGCTCGAAGCCCACCGAAAACGTTTCATAGAAAGTAGATTCCCGTACGATTCCATCCGCAAAAAGTTGTTCCGATACGGCAAAAGAAGCTCCTTACCTGAAAGACCGGAATACAACGAAGGAGAGGACAGATCAAACGCCGTTGATTCAGAATTTCCGAATTTAAAAGTCGAAGAAGAATTACCCATCTATAACAGAAAACGTCAACGTCTTTCCGTGAACGGGGCCCTATCATCTCTTGCTGATATGTTGGCGGCGAGCGGGAGGCAGAGGATGATGTCAGAAATGGCCATGAATCGGCAAAGACTTTTTGGACTAGGCAAATAGTTAATTTAAAAATTGTGTAGATTTTTCGTATTCTTATTCTAACTAACTTGGGCAAGCAGTGTAAAGTGTGCAAAAATTCGCCATTTTTATTTATATTGTTTCGATTTTCACTTTATTTTCATATAAACAGGCACATGTTCATTATATAGTGGGAACTTTTGGAGTCTATCATGATTCTAGAATAGAATTATGACAGTGATTAATTTCATAAAATTAAATTAAATCTCACGTATTTGATTTGTTCAGTTGTTATTAATTAAATCAATACGTAAGACATTTGACATTTGGAATTATTTAAATAACAATACTCACGCTGAGAATATTTCGATAGACAGAACTACTTTGATTATTATAGAAAAACAACTGGATATACATGTAGAAAAAAAACCTTTGGAATACAAATATTAAAGACATGCAAAGTTTAATACACAGAGCCATATTTCGTTTATCTACAGCTGAGCACATTTTACCATATGTATATGTAAACAAGTTCTAATAATAGACAGAAAAGACTTTCTAGAAAATGTACGTGTATAGCGGTTAAAATTTACATGACATATTCCTCCAATAAAGTCATCGGAATGGTTAAGAGAGTAAAATAAATCAATGATACCAGCGCTCAACATGTACAAGAAAGGCCGGGAATTAAGTACAGTTAACAATTATAAAGTCAATTAGCCTCTTGCAACAACAGGACCAATGTTTCATCATCAAAGATTGGCGACGGTCACCGTATGTCACATCGGTCGATCGTCTGAGCATCTAGGGTCAACTTCAAATGATGGCAAATTTATCATTGTATGGCAATTCGCCAGTACGTTTCAAATTTCATTTGAAGCATGTCTACGTATATGGGTATATGGGTATATGCAATAAATGATTTGAAAGTGACCGTTTTCAGTTTTCATTGGAACAATTAATTATACGAAAATAAATAATGTTTAGACCGGTCATATATTTAAGCAATACGCCAATTCCGTTCAAATGATTAAAAATGTTTAGTATCTACATGTATCATTCATAAGGACTAAGCTTTTAAGTCAAACTATCAGATTTGACATATGTGACCCACCTTAAAAACACACACACACACCAAAACAATTGATTTTTAGTTTATGGATTTAGTAAACCATGAGATGCTTTTATGGAAACATTTTTTGTGTTGATCCCCGTTGATTCTATTGTGATCAACGCATAAAATATAGGGATTTAAATTAACACAACATGGAACTTAATCTATAATTTAACCTATAAGCAGGTTTTAAATTCAAAATATCCAATGAAAACTTTTTATTTAATCCTGAAGTGAGATGGCCAACAATTAAACCATATTCGCAAAGGTTTATATCATTGTATCAGTAAAACGGATGTAAATTGGTATACATATCAAACTACTTTTTTCAAAGTAAAACTCGAGTTCAATAAAATTTTGTTCAATATTTTTACTTTTTTGTCATTAATTGAATTATGGAAAAACATAGATATTTTAAATGAACTTTGTTTTAATCTAGTATCGATTGTTAGTGCAGTAAGTGTTTTTCCAAAGTTTATTGAAGCATCATGAAATTACATCTTAACAAATATTTAAAAAAAAAATGTTGTACGAGATTGAATAATTTGTTAAAGGGGTAAAAACTTTCCAAATCTTTTTCAGAATTCAAATTTCTGAGAATACATTTCTTGCAAAAAACAAACAGGTATGCTTGCACGAATTAATTTTTCAGTTGTCAAAACGCAATTAATTAGTTGTCAATACGCAATTAATCCTAATTTATACGATTTAACGTTTGTTTTTTCTAAAAAAAAAAAAAAAAAATTTATTTTTTCTACAGTTTAGAGTACTTAGTATCTTGGTTTTCACGACAGCAAACTGAAGACTTAATGTATTACAAATTCAATATTTGAAAATTTGAAACATTCTGAAATTTGGTATTCATGAATCACACAATCACATCAGAATTTTCTTATAGATATCCTTGTTCATAATTATTTAAACACAGACCCATTTCAGAACTCCTATATTATTTATAATTGGTGCTACTTTTCCCTACTTATCATCGACATAACCCGAAATAAAGACAAACACCAATATATGTAATAATTTAATTTTTTGTCTTTGCAAACAGGACGGAAAATACTCTTCGGTGGTCTTGATTAATTCGTTATTACAGCTATTCAAAAATCCATTTTCCACATAAAATATAGCTCGTTCACATTACTATCGTTGCTTAAATAATCTCACACAACTATCACGAAATTCTATTGCTAAAGAACATGTTGTGGTTCTGGGGAAACGCTGTCCTTCTCAAAGAGTTTAACACACCCCGCTGGCGAGGTAAAAGTCTCGAGTTAGCGTCATTCTGAACCCCTCGGAATTGACTGTTCATGGATACCGTTCTAGACCGTGATACGGGTAACGATTGTTGGACACCTGTTCTCTGGTTAACAAATGCCCTTCTTACAGGTGATGTATTAACAGAACGTTGTTGTTGAAACGCTCTTTGAAAAGGCTGTCTTTGTATTGTATTGAAGTTCTGAAAACGTCCATTTTGAACATTCTGACGGTTGGCACTGAAGTTAGTGACTCGTCTTTGAGAATTGATGGGCGTCACTGATCTTGACTGTGGTAACCAAGTTTGCCTTCTTCCTGTTAAGAAATTATTTCTATTTCTTCTTAAATTCATAAGACTGTTTCTATTATTGGCCTGGCTTTGATGGTTTCCCACAAATGTGTTTCCGCCCCGATTTTGTAAGTCGGATGTTGAGATGGTCCTCATACTTAAACCTCCATTAGAATCCATGTTTCTGTTATTTCTCAATATTCTATCTCGTGTTCTTAGGAGACTATTCACCTGCTGTGCTCGGTTGCGAAGTGAGGTTCTCGTTACTTGTTCATTTTGTCCTCTGTTTCTGGAATTTCTATTCAAACTATTTGGTAAAGTTCTTTCAGAGGATAAGTTAGAAGATTGTGAACGAGATCTGGAGGGTGATGTTAGAAGTAACACGTTATTTGGAGGCCTTCTGTTATTTATTTCACGAGGGCGTATATTTTGCGCTTCCACTATTTTCGGTCTTTCTGTCGGCGAAATAACAGTTAATGGTGCCATGTGTGCCCTTGGTGAAAACAAGAACATATTTCGATTCCTTGGATTTATCACTTCTAACTGTATGTTTCCGTTTCTTGATTGTTGTTGGCTACCTACACTTAATTGCTTTGTGATGTCATTGTTAGCCAATCCAGAGCGCATATTTTTAATGGTTTGAAGCCTCATGAATATTTCTCTTGCTTTTGCTTTCGAGATATTGAACTGATTTTTGTTACTTTGAGTATTTTCAACAGATTGCTGTTTCGCTATGTTTCTTGGCACATTCGGCGAACCACTTTTATCAACAGCACTAGCACGGTTAAACAGTGGTTGCTGTTTGGTTTTAGGTGCAATTTCTTTTAAACTTGGTAGAAAACTGTTTTCGGTGTTAAGCAAACCCCTCTCCCTTTTGTGGAAGTTTACATTATTGGGTTTGTTTAAAGGCGTTTTCTGATCAAAGTGGTGAATAATTCTTGGTGTTGGTTTCACTTTCTGTATCAATACAGGCTCATGGTTAAGTTTTATGGGCCCAAGAAATTTGCGTTCCTGGTTTATTGGTCGATTGGGAACGTATTGTTCTATAACATCTTTTGTTTGAGCAATTTCACTGTTTATGTAATGCTTTTCTTCTTCAACAAAGTTATCAAGATGTTTTTTCATAAATATCTCCTTACTAAATTGTGTTGGTTCTGCGCTTCCAAAAATTTCAGGGGAATTTTCTATGATGATATCACTTGTTCCTCCGCTAGATGACGTTATAATTCTATTATCTTCAAGACTGTTATAAATGAAAATTTCTTCACTTCCATGTGAGTTGGAATCACTGTACAAATCTCTTTCTCTTGAAGCGCTTGATGAGTCTCCTTCGATCCGAATATCAGCACAATTTCGGAACTCCTCTTGCAATCCACAACCAAGACAACTTCGCCCGTCGGGATCGGTACCCCAGCTGTTTCCTGAAGAAGAAAAAAACGAGTGTTTCTAATAAACTTGAGTAATTTCCGACGCTAACCAAGTTCCTTGGAAAAAAATCTAAGAGTTTAAATTTTTAAATGCCTTAATTAACTGACCCCGTCACACTGACAGAGACATTTTGCTCTATCAATTATGAAGGCTGAGTCTAGTGTTGCCGACAGACAGAAACTTTTGTTTTAAAAACTTTAAAAACTTACATATAAAAAAGTAAATATAGATGGAGTTGCACCCCCCCCCCCCTTTTTGGGAGCATGTAAAAAATTGAATTGAAAGGAAGGAAATTAACAGTGAAATTGATGTTATATGAAGTTAAACGTACGCTATTTTGAGAGGAAAAAAAAATTTTTTTATTGCTTGTCAAGATTTTTTGGATGAGTTCGGCCCCCCCCCCCTCCTTTCAAAATCGATCCTACGTGCCTGTAAGAACATGGATTTTAAGATTTGAATAATTTTACTAAGCAAGATATCATACAGAATATTCTCATTAATTTTTATTTAAAGTAAATGAGCCATGTTACTAAAACAAATTTCCAGTGATCTGTTATTTAAATGCGGTTTGTTAAAAAAAAATGCTCTTGTAGTTAAGGAGGCTGGATGGTCAACCAATTAACCATCAGATCTACCTTAAAATGTAAGATATGATTTGTTTAGCTTTAAACTATTATTAAGGAAAGAAAAAAATTCATATATTTTACCTTTTGAATTTGGGTATTTTTCTATATTTTTATATAGAGCTCTCCTTCTAAAGGAGATCAATAAACTCTAAAATAGCCACGATCATCGAGCTCTCTTCATTATAACGGTATATATTTAAAAACTGACATGTAGCTTTTTTCTTTTTTTTTTTTACAATGTGATGAGCTGTTTTCACAGTAAATCATTCGTATGTTGATTAAAAAATATAATCTTTTTAACTCGAAATAGCAGAGAAAAATTAAATTAACGCTTATTTAATATATATTATGATGTCTGAGAGTTTGCCTTTTGTGTACCGCAAATTAAAAAAGATTTATTAAAAAAAAAGCTATTCCCAGTTCCACTTTCAAACTCCCTAGGTTATTAAGTACACGTGCTGCTGCAAATAAAAATTCTCAATGAAATTGCTGAAAGCTATTATAATATATGTACGCTTTTTATTTAAATGCAAAAATCATATATATACCTGTTTTGTATCGCCAATTTAGAACACATTGAGAACATCTCATTCCTGCTGGTATTTCTAAATGCAAGTTATAAATATCTATTCCTTGGTGTTTTTCTGGGTAATATCTTGTGTAGCCACTCTTTTCGTCCCCTTCTTTGATGTGAAGAAGATTTCGATCCAAACACTCCTGGGTTACCGGAACGTTTGGTCTGTTATGGGGACAGATTCGAAACTCGAAAAAACCCATGTGATGGGTGGTCAGCTTCACTGTGACTTGTATGTATTCTGTCCCTGCCGGGTATGTCTCTGCAATGACTCCCTGGGCGTACAGACCCCCAGCCTCGTTTTCCTTACTTCCCAAGTAGGGATCCCCACAGACTCCGCATTTCCCGCCAGATTTAATCAGTCCCTTTGAAATAGACGAATCTTAAACTTTTGCTAAGTGTGCTAGCAATGTATAATAATTTTATTTTTTTAAAGATGCATTTAATTTTATAGTGTTAGTATAATGTTACATTTGCAAGAAAACATGTTTTCAAAACGTTTAAATTGGAGGATTAACAAGTAGAACTTGCGGGAGAATTTTACGTTGATATTACTTGTGTTTATATAATAAGTAACTTACAAAAATCTACAATAACCTAGATTGTCTATAGTGTCATCATTTTATGCTCACAGATATTTAAAAGTTAGACATTTGGTGACACATTGCTTAATATGTTTTTTACTTATAACATAAAACCTTTCATGCCTTCACATGTTTAATAAGGTACCTGTATGAAAGCAAGTTATGGAAAGCATGTCACATCTTGTAATCTAGAATATCATATGAGAGTAAATTGTAGATATTAAAATTAAAGTATAAAGTTGATTAGGACATTTTGTTTAATTCACAACAACTGGAGTATAAAATATCAACATTACAAATCAAGACTGCCTACTTCTCATGCTTTGTTTCCATGTTTATACCCAGATGAAATAGAAACCAGAGAACAACAGAATTTAATCGGATCAATTTAATACAGTTGTCAATATTAATCAAAATTATTTATACAGTTGGAACCAAAAGAAGAAAAAAGAATTATTTTTGCTATTTTATTAAAATCATATTGTATAATAGATACCCCCACCCCCTCATTTCTATTCATTTTTAGAAAATATATAACGATATTATAAAAAAATTCTAAGATTTAATTTTTAAATAAACATTTATTTATTGACTATGCAGAATTCACCATAATATTCATCAGCAGTATAATGATGAAGGGAAATTTTGTAACAAATATTTAACAATCATAATTAAGATTTAGCACCTTTTGTTCGCATAATTGGTCAACACGTGGACCCACGTATAGCTTGTAAATTACCTGTCTTCCTCCACAGTAAAGTGAATTGTCATTGTAATTCTTAGGTGTGTTGAAACCATGCCTCCATAGGGATGAGCGCTGAGGCGGCCAGTCCAAGTAACCGTGTGAGACCACGTGACCGAAAAAGTTGACAACAAGGCCAAATGAGAGAATCATCCTTTTAACAATATGACTCACTGTTAATAGAAAGGAAACCATATTAAGTCCAGTTTGTAATAACTGTTAAAAAGGAAATAGTTATAAGTCCGGTTTTTAGCCACTGTTGATAGAAAGGAAAGATTACTTCCGTGTAATAATGTTCAAATTCGAACAAGTATACTAATATATTCGTTGAATTTTACACAGATCGTTCAAATATTATGACAAATACACAATGTCCTACAAAATTATTGTAAACTTTTACTTTGTTGTAAAGCATTTCTCCGAAACATTACTTACACTATCAGTGTTTCCTTGCAATATGACTTATTGTTCACTTATATTATATTATTTCCTTGGTTTGTAAACAGATTTGAAAGGTATTTTTATTAGATTGCATATGCCTGCGTCTTTAAGGTGTTGATTTTTCGCCTGGACGTCACTTCCCTTCTAAAAAAGGAACTAAACCGAGGCGTTGACATGATCCACGAACCGTGTCTCCCTGTGTTAGGGTTTACCCACTCCCGTAAGCGCGGACTAAATCATGATCGCCAATAAAAAAGATATTAATCCAATGATGCATGACGAAACAGTAATTCTTATAAAGACGGGATTGGTCAAACGATATAAAAAAAGTGTTAGAAACATTTGAATAAACCCCGTTATTAACACTGTTATATACGGAAATCTTTACACGAATTAACGTATTCTTCAATCCAATCTACAATCCATTTCATGCTAATTTACATGTACATGCATGAACCATTATCTTTTTATTTGTTTTAATTATTCTAGAGAGAGATGAGTCACAGTTTGCCTTATTAGGAAGGATAAATGTGTGTATTAATATCTTTTTACGCCAGAATATGTACACCTACTTTTTAAGGAGGATGGACACAAGAAACTTATTTGTCTATGTTTTTATATTAAATGCTGCTTTAATTCAAAATTGAAAAGTTGAAACTTACATGTAAATGACTATGTTTCTGCAGTCGCTTTTGAAAATCTATGTCTTATTAAAATTCACGATTTCAAACTTTTCAAAATTCCAATAAAAATTATCAAAAGTTTTGTAATGTACATAGCTCAACATATAAATGTTTTGGTGATATATTAACAAATTGAAAATATGTTGTAATTTATATTGCATGTTCTTAGGAAACTCCGAAAAGACAACTGATATACAGTCATTTGGGGTATTCCGTATCACTTTTAACAACTTGGTTGCAAAATATGTGAAAAACAAGCTTATAATTGATTGTTTGGTGTCAACAGAAAGAAGATTATGTCAGAAAATGGATCTGTTTATCTTTAAAATAGCAACTCTAACAGGGGTTCTTATGACACCACCATTTGAAATTCAAGATGGCGTCAAGCACTATGTAGAGTCGTATCGGAAGACAGAAAAAGAGGGTATGTGTGTATTTCTGCGTGTAATATTCAATATTTACGATGTAATGTGTTGACCAGTAGATAGTGAACATTGTGTGAAGAAATCAAAACCCCAAATAATCGATCCAACATTTAAAATAGTAAAACAGTTTCCGTTGTTATTGTTCTGTGAAAAGTACTCATGCCGAGTAAGGACAAAAATAGCAACAACGATAAAAAACGTAAATATACCAGTCCAAAAGAGAATCCAACAAAGGTCACTCGTAGACGGTTCCTGTCCTCATCATTGCCAGAATTAAACTTAATTGACAATATTTATAATCAACCAGCGGAATTAAAAATGGAAGACAAAACCGGCTCTACATCCACCCCTCCCCCCTCAGATCAGCCTGTACGATCCTCAGCAGCTCAGCCCGTTAGTCCATCAAAATTACAAACTGCCAACACTAATGTACAGAAACCCATCATTCAAACTGAGGGTCAAACCTACAGTTTACCAGAACTCATCTTTACATCTATGTGTGACCCAAGCTTCATAGAACAACTTGTACCCGTGTTGGCAACTGCAATCGCTCCCTCTATAGAAATGGCAGTGCAATCTGTTTTTCAAAAGCTAAACTCCAATATTCAGGAACAAGCTAAAGAAATCACTGAACTTAAGAAATCATTAGAAAAGGCTGAGGAAACAAAAACAGATCTTCAGAAACAAATATGGTGTTTGGAGGAGACAGTAGATGACCTAGAACAGTACGGTCGACGTAACTCGCTACGTTTTCACAACTGTCCCGTACCTACTGGAACCCTTGACACTGATTGTATGATCATCGACCTGTGCAAGGACAAACTAGGGATCCAGTTGACTGAAGAGGATATATTTCGTTCGCACCCCATAGGCAAGCCGAATAGAAACGGTAACATCCAAATCATATGCCGTTTCAAAAACTGGAAGGTGAAGAACAAAGTTTTTTCCAAAAAAAAGCAACTGAAAAACACTTCTTTATTCCTCACAGAGGATCTTACGCGCTTTCGCCAAAGCCTTATTCAAGATCTTACCAAGGCAAAACGCGGAGGATCAATTCATTCATTCTGGACGAATGACGGCCGCATTTTTGCGCGATTTGAAGAAAATGGACCTAAACATATGATCCGCTCCTTCAATGACATCCCGAGACCAGAATTTGACTATTAATCTTTACTAAGATTGCGCCGATGTCATCTGACCACGAACTAGCTCATATCTAAACTCAGTGTAGTATTCCATACTATTGAAAATATATGTTTATTATATAGTGTTAATATTGTGTCTTAAATGACTACAATTGGGTCATAAATAATAATTATTGATGCCATTTCGTTTGTATTCATAGCAGCTTTGTTTATTTACCCCTTTTTCCGACTTCCAAACCATTGATCTTTTGATCAACACCGCAACAATTTAAACGTCATTATGTTTTTTTCTGTACTTTTTGTTTTTGTTTCATTGTTCCTTTTTGGTTTTTCATGCAGCAATGTGTTTGCGCATTTACTTTCGTCTCACTGTTTACTGTTTTTATTTTTGTTTTGATGTTACGCAACCAAGGTCATGGATCTTAGCATGTCATACACACCTGGCATTCCAATCGCAGTGCTCTTTCTTAGAAGTGATATCATTGATCAATATGCCATTTAATGGCGGGTAACTCAATTGAACAATACCGAGCCGCGATTGGATTATTTTATTGTCGTATAAGGTGTACTCAAAGATTGTTGAATATAAGCATTTTCTTAATAAGAGAACTATTAGTCTTTTTACAACGAAACTTTTGCCATTGGGGTAACCTGTGTAAAATATGCTTAAGTTGTTTAACTCAATACTCTGTGTTTATTGGCTATTATTTTCAAATTCTTTTCATGTTATTAATTCTTTCAGGGGATGTTGAGACAAATCCAGGACCTAATACTGGAACACAATACACATTAGATATTTTTCACCTAAATATTCGAAGTATCAGAAACAAAATAGATAATTTATTGAGTTTAGTTACAGATTTTGATGTTTTATGTTTTACAGAATCTCACTTAGACTCATGCATTACAGACCAAAATTTGCTTATTGATGGTTTTAATACAATTTTTCGTAAAGACAGGAACAGTTTTGGAGGGGGCATTATTATATATGTATCAAACTCATTACGAGTGAAAAGACGTACTGATCTAGAACCAACAAACATTGAGTGTATATGGATTGAAATAAGTGACCCTACCTGCAATATTTTGCTTTGTTGTACATATCGGCCCCCAAATAGCGATAATACCTTTTGGAGAAATTTATCCTGGTCCATGGAAAAAGCATCTGATGATTCTGATAAAATTATTTTAGTTGGTGATCTAAATGTTGATTTTCTAAATATCCCACACACTCACTCAGTCCTTGATTTACTCTCTAGCCACTTTTTAGAAAACACAATCACCGAACCGACAAGAGTCACACAAAACACGAGCACACTCATCGACCCAATTTTAGTAACACGTGACATCCCAGTTTTCGAGTCGGGTGTTTTAAATGTGGATCTTTCCGTTAGTGACCACAAAGCTACATATGTTTGTGTCAAAACTAATTTAAATCTTAACTGTGCTTACAAGCGCAAAGTTTGGCTTTATAAAAATGCTGATTTTGACAGACTTAATTCTCTTATTACCAATACCGACTGGGAAACATTAATAATGGGGACCGATAATGTACATAATGCTACGGTTAATTTTTCACATACATTTTTTTCTCATATTAGGGAATCCATTCCAGAAAAATTAATAACTATACGACCAAAGGATAAACCATGGTTCGACTCAGCTCTACGTAAAGAAATAAGTTTACGAAATCGTTTAAGGAAAATTGCAATGAAATCAAATAACGATTTAGATATGCAAAAGTTTAAAAAATCACGCAATAAAGTAAACAATATGAAAAAGTATGCCGTTAATAATTACTATAATAATTTGGAGCTCAGCTTATTAGATTCAAGTAAGAATAATCCAAAACTCTATTGGAGATTATTGAAGAACGTTTTTAATATTAAAATGTCTACTGAAATTCCTCCATTGCAATTTACCTTGAAAACGGGTGAACAATCGATAGCTTATTCCAATGCAGAAAAGGCTGAAGTTCTGAACGATTATTTTTCTTCTATTTCATTTTTAGATGACAATGAAGCTAAATTACCCAAATTTCACTCTGTATGCAACAATTTTATCTCTGATATATGTATTTTAGAACAAGAAGTTATAGATATTGTATCAATTCTTCAAGTTAACAAGGCCGTGGGGCCAGATAATATAAGTCATAAAATGTTAAAAAGTACTATGTATACTATTGCAAAACCTCTGTGCATATTATTTAATCGCTCTTTAAGAGATTGTACGTTTCCAAGCTCCTGGAAAATATCCCATGTTCTTCCTTTATATAAGAAAGGTGATTCATCTCAAATGTCAAATTATAGACCTGTTTCTTTGTTAAGTTGTGTATCAAAGATAATGGAGCGAATTATTTTCAAACATGTGTACAATTATTTTCATGACAACAATCTTTTCTATAAATATCAAGCTGGATTTTTACCTGGCCACTCAACTGTTTACCAGCTTATAGAAACATATGATCATATTTTAAAAGCAATTGATCAAGGCCAATCATGTTGCATGATATTTTGTGACTTGTCAAAAGCGTTTGACCGCGTCTGGCATAAAGGTTTATTGTTTAAACTCCATACTTATGGTATCACTGGGAATCTGTTTAAATGGTTTAATAGTTATCTTGTTAATAGAAAGCAAAAGGTTATGTATCGAGAAGTGTTGTCGTCTACAAAGCCTGTGAATGCCGGAGTGCCTCAAGGCTCTGTCCTTGGGCCATTGTTATTTCTTATTTATGTAAATGATATAGCAGATAATATGTTAACATTCTGTAGACTTTTTGCAGATGATAATAGTTTTCAACATGCTGCAATCAATGTACAAGATATAGAATTTAATCTAAATCAAGATCTTTTAAATCTGGAAATTTGGTCTAAGAAATGGCTTTTGAGCTTCAATCCTTCGAAAACCAAAGCAGTTCACTTTAATATTAAAAAAAATACTGTAAATCCCTTGTTAAAATTTCAAGACCGTGATTTGGAATTCGTGTCTTCTCACAAACATTTAGGTGTTATTTTTTCTGAGGATCTTTCATGGACAGTTTATATCAACTCTATTATAGCAAATGCTCAAAAGAAATTGGGACTAATGAAAAAACTCAAATTCAAACTTAATAGAAAGTCACTATCATTGTTATATACTTCATTTATAAGACCTCAGTTAGAATATGCATCTGATGTATGGGGCGGGTGCTCTTTCACTGATTCCGAAAGGTTAGAACAAATACAATTGATTGCAGCAAGAATCGTCACAGGATTACCTATTTTTGCTTCAAGGGATTCTCTTTATTTTGAAACAGGGTGGGAAACACTTGATAGTAGAAGGAAAATGTCCAGGCTGAAAACCATGTATAAAATTGATAGAAATATTTTACCCAATTATGTAATGGACATTTTCCCAAATAAACGTGTTAATGCATCCAATTATTTTACAAGAAATGCACAAAACTATAGTATACCAAAATGTCGTTTACAATTGTATAAATCTTCATTTGTTCCCACTGTTGTTAACGAATGGAATGCGCTTTCAAAGGATGTCCGTGAAAGCGACTCCATTCGCATTTTCAAAGAAAAATTCATGTTTCTATCATAAATCAGAATGATATTACCTGTAGAACAAAACCTGATTTTTTTACTTATGGTGACAGATTTTTGAATATTATTCATACTAGACTTCGTCATAATTGTGTACTAAATAGTGATCTTTTTCGTTGTAATATTATTAATAGTCCACTCTGTTCATGTGGCAAGCTCGAAGACACTTATCATTATTTTTTCACTTGTAATAAATATAAAGAGGCCAGAAATATTCTGCTTAATGAAATTTTCAATATTGTAAATTTAAATATTGTAAATACCCATGTCCTACTTTGGGGCGACAACGCAATCAGTGTCAGCGAAAACAAACATTTATTTTCTCTAGTTTATCGTTATATCAAAGATACAAAAAGATTTAGTTGATGTTTGTACACCATTGAAAATTTATATATAACTGTCATATGATCTGTTGACCTTACATGTTGTGCATACATTATTTTTACTGTATTATATACTTGTATTGGGAGAGGGCGGTCTAAGTTTTTGAACTTGTGCCCAATCCCTGTTGTAATTTTGTACAATAAAAATATGTTCAAATCACACCACCACTTTTATAAATTGCGGGTTACTTCCGGGTATTTCGAACCAGTATACGTAGCTATACTGGCAAAAATTGTCCGATAAAAATAATATTTGTTACGAATTAGCCTACAGTCGAATAAAATTAAGAAATCATTATTTTAGTTCATACATTTGACTAATTTAAATTCAATAACACTCCCTATGCATCGCATGTACACGCTATCTGTAGAAACACAAGAAACCAGGCAGAATCAGTAATCCGTCACCATATACAAAGCTCAACTCTAATTTTGTTTTTTTGCATAAACAAAAACAAAACATATTTAGCACACTTGTGTGGTAAGCGTTTATCTATACGGCTGCGGTTATTGTGTACACACGCAATTCTTTAGTCTTTATTTGATAGATTTTGTATTAAAAAAAGAAAAAAAAAGATTTTTTTGCTTAATAAGCTTATGAAACGCTTATGAAATTGCCGATTTATCAATATACAGTTTGTCAATTCGTAGATTATTACGTCTACAGCTTAAATATGAAATACTGAGCAGCGTTTTCACAATTCTCTCCATAGAGGATAACGAGTACATTAATTATATTAAAGTTATTTTATCAATGTCCGATATTTCCTCTTCAAGTTCTGTATATAAATAACATATATTGCTGATGATGACTGCCGGGTAGTATCATTTGTTGATGTTTCGTACATTGATTAACGATACTTCAAACTTCCGAAAACACGAAAAGCGGGGTGA
This sequence comes from Magallana hongkongensis, assembly GCA_016163765.1. Classification (NCBI taxonomy): domain Eukaryota; kingdom Metazoa; phylum Mollusca; class Bivalvia; order Ostreida; family Ostreidae; genus Magallana; species Magallana hongkongensis. The sequence goes on from WFKH01011801.1 coordinate 42,916,567, forward strand.
TTCGAAATACCCCAATGACTGTAATATCTAGGAGTATTTCTTTACGATTAATTTGAATACAAAATAACCCATGAAAATATTTGTTTTTTCACAACAGGTTTGTCTGTTCCTCTGCCACTTTAGTTCAATATTCAAAAACGATACAGTTGTTGTCAAATTTGGGATTCTTAAGATAAAAAAAAAGTATATTTGCTATCAATGTTTTCTCTTTTTGAAAGAATATTTTGGATTCAGATCAGAATTAAAGGATGTCACAACTGTTTTCAACAACTTACGGTAATTTTTTTTTTCAAAAGTCAGTGTGTTTGTTACGGTATTGGTATGTTTCGTAGTGATACACAAGATTATAAAGGGATCAGCTTTTTTAATGATGTCGAAACACAATTTAAATTTCTGAACAATTCACTAAGAGGAAGTAAATACACTGTATCACTATCCTGAGTAAAGCATTTGAACAGATCTTGGAGACATTTTGCTATCATGCATTTTTTTTGTTTTTATCAATCAAAATTATAAACCAAAATGAATTCCACACACCCTCTGCCCTTTCCCCTTTATTCTAATTTATGGTTCGATTAATTGGTGGATAGATTGTAAGTATACATAATAATAATTTTACGGTCTAAAAATTTTAACGAAAAGACACATACGTAATGTAGATATTTTTTATTCGTTTAGAGGGATAGCACGTTTTACATTGCTCTACTTGAATGTCTTTTCTTTACATTGCCCTACTTGAATGTTCCTTTTTATATTGCCCAACTTGAATATCTCTTCTTACATTAAATTACTTGAATGTCTCTATTATACAAAATTTAAATAAATGGTAAAAAGCAAGGTGACGTCAACATACATAATGGAAAGGGGAGACTGTTTTGTTTGAATTTATCTTGTTATTGAACTGTTTGGGATTTTTAGAGCAATTTATATCTGGATATTAACAATAAATATGCATAATTCAAATAATGATTTCAATGTGTAATGTAGGTGCAAGTACGGGTAATTACGAATTTATAAAACAAGTTTTGAATGTGAACGCTACGTATTATTGTTATCCAGTTAAATTTTAGAACTACGAATCATCACCTTCCTGTTGAAGTATGAAGGCGGAGTAGTGTTCACAGAAGTGAACGTTATTGTAACTTACATGTATGTACCTGTAACAATATTGGCGATGAATTTCATTTTATCTTAGAATGTAAAGCATTATGTAATTAAGTCAGTTTTTCGCTTAAGGTTACTGGTTTTCCCCCAATGCTAAAATTTTTTTGTGAAATTATGACTTCAAATAACTATGCGACATTAAGAAAATTGTGTGTGTTTATTACAAAAATTGATCGAATTGTTTGTTCACCCCATTTACGTTCTGTTTGACCTTAACAATGATATTGTACATATTTAAATACGTTATTTTTGTACCTCATGTACCATTCTATGGTTTCGAGTGGAAATAAACTGAAATTGAACTGAACTAGAAAATACCATTATGTCTAAATGCCTTCTACGAGTACTACATTGTCATTGGGTGGGCTTTATGAATGACTTTTTTAAAATCTTGTTTAATCCTAACACATCAGTGACGTACGATTTTTATATGGTTTTCCAACAGTTCGCAAGTAGACAAAACGCTTTGCAAATTAGTTATTATTGCAGACCTTGAAATTTTATTTAATAAAATGTATTTCTTGATCAATTCGTCATATTTCAACATTTTTATATGTTCACTTTTCCGCAATAAAAATTTTAAAAAATGAACTATAATGACCTAAAAAAAAATAGATATGATTATACATATTTCACTCTGCTATTGAGCATTACTTACTTTCTATTATCTTTGTATAATCTCCATTTCCTCCATATTTAGCCCTTCCTATCCCACCATTACAATACAGGGGTAAAAGGAAGAATTTCCAACCTCGCCGCTCATCCGTCACGCATGGATGACGATTCAATACTTACTGCGCTAACTTAATGACCAACTGCATTGTCCGTCATTGATAAAAACATAAACTTGACACATTTATAGATCGTATATGTGTCAAATATCGGAACGTCTAGATTAATAATCTGTGCGTGCCCAGGTCATGCTCTGCATATTGCGTACCTCTCAGAGGGATAGCTGGGCCATATCTCTCTCTCTCTCTCTCTCTCTCTCTCTCTCTCTCTCTCTCTCTCT
>WFKH01011801.1:42922708-42938460 GCA_016163765.1 Magallana hongkongensis
ACAAAACAGAATACTTTTATTTTGTAGTTCATACATAAGAAAGTTCGACAAAAACTGCATGCATGTTAAGTAAAAAAATAATATCGCATATTATAACAAGATTGAAATGTTTAGCATACTTTGTTGCATAACAATTAATCAGAGAACTTATTAGAAAAGCTGTGACTTGTTGATTAAATAAAATACACCCCTTCCCGTTGGTATGCTAACGCACCCATCATCAGAAGTGTTAATTTCAAGATTTCCTCTCGAGAGGAAATCTACAATTTAAAAAAAGCTCTTATACTTCACACATCTATGGAAGTAATTAATTAAGTCTGAGCCCACGCTTGTCATAACATCTCGTAGGAGCTTGTTCGATCAGAAATACTTTATGGTGTTTTTTTTAAATTTTCATTCAAAACATGTATACTTGTTTACTATGGCATGATAAAACGGTCTTTAAAATCAAATACAACTTGAATATTTATGATTATTTTCAAAATTCTTCTATGAACTCAGAAATTCTTCAATGAACTCAGTCGAAAGCAAAAGAATGCCAAAGTTCCCATAATCTGAATGCGAATAAAAGGCTATACATGCATAACAATTTCAACGCTTAACAACGCATGGTTTATTGGTAAGTCGTAAATTGAATGTGCGCAACAGATAGGTAATGCATAAATTCATGCGTTTGTTATATAACGTCACATGTCGACACTCTACCGAGAAATTTTTAGCATCGGCGTAACCTTTGTCTAATCTATTGGTAACCTAGTTCTAACTTATAAAGATCGGCAACGGATGTTGACGGAGTGAACATGTACACATGGACATTAACTTCATTAGCTTGATAATCTATGGATGAACTTATTAACGCATTTAAACAATGAAGAACGGATCAAAGGTGTTAATATTTTACACGTAGTTATTTACAAGCTATCTGGGGTTCAATTATCATGTACCTATATATATATATATATATGTGTGTGTGTGTGTGTGTGTGTGTGTGTGTGTAGCTGGTCAATACGAACAATGTACGCTATTATCATATAAAGCAATATGAGGTGTATTTTTGAGAATAATTTTATTTTGCTGCCAAACTTGCTAATACGATGATTCTATGTGCAACTTAAACCTTTATAATAAGTAAGATGAAATCAAATCGTTAAATTTTATCCAAATGAAGATTTCTGTCAATGGAATATTCATCTTCCCAAGTCAAGGATTTCTGATCCGCTCCGCTGCTTACAAACCAATGTTTGTACAGTACGACACTATGTAATTTTTCTTCAATCACAGCCTCCAAATAGCTTTTTCCACAAAAATATGACTAACAGAAGTTTGTAATCCATATTTTTGTTGGTCATTAAAGTAGTTTATTACAATTCTACACTGAAAATTTCCGATATGAAAATTGCAGCCCATATTGCTTTAACAACTTCTGAGAAATATTTATTGGGTATGGCTAAAGTACCTCACGAAGTGTTAAAATTAGGGGTGGTCAACAAATTACCCATCAGACCTTTTTTATGATATTTTTCGTGATAAACTATCATTAAGTGAAGAAAAATACCTTATATTTTGGCTTTAAAATTTGAACTATTTTCCGATATATTTATACAGAGCTCCTCTTCTCAAGAAAATCAATATACATGTAGTCCAAAAACGGCCACGACCATTAATTCATCTTATGTGACTCAAGGTGACACTGAGTTTTCTTCGTAATGTATCTAAAATATGTAAATGTAAGAATACGATTGCTTTCATACTTCTCTATATTGAATGAAGAATGTTAATGGGATTCCCTATTTCACCACAGACCTATGTCACTAAAGAAGATAGTGATTTTTTTCGTCAAACCAACTTTCTGCATAAGAAATGAGCTTTCTCAACACACAATGAATAGTCATTGAAATTAATGGTGAATACCATTGCCGAACAAATGTATTTGGAATGAAAGTAACAAGTATTTCGGTCGCGGGTCTTGGTGTCATAATAAGCATTGGCTGATAACGTAACTAACACGTCTTGGGTATTTTAAAAGTAACTGTCTACTAGAAAATCGACAAATAGCGAGTAAACAGGTAAAGGGGAAATAGGTTAAAAACTAGGGAAAATGTTGAAAAAGAGCCAACGAATATTAGTTGTATTTTTAATACATATACACTGTAACTAAATTAAATGTACTAATAAAAGTTAGTTTTAGACATTAAGACATATTTTCCCTTAGAGTTATTTCCCTTGGTCGCCATCTTGTGGGTCAAGCAAGTGAATTGCAAGAAATTCCAAACGAATATGGTAGAAATCCAAACAAGGCTCTAACAAATGTATACGTCATAAAACAGTGCTACCTACGTCAAAATACCCAGTATTAATTGAATAATGTAGGATTCTAAGCAGTTGATTCACAACATGGCCGCCATCGGGAAGTAACTCCTACAAGGAATGCTCTACTGAAAACTGTTTAATGAAACCACTGAAAATGTTTCAAACGTTTTGATGACAAAAATACAAATTATTTATTTTAACGAAGTGGATTGTTACCGTACAATATACAGTATACAGACCCTAATACCTATTTATCTGCAGTAAGTTTGCATTTTATTGAACAGTGCATATTTAGGCTATTTATCTACATTTGACAATCATTTCGTTTAACAATTGTCCACAATGAAGTAATTAATGAGAACGATAGCATATACATGTATGGTGTATTTACATACGTTATCAAAATGGATGACTTAAAGAGTAATGAGTTCTGTCTTGAGAGAATTGATAGACTATGTATATTGTCGATAAAAATGCCATTTTATAAGGATAACAATACCGGTGATTTTTTGATAATTACATTCTTTTACACTCAAATACCAATTTACTTACAAATATACAGTTTGCATATGTATGATGATATGGGCAGGACCAATGAGAGATGAGTCGTTAGAATAAATAAATAGAATACGAAAAAACAAATGATGAAGAACACAACCAAATTCTTATGGCAATATTGCACAAGTTCCTGAGTTCTATAACGTCGGGGTTTTTTTTCTCAATGGCCACTAAGGTGGGTACGAAACACGAAATGCTAACGTCTATGTACTGGGACATTAGTCTATTTAAATAGTACCAAACTGTCCATTCGATAGCTTTGCGAAAAGGCAGTCTGACTATCCTAATGGATCACGAAACGTTGGCACATTATTACATGCATGCCTCCATCTCCGGAATTCCTCTGATATTTCTATCCATGATATGGATAACATTATCAACCAAACATTCGTGCATTATTCACGGGAAATGTTGGCCTATTTTGGCTTCTGTTGATCCCTTGGAATGGGTTATGTCGAGCATTCCTCAGCAAGTTCCGGAGACGTGCTTCTCTGTCGTTTGTTGGTGCCGGTTGTGGCGAAAGACTACCAGCGGGCGTCTGTATTCTGTTCAGAGAGGTTCGCTGCATGTTAGCCATAAACTGTTGAAGTTGGCTATTGTTAAGAGTCGGGATTTGTTGTCTTTGTCCTTGCACAGGTTGTTGTCGATGATTTACTTGTGGTTGCACCTGTTGAAATATAGTTTGTGATGGCAGGGATGAAGATGATGATGATTGTTGTCGCTGTGTTGGGGATATTTGGGATCTACTTGGAGACACGGTGTTTGTTGCTCGTAAAGCAGACCTTTGCAGAGGCGCTTCTGTTATTTCCGCTTGTAATCTATTGCCCGATGCCTGAATTTCACGACGTAGCTCTTGGATCTGCTGCACCAAACCTGATTTTCTCTCTTGAAGCAGCTGCAAAGTATTCAAAACAGTTCTTGCCAGTGAAAACTGTCCACTTCTTGTGTATTCTTGCAGATGTTGTTGTAGCAATTCCTCTGCCTGTTGTTCACGCTGAAGTTGACGAACCAAATTAACTGCTGAGCTAAACTGTTGTCGAACATTCACGGCGGGTTGTTCTTGCTGTAAAAACGTTGCTAGAGTCGGAGTAGCATTTTGATTAGCTGTGTCTGTGGAAGTAGTTTCTGATGCATTTTCACGTTGAGGAGTAGCTGTTGCTTGAACTATTGTTGGAGGCGCGACTGTTTCTGCTCGTTGGGGCTGTAGGAATTCATTAATCATTCTTTGTCTCCATTGCTGTAATAGACGTCGCCCGTTTGGTGTTGTGGATAGTCTCTGCATAAAATGAGTTATCTGGGCTTGTGTTGGACGCATCGGAGTAGGGACTCTTTGTACTTGCATGTTTGCAAGATTAGCAAGAAATTGAGGATTGGTAAATTGTAAGTTAGTGATACGATTTTGCCTGAGTAATTCCAGTATTCTGCGTCGCTGTGCTGGAGGGAAATTGTTAATAGTTGAAAAGAATTTTACGGAATCTTCATGGTTTCTAACAACAACTTCCACTCGCGCTGTATTTTCCGGAATTTGTTGTCGGTTTACTTGCAAGTTTGTTGTCCTCCTCTGATCTGAGTTAATCTGAGAAGATTGAGAAGTTGGATTTCTTTTATCAGCTCTTGAATCGCCAAGTAGGCTGCCAATATTTGGAAGTTGCACAGAAGCAGCGGACGACTGACGTTGAACTGAAGGGTTTTGGACAATTGACTTTTGAATGGTTAAACCATTTCTTTTAAATGAAACCGAAGTTTGTTTGGTCTTCATATTGTTGTTCTGAATGGTTTTAGAATTGGTTGATTGTCTCGGAACTTGTGCATTTACATTAGTCGGACGTTGTTGTCTATGGTCAAATTTTGGGACAGCTCCGATACCAAAAAGAAACGGGTCTAGACCCTGCTGTATGCTCTTAATACTGTTGTTGTTGTTGTTGTTGTTATTGTTGTTTCCCTTTATTAAACCTCCAAGTGGCGGTAATTCTTTGACAGTTGTTTCGGTCGTAGTCTGTACCAGCAAGTTTGGATCAAACGATGGGTTGAGTCTTTCCACTTTTGGAATAGACGTATTTTTTATGGGTAAGCCCTGACTGGAAGGGTCATTAGGTGATACCCAAACACTTTCCCTTCCTTGTTGGTCAATAAGTTTTTCTCTGGTTCCCCATGTTGTGTTACCAGTATTTGGAAGAGAAGAAGCCATTAAAACTGAAGAACTTTTAGAAGAATCAACGACAGGAAATGCCGGTGAGTTATTGATAGATTCAAGGGGTACTTGGCGGAAAGAAGGTGACACGGTATACCGGTATGTTGTTGTGGAGGGCAACATTGTTGTTGGTGCCTTTGTAAATTCAACTGTCGCTGGAGCTGTTGTCATGATAAGTTTTTGCAGTGTTATTGGTGGTGTTGTTATCTGAATTGGCATTAGCATATCAAGTGAAGGTACCTCTATTGTTAAAGTTTTCTTCACAGGCGTTGGCGTTGTTGTAGTTGGTTTGGGCGTTGAGGTTAGGTCGTAGATCACAACTGGATCGACGGGTTTTACAGCCTCATAAACGGGTTGGTTTTGCGGCACAGGTGACGCTTTGCTACCAGTCAGTTGCTCTATATCTGGGATGATATCGATCAAATCATTGTGTTCTTTATTCAACTGTGCATTTTTATCCACCGTAATGTGCGCGTTTGTAACATCCAAAGCAGAATCAATAATTGTTTTCGTTAGCTGTTCTTGTTTTACGTCAGAATTTAAATTCAAAGGAACATTTAGACTCACTTTTTCAGTTGGGCTTGCATGTTTCGTTTTCTTAAAAGCATCCACAATGCTGCTAGAAGCTTTATTTTTTACAGCGGCTTCTTGAAAATGGATAGCACTGTCATTTAAATTTGTTTTAGTGTTTTTTAATACATTTTCCTTTACATTTTCAGCAGCAATTTTCGTAAAAACTGAACTTACGGCATTAATATCACCATCTACTGCATTGTTACTTTTAATGTCTACATTTGAAACAATATTCTCTGTTCCTTTCGCCGAGTTTGACACAGACTGTGTATTATCTTGTACAATTCCATTTACACCAACCTTGGTCAAAGTATTTGCTGTTTCCTTTTTATGTTCTGTGGCTTTTTCCGATGTTATTGTTGATTTACTTTCCGTGTTTCCAAAAGGCTCTGTCTTTGTCGATGATTGAATAGAATTAGAATTCTTATTGATGAACGACGATGTTTCTGTTCTGGATTCAATGACTTGGTTCTCCGTTCTTTTATCGATGGCGATATTTTGATTACTGCCAGAACTATCCACAGTTGACTGTGATGAACTGCTAGAACTTAATGATCCTCCTGGGCTAGAAAGACCCTGGTCAAAATTAGACAGCGTTTGCAACCCGTGTTGTCTTTTATCTGATCCTTGAACAACATCACCTAAAAAAGCTCCACCAGGGGACAACAATTGTTGGTTGTTTCCACTCAGTCCAAAACCTCCTACTTCTACGTTTCTGCCTTGAAAATTCTGAGATAACGAATTTTGATTTTGCTGTTGTGGCCAACTTTGAGGAGATGGGTTGTTAAATTGACTTTTAGGAGAAAAATTATTTACAGCGTGACCACTCTGATGTAGATTAGAATGCAATTGTTGATTTGATTGAAATTTACTCAAATTATTTCTTGAACTCATCGTGTTTTGCTCACTTTTCATTCTTTGTTGTTGTTGTTGCTGTTGGTCAGTGTTTGTTGAAGAATGCGTTAGCTGTATTCTATTGGGCGAACTTCCGAAATTTCCAAACTGAGAATTAGCTCCAGGTGGTTCTACACTGCCGATTTGAGTATTACTGCTCGAAAACGCTGTTCCACTGCTGCTAAAGGAAGATGACGAAAACATTGCACTGGATGATTCCATAAAAGTTTGCGGAGACACAACAAATCCATCCTGTGACGAAGAAAAACTAGAACTACTTTGTTGTGCTTGTTGCGAACGTGTCTCTTGATTATGGCTTGCAGCATTTGTATTAAAAATGTCACCAAGTTGAGATTTTCTACGTTGGGTCTGTGTATTTTGAGATGATTGTGACGATTGAAAATTATTGGATTGAAAATTATTCGATTGAGTTGATTGAGAGGGAAAAGTATTTGTCGGCCGTATATTAGATGAGCTTGGAACATTGAATGGATCATGAGATGTTGTAACGTCTTTCGTTGCAGGATTATTTGGAGATTGAACAATGTGTCCCACAGGCACTATTACACCCAAACCTTGCAGTTGCTTTGCAAGTTCGTTTTCACGATTATTTCGAATTTTAGTTTCCTGTGCTTTAAAAACATTTTTGTTTGATTGTTCTCCGGATTTGAGGGCTTGATCAATAGGAACTAATACGCCAATATCTTGTAGGGGCTGAAGAAGCTGTTGCTGATTCTGAGGTTGCATGTGTGATCCTGGTGACCGGTTTAAATTAGGAGCCATAGATTGCATCATATGAGAGGAAGTGGAACTTTGTAAAGATGTTGGTTGTTGCATTGCAGTGTTTGTAGACGTAGGAGTTGGGTCGACGGGTACTAAGACACCAAGATTTTGTAACTGCTCAAGAAAATAGTCCGGGTTTGTATGGGCGTCTGGCGACGTGAACAAGGATTCTACCGTGTTAGGACCTGCTTGATTTGGCGTGTCTACGGGTACAAGTACACCTAAACTCTGTAACTGATGAATCAGCTCTTCATGTTTTGCAACGTTTCCCTCGGGTTGTGTACCGGTACTGATAGGGTTAGACAGAGGTGTAACTTTGTCGGGTACGGGATTCACGTCCGCCAAAACAAGCAAGGCCTCCAGAAGTTCAGAATTCGTCATGTCTGCAGTGGAAGCATTTTCAAAGTTACTAGCACCTGAGGCCACTGGATCCAGGGGTAAGTTTCCTGCTCCTGCCACAGGTGTTATTTGTCCTATACTTACATCAGCACAATTAATATATTCTTCTCTATATCCATTTCCATCAGGTACTACAAAAATGAACAGAAGAATTGTAAAACACAACGGCACACGTTTGAAATAGATAAAGTTGCACATGGAATGAACTCACGAATATGAGTAGATACATGTATAGGTTGATTTTGTTATTTCTTACCTGATATAAATTTCCATTGTAATACACAATGCTTGCAGGTCAATCCAGTTGGAATTTTTGCTGTGATTTTATGATTCGGCATATTTCTTATCGATGGAGTAACATAATATCTCAGTCTAAAAACAGAATTAACAGCAGTATCGTCTTTAACCATCAGTACATTCTGGTCAAGGCACGCCTGGGTAACGGCACCATGAATATTGTCTTTAGAGCAAATTCGGAATTCATAACTGCCTAGCTGCTGGCTCATCGTCCTGACTGTAATTTGTATTCGGTCCGTTCCTGGAGGAAACGATTTGGAAATGAGTTCTGTAGCATACCGTCCACCGTACTCATGGGCACGTGGTCCGTCATAAGCGTCGCCGCAAACCCCGCACTGCAAGCGGTTTCTTGTATGAACCTGGGAAAAGAAAACATGTTGAATTAGCAAGATAGTTCGTTTTTAGTTGCTTAAATATGTTTTGGTAGCAAACACAAACACAAAGTTAGATATTAAGTTATCAAATTAGACAAGCAATTTTACATATGTATTCATAAGCAATAGAGAGGGTTTTTGGTTTTTTTTTTACAGATGAATACTAGTCTTGTGTAGAAGGAAAGCCCAATCCCTCTCGGAAGGTTGTGTTCTGTGCTTTCTAACTATCTGCTTTTGTAAATATATCACTTTTCGTCCATCTTGTTTACATCTTCAATTATATTTCTATGACTGTGCATAATTTTCACATCCCGTAACAAATTTCCAATTTTATGTCCATGGTTGCCACCAGACATGGTAACAATTTTACAGGTATAACAGTTAAAATCTAATTAACAAAATTAGTATTCATAATCCGATTGCAGTGCACGTGTTGAAATTGTTGTGATGGGAACGTGTACGCCCACGTGAAGTTTACGTGTACAGGTACTCGTACATGTATAGGATAAATGGCAAAAACCACTCCAATATGCGTTGCAAAGTAAGCATGTTAAATGAAAAATTATATACAGAAGTTGGAAAACTAATTTGAAATTAATGCCGGTATTTAATTTTATAAAATACGGGGAAATGACTTAATTGTGGATATCGGAAAACGTCAAAAAGGTTGCTAATTAAGTCATCTTTGATTGAACGGAAATTGAATCAATGTAACGTTCAGATGATTGTCTCCTTTTTCTTGTACGACACATGCTGGCAAGTGCTCTGATGATATACATTGTAATATAATGCTTTCGTAGATCAGTCAAGAGAATTGTTAAGTATACGATATGTCAATGTCAAAATACACAATTACTGGAAGGTGTTCCATGAGGGTAATTTTGGTTGGATTTTTTTTTACTGGTAACATACACAGGTCGTCCGTTGTGGGGCGTTCAGTGAGATTATGTCACTATATAGGTGACCTCCCGTCATCACTCATGTATATTGAAATAAAACTTCACAAGTTTAGGAGTTTTAACCGAACTGTGTTAAAGTTTTTTATTCCTTACTTGTGGCATCTCATTCATCAATTGGGACACAGATATTTTAATTGTGTAGGTCTCTATTAACTAAGCAATCAAAGACACAGCTCTTAAAATTGTCTATACATTGTCTATACATTCCATATACATATAGCAAACTCTTGTTTTTTGAAAGACTATGGTGGAGTTTTCCCTATGTAACGATTAAAGTTTCCAACTTTAATTTAATGTAATGAAGCTTTTTATGAAAGACTGAATGACTGAGGTGTTGACTGAAGTTATTGATTTTCCATATGACTAAGGCCCAGGGATCATGAAGCGGTCCTAGACTCCTAAAAATTTTTACCAAACACTATTGTCGTATTCTAACATTCAAGGCATACAAAATTTGAATTGCATTTTAAGATTGATTTCCAGTCTTCTTGCTTTTCACATATTTCTATCATCATTCTATGATTAATAAGTATTTGATGAATGACTGAAAATTTTACTTTTAAAAGTTTAAGATCTTTCATATGCCCCAGATTTTGAAGATACTAAGGATTTGGATTAAATCAAACGCAATGATTAAGTCCTAAAAATGTAAAAGGAGGATGGTGCAGTGCTTCACATATTCCAGCCTTTTAGTTTTTTTAGTGGATTAAAATAGCCTAGAAGTGTATTCAAATTTTGATTTTAAGAACATATCTGTCTTCGCATTTTTCATAAGATCAAACGTAAATGCATTTGAATATGACCTTTGTTAATGCTATAACTTAATTATGTCAGACATCAGAGTAATACATGTAGATTTTAATCATAATGGGACAGTTAGCAAACATCGAAATTATACAAGAGGCATTTTTAAATTGTCTTACTTTCTACTTTCTATGCTGTATAAAAGATTCTAGATATGTGTCTTAATTAATGCTAATGTACGTAAGAGTCAGTTTAACGAAGGTTCTCTCTAGATCGTCTAAAAATATCCTTTTGTTTAATAATAGATAGCATTTGATCTCTGTACTGGAGTAAATCATCGAATAAAAGTTTTAATATATACATTCTCTCTCACTGTTTTCTTTCTCTTTCTCAATTACCTCTTTCAAATTACCTTCCTGTGTACTCTTTCTCTCTCTCTCTCTCTCTCTCTCTCTCTCATTCTCTCTCTAAAATATCTCTCTGTCTTAGAATTACCTCTTTCTCTGATTCTCTATTAACCTACATCATCTCTCTCAATTTCTCTAAACTACCTCGTTATCTTGAAAAAACCGCCTTCTCTGTTTTTCTGTTTCTCTAAGGTCCTTTACATACGTCATCATCATTCTCTCTCTCTCTCTCTCTCTCTCAAATTCATTTTTATCCTAAAATTACCTCTATCTCTGTTTCTCTAATTTACCACTCTCTTTCTTTCTTTCTTTCTTAAATTCTTTCTTTCTTTCTGTCTTTCTTTCTTCATCTTCTAAAATGACCCACCTGTTTCCCCCCACAATTCATGGAGTTATCTTGGTTGTTGACCGGGGTGTTGAACCCGTAACGCCACATAGATCCTCGCGCGGGGGGATCCTCAAGATGCCCGTACTGCTGCAGGCTCCCCTGGACCAGGATGGACAGAATTAACACCACGAAGAAGGACCGTCTGCTCATGGCGCCCGTGGAGGTCTGTGTTCAAATCATAACCAAAAAAATCATAACCAAGAAAAAAAACTCTCGTGTTAATAAGCGTGTCAAGAGAAAATGAAGAAATTTATGTATCTTTGCGGTTTCTGTCCACATATGTTGAACAAGTCTTATTCATTGTCATATAACAAAAATAAAAGATAAGTGTTCGTCATTTATTAATTAAAAAGCCTCATGTTACATATATAATCTGTCACCCCAGGGTTCTATGGAGCTCCTCAATTCTGTTTCTTGTTGGTAATTTAATTTAATTTTATCCTACATGAATTATATTAAGATAATATGTCAGTCACTTTGATTCGTATTTTGATACAAAACGTTGATTTGAAAAATGAATTTAAAATACCACGCATTTATTTATATAATACATGCTTCTTAATAAAAAAAAATTTTAAACCCAATTCCGTCGTAAAAAATGAAAGCAGCGATGTGTAAAACTGATTCTTATTATTCTTTTGTTTATCCCTGAAACAATTTTGTATGAACGGCAATTTAGGCACTTTTTCATATTAAAAACACGTTCAAATTATCATGGTTATCACGACTCTGTCCAGGTTATTAGAACAACCTTCCAGAAACTTTATATATGCAACGAGATCTGCACTTAGTGTTAAGCGATGCGTAAGCGCTCAAATTTTTAAATAAATCTTCTGTCATGCCAGAAATAGCTATAAAATCGTTAAGTTTTAGGTACTTTTTTAGTAAGGATTTTTGTATAGTCACGATTGACTCAGTCAAGTATTTACACTAATGACCAACGGTATTTGTTTTGATACACTCAAGATTTTTTGTGTTTTTATTAATTTTATCAATAATGCTATATTTAATTAAATAATTTTTTGATAAAAATTGTTTTGCACTTTCCAACAATTTCTCGATGATTACAGACAGCCTCTCTTAAATAATTTTCCCCGAATCCTGGTAGTCTCATATCGGGATAAAGATACAGCCAATATTGAATCATTAATTCATAACAATTAAAAGTAATATATCAAAAACTTAGAATTACTCGAAATACGTCAAAAGGACCTGAATGTCCAAATAAAAGGTACAAGTACACTTGTACAGCATTGTAGGAAATAGTAATTTAGCATACTATTTTTTTTTTTTTTTTTTTTAAGAAGATATAACAGGTTTTTTAAATAAATCGAATAGTTCATTTGAGACATAAGCAAATGCAAAATAAGGAATACAGTAGTTAAATCAAGGTCAAAGGGGATGGTTGGGGAAGGGGCTAAAGCTTAAAATTAACGACTTAGTTGAATTCCTTTAAAAAATTATTGTTGTGTGATGTTTCAAAAAATATTTTGAACAGTTTCTTGGAAGCTAAAATAAATTTAAACGAAAAAAAAGAATAAAAATGGAGTCAGGTTCATGGGAAAGGTCGTTGTAGAAAAAAATAATATCTTCGATAGGATTGTTTGAGCTTAATGAACAAATCTTGAATTCTGCCATAGAAACTAAGCGAAACATAATAAAAGTAGCAGTGAAGTCAAGATAATAGGGAAAGTCAATGTCAGAAATTTATGACATATTTGAATTGCTCTCGCCCAAATGTATTACTTTGAGGTGTGATGGAATATTTTGGACAATGTCTTTGAAACCAAGGTGATGGGAATTAGGAATAGTTAAGTCAAGGTCAAAAGAAAAAACTAAGTTTTTACACACATGTATGTAAGTTTTTACACACATATATGTAAGTTTGTCTGGAACTTAAGGAAGCTTTTTTTTCTTTGAAACTTATATATTTCGATAACACTAGGCGTGTAAAACAGAAAATAGATATCAAAAATAGAAGACAGAAGCTTGTTATAATTAAAATGTCCGGGCTCTTTATATGGCAGGAAATGAAAAGTCAAAATTTCCGCTATTTAGAAATTCAAATAACAACGTTTTTCTATTTTTGAAGTTTAACATCAACTAACTGCCAGCTGATAAAACAACGACTCATAACGTTGATTCAATCAGTTTGTTGTCATTGTGTTTTATTTTTAAGCCATGCTACACCACAATACCATGAGGGGAGAGTCAATTTTAGTTTGCATGTAATTCAGTGGTATATTTTGTTCCGTTCTGTTGTTTGATACATGTATGTGCCATGAAGAACACTTTGTGGGATACTTATCATTTACAACACACCTGTCAAGTTTTTATCATTTAATTTCATAAACATGACGCACTATAGTGAGAGTTTATCTCTTTGTTGGCAGTTGCTTCCTGTATATAAGGGAAGAGGCCCGTGGGCCACATCGCTCAACTTAGCAACATTAGCAATATTATAAAGAGCTTATGAAGCCATATACAAAATATCTGGACAATGCAATAGAATGGATCCATCCTGTATAAAAATATTTTCAAATTTTTCTCCGGATATTCTCATGTTCAACATTAAGCCCCTTTTGTAACAGAATGATATCATTGTCATATCACATATTGAACATTGCAGTTCTCAAGAAGATCTTAAACATATAAACCTACATCAAACTTTGAACCCTTTGTGGGGCCCAAGAATTGTCCAGGGGCCACAGTCTAAACAATTAAGAATCAACAATATGTCAACATGCTTGCATATAAGTAATACCATATATCATTATATTTGAGTTTTTGAAAATAATTTTAAAAAATTTCCTCTTTAAAACTGGACCCCCTAATGTGGCCCTTCCCTACCCCCGAAGATCATGATTTTGACAAACTAGAATCTACACTATCTGAGGTTGCTTTCATTAAAGTAGCAACTTTTCTAGGCAAATGATTTTCAAATTTTTCTCTATATATACTAATTTAAACATTTGACACCCCCTCCATTGTGGCCCCACCCTACCTGCGAAGATCGTGATTTTGACAAATGTTAATCTACACAACCTGAGGTTGCTCTCACTTAAGTTACAGCTTTTCTGGTCGATTGGTTTTGAGAAGTGGATTTTTAAAGATTTTTTCTCTATATATTCATTGGTAAAAAATTGCCATCTTCCCCAATGTGGACCCAAACTACCCACGACAATCATGATATTCACAATCTTGAATCTACACTATATGAGGTTGCTTTTACTAAAGTGACAGCTTTATTGGCTGATTGGTTTTGGAGAAGAAGATTTTTAAAGATTTTTCCCATTGTGCCCCACCCTACCCCCGGGGATCATGATTTGAACAAACTTGAATCTACTTTACCTGAGAAAGCTTCCACACAAGTAATAGCTTTTCTGGCAAAATGATTTTTAAGGAAAAGATTTTTAAAGATTATATATTCTTTAGTAAAAATTCAACCCCCCACCCCACCCCACCCCCCACCCCCCATTGTGGCCCTACCCTATCCCCGGGGATTATGATTTGAACAAACTTAAATCTACCCTATATGAAGAAGCTTCCACGCAAGTACCCATTTTTTGGCCAAATAGTTTTTATGAAGAAGTTTTTTAAAAGATTTTTCTCTATATATTCCTATGTAAAAAATCGTCCCCCAGTTGTGGCCCAACCCTACCCTTGGGATCATTATTTAAACAAACTTGAATCTACACTACCTGAGGATGCTTCCACACAATTTACAGCTTTTCTGGCCAAATGGTTTTTGAAAAGAAGTTTTTTAAAAGATTTTCTCTATATATTCCAATGTAAAAATTCGACACCCCCCCCCCCATTTTGGCCCCATCCTACCCCCGGGGATTATGATTTGAACAAATTTGAATCTACACCACCTAAGGATGATTCCACATAAGTTTCAGATTTTCTGGCCAAATGATTTCTGAGAAGAAGGTTTTTAAAAATGTACTCTATATATTCCTATGTAAAAATTCGATCCCCCATTGTGGCCCAAACCTACTCCCTGAAATCATGATTTAAACAAACTTGAATGTACACTACCTGAGGATGCTTCCACACAAGCTTCAGCTTATCTGGCCAAATGGTTTTTGAGAAGAGGATTTTTTAAAAATACCTACAAATTTTCAATAATTCCTAATTATCTCTTCTTGAAAGAAGGCGTGGCCCTTCATTTTAAAAAATATCCTTTACCCAATGATGCTTTATGCCAAGTTTGGTTGAAATTGGCTTATTGGTTATGGAGAAGAAGTCGAAAACGTAAAAAGTTTACAGACGGACGGACAGACAGACGGACGGACGCCGGACAAAAAGTTATAAGAAAAGATCACTTAAGCTTTCAGCTCAGGTGAGCTAATGATTCTTTCGGACCTAAAAATTGAACTAGTCGAAAAAAGCAAAGTTACAAAAACACATTAACATGATGCATTAGAGTATGGACGGAAACTATTGCTTGATGTGCCATTTACTACACGAACATTTATACTTGAGCTGGCAAAGGCAATAACTTAACTGTAACATTATTTCGATCTTAGCAAACAATATTTTCAGGTTTTAGGAGGGGGATATCTTTACCCATAAGTGCCTAAACATATCACGGTGATTTAAATGTATTCTTAGAAACGTGTCCTCGGTAGAACGTGAGTGACCGTTGACGTTTGATATTATAATAGCTATGAGGAACTATAGGACGTAGTTATTTCAATTTCAATGAATTATAATAGCAAAACAGCCGCTATTAAATTAATAAATCTCAATCCATGTCCGTGTACTACAGTAGGCAATTTTAATGATCAGAATAGATCCACGTTATAAATCAAATGAACATGAAAGCTCAAGCTCTCTCTCTCTCTCTCTCTCTCTCTCTCTCTCTCTCTC
>WFKH01011801.1:42938470-42957373 GCA_016163765.1 Magallana hongkongensis
TAATATCATTGAAATCAATTTCTGATACATGTCTAGACTTCAAAACTTAAAAGGCGTAACTGCCTAATATTGAATACTAATTAATCTTATCGCTTTGCATTGGGTGAATTATGCGCATAATAGAAAATGGCACCTCGCGATGCTCGTTAAAAGTGACAGGAGTTAGGGTCTGATGATAAAATACAAATTGACAGTTGAGTCGAGAGAACCTGTAGATATACAGTAAACTACTAGCAGGGATTTCGTAATGATGTATCGACTTTTGACAGAAAACTGAAACAAATGGAATGTTTTACAGACCCCTATGGGTTAATCATAGCTAGGCAGTGACAGGTAATTTGCAAATTTGTTGGCATAAAATGTATTTATCAACTGAAAGATATATCTTCATAAAACCACACAATCAGATGAAAAAAAAAAATACTTCCATCAACTTTGAAATATTTTGCTGTTGAAAATAAAATTTATTATTTTTTTTTTTTAAATCAAATTAACGTACAATTTTTATCCTTTTTTGTAATGTGAAATAAAAAGGGGGAATATATTGGATTTGTTTATGAAAACATTAAATGTTTAATTTGATGTTTTCTTAATCGTCTAAACGCATTTATATTATTCTATAACACCAATATTAATGGGTTTCTTCCTAAGATTACTTGGTTAACCTTTCATTTTACATCACCACCACACAATTAAATGTAACCAAAATTATCATGAAAAATGATAAGATATTCAAGCGATATCTCCAATACTATTGTTTTATCAATACTATTCACCTTTTTGGTTATTCAACTCTTATTTATAAGCGTTACATCTTTCTGTTACATTTCTTTGAACAATTTTGGCAGGAGAAAAAACTTACCCTGGAATTGGCAACTGAAGAAATTTCACAAAAGATAAAATCCATTTAAATCACAATTCTCCCTTAGAATGAGCTGCTCAGTGGAATTAAACCTAGTACCTCAAATACCTAGTTTCTACCATTGCACCAGCTCACAACTCCAATAGCAACCTCACACTTCTAACTCCAAGAACAGACTGGGACCGAATTAACAATTAACCAATTCAATCGTGACATCGGGAATTTAATGCTTGATTAGACACACATTCTCCTCAATAATCCTAAAAAATATCTTTAACTACATTTTCTGTTAGTGGAGATATATACCAATATTTTGATATTTTGAGTAAAATAAGAATAAAAGCCTTTCTTTGGGGGGACCTGGTAGAGAGAGAAGGAAGGAAAATTGCTTCTAAAGATAGACATTTAGCTAAATGCATGACCAATCTGGTACGTGGTTTGAAAATTAATCCCTTTTTAATGGCGAATTTCTGAATATTAAATTATTATGTGCGTTTTTGGAAGATGAAGAGAGGTAAACGACAATTAGATTCAAGAGTGATAGTTATACTTTTGTGTCTGTACGCCAACTGTTTCCGTAAAACCGACCTGCAAAGCCCCAATTTCAACTCTATTCGCATATCTTAACATTAAGAAGGCCGACTTCGGTTTTTTGCGTAAAAACTACAATAGCAAAACTCTTTATTTTTTAACAATGTGTAATATAAACCCACTCTAGTATACATGTATTTGAATCTATCATCTGCTTCTTGTTAGGGACCATCTCAAAGTACAGGTACATTAACTATAGGAATATATAAGCAATTGCCATATTTCAAAACATGCGCAATGAAAACTAAAGTCGGCCACCATAATAGGGCTTTATTTCTGCATAATGTTGATGCGACATTAAAGTGCTCTACTGCCAAGGTTTATTTTTCAATTTTATAATGTTATCATTAATGTGGTTTAGGGCAACTCGACGAACGGAAATTGAAACATTTAGATACGTCATAGGAGAGGATATGACGTAAACCAACTAATATATTCTCCCATTTTTATTACTTTTAGAATACTGTCCAACTCTATTACAGTATACGAAATGGCTTTTATTCTTGATATATTTTTAATAAGATGCAATTCTTATTTGAAAAATATCTGCTTTATATTGATTAAAAAGTAGTGTCTTTCAGTATCATCTTAAAGATGGTGCTGTTAGAGAATTCAAAAGACATTTGTCCCTTTTTGTACAATTTTAAACAAAACCCTCTAAAATATTACATGGACATCGTTAGAAAAATAACAAAGCGAAGAAGGGTGTGAAGATGGCTAGAAAATGTACTATGCATGTGTAAATATTCATATTTCAAAGATGAACAATTGGTGAAGAAAGGAATATATATCATCCCAAAAAAAACTTGGAAGTCGGAAGATGGAAACAGAAAAATAGAATTAAGAGAAGTCAGAAGCAAAGACTAACTGTAGAACGCTGGTTGAGGCCTGGTGCGCTAGCCAACGTAAAGAGAAACTAAAAGTAGGCTAGTACAGTATTTACACGTACAAGGAAATAAGTAAGTACATGTAGTACATGTAGCTATTGAGAAATGAGAGAAGCTGTAGTCGTTGCAAAGTACATGGTAGGTCACTGTAATAAAATAGGAGGTATATTTAAGCTGTTTTTGGATGTCGTCGGTCCTATAACACACCAAGGCGGTGCAGACAAATTGAATACCGCGTGTTATATGACTGTTGAAAGTAAGACGCAAGGTTATATCAGAAAAATATTCAGTGGACATTTGAAGTGTTTTATGATGCAATATCTAATCATTTCCTGTTACATACTCATGGTATTGTCTTTTTTGATTTTTTGGATTGTTAAAATGTTTAACACAACTCTTGTATATGACATGTTTTCTCGAGGAGTGTAGTAACTACATGTATTTCAAACCTTTTAAATTTAAATCAAATTAACATTATTAATTGTCATTTACTTTTGTGGGGAGATGAGTCTCTGACTGTCAATTTAAACCAACGTATTTTTTTAGCTGTTCAAAGATTTATCAGAGATTGTGGTAGATTCTCGTAATTTCAGTCTTACTGCCTAGATCAAATTCAAACAGAACTGTTTATAGATACATGTACGTTTGTTCAATAATTTAATCATTTTAATATTATCCATTTCTATGTACTTTCCATTCTAAACTACTACACAGTTGTAAATTTGTATACTTGGTAAGAACCTCGTAAGTTGTTAGAACTTGTGTTCGAACCATTTGTATATGTTTATGCAATAAAATATGTTCAAATCAACTACATGTATTTCCTTTTGTGTTTAATTCTACATGTAGTTCAAATGCGTTGTGTTGATGCTTCATGAGGTAACGAACGGAGAACCCCCCGAACAGTTATCTATAAACAATATTCAGTGAAAGCAACGTGCACTTGATAAATCAAAGTGCAGATAGTACCCATTGGAGTTCTTTTGGACAAAATAATTAAAGAAGAAGGAAAAATCAAGGGTCGGTTAGCATTGCTTTTAAATTCCCCCCAATTTGCCGGATCCTGGAGGTGTTAATTTAATTGTATAAAGCCTCGCTATACGATCCATACGAAAAACTACCTGGTGTTCTTGTTAATTAATTTTTCAGTTGATAATAAATGTTACTACGTTTATTATTTTTTAAATATAATTTTCTATATAAATTTAAGTATTATTGCAAGCTAAGTTAAAATTCTATCACGTTTGGTATACATGTGCATGTATATATAGGACATATATATTATACATTGTACATGTTTTTTATCGTCTAATATTCTATTGAAGATGCGGTTTACATCTAGAAAAAATCTCGTTGGCAAAGATTAATATTGAATATTAACTGTGATTCTTAAAGAAGTTATTGCATGTATATTTGAGGTACATCCGTAGATATCCTCCCTAACCAGCACACTAATTTCAGGGTCCTTTTGGTTTGTAAGATAGAATCCATTACTTGGTGTGAAATAGTTTATGTCAGAGTCCAAGAAGTCTTTTTCATCCCTGTATAGAGTGTCCTTAAAAGATAATTATAATATTCTGAATATTAAGAAGACCCCACTTAGCCTATGCCAGCGACCAAGCTTATACGAGTACATGTACATTCAAAGGACGGAAAGGCAATACAAATCGTACAGTACCTGTGAATATGAATATCAATGTATGAATCCACAGGTACAAATTCTACTCTTTGCAAATCAAAATACGTGAACATAATGCATCTTTTTGCGCCAACCCGTTTTACAAACATTTTATATCCAGTACAAACTCTATTCTACATGTACGAGGGTCAATCAAAAAATACGAAAACTTTTGCCGTAGCTTTTTTACTTAACGTCATATTATCACAAAACTTGGTAGACATAATGTAACAATAATTTCCATCAATTTGAACTCAAAAAATTAAATATATCCCTTAATATCTAAGTTTAATTCAAAATTTAAAATTGCAAAAATGAGGTCACGGCGCACGGTCAAATATTGTGTTATGCAAACAATAAATCATATGATATCGTTAGTCATATTTCTAATAATTGGGCCTAAAACCAAATAATATTTGAACATCAAATTGGATATTGTGATAATATTCTATGTACCAAATTATAATTGGATATATTGTTTACTTAAAAAGAAATTGTTTATTAAAGACAGGTAGTCATCATTAAAATTTACTCAAAAAAGTGACGTCGCCGGACGTCACGGAGCAGCGAAAAGTGATAAAAGTGCGAGTCCAACTCTGAAAAACACCAATGCAAGGTTTGAGAATGCACGTTGATGCAATCAATATGCCAAAAATTATTTCTGCATTTGTGTTTTAATGTTATACAATTTTTTTGGTGGTGGAAACTGATTTGGACATCACAGGAGCCCGAAAGAAATTAGATTATCAGTAGATATTTGGTCGATTATTTAATAACGTCATCTTACGTTTAAGGTTTTCCCCTATAGTGAAACAAAGAAACACACAGTTACAAAAATAAAAACATCAGAGTAATTACTTTTAATCCTCGATCAATTGTGAGCAAATAAGATACCAAGTCGTATAGAGTCGTTTCAAAATGCAGTAAAATTGTAGGACAGTACGACACAAAATATTAAGTATGAATAAAGATTGGGTAATTTTATAAACTGAACATACTTCGTCACGACGTAATGTTTACCCGTAGCCGTGCTCCGTGGTGATAAATCATGCTGCTTTTAAAATCAGATCACAAAAATACCTTTTCAACATATATAATGAAACTTCACATATCAATGAAATAAATGTTTGTGCATAAATTTATGGGTTAGTTGTGACTTTCATGAAAACAATATGACAAGCAGCGACATTATTTTTTGATTGACCCTCGTACACTAGGGTGCCAAAAGTATGTCAATTATTATTTCTGTTCACATTAAAAAAACTAACACTAAAGAATTGTTAATAAGGTAACCCCTAGACCGATTCTGAAGTAGTACGGACTGATAAATTCTGAATTTCTCTAGCTTTTTTTTTTGGCATGCTATCAAATATTTTCTTCCAACCTTCTGTTTTTGAGATTTTATATTTACAATCCAAGTAAGATTTTTCGGATCGCATATTGCAAGAGTAGAGTTTTAAAAAATCTAAATCTTGTCTTTAAAATACCAAATTTTAAGTATCTATTGTTTGTGATACGGGAAGATGTCCTCAAACGCTTCTATTGGTCATAAAAAGTTAGCAACCCGACATATTGTCTCGGACACATTAACAAGACCAGCAGAATTCCAACAGAGTTAAATTCTATTTCGTTGTATAATTTTAAAGTTAATAGGTGTACTTCCAATGTACTAGTATTGATGTGTGTTTCTATCACTTTAAATTAAAGAAAACTCTTAGAAGACATTAACTCTTTTTCCAAACGTACTTCATATAAAATAAAGCCTGATATTTTTTGCAGTAAATTGATTAATAAAGAGAACTGGAAATATTTTTATCACAGAAGTGATTTGTCATTATTTGAAGAAAAAAATATTTCATTTGCTGAAACACCACGGATATTGATAAGACAAGCAGGTTTGACAAATTGTGAAAGATCAAGACAATCACCAAATCGAACCTGTGGAATACTAATTCAAGTTCGACGAAATACTTATTCAAGCGGAACGATCCGTTTGCTTTGGGGTTAAAAGGTCGACATGAGAATGCAAGGGTTGCCACCTTTATGGTGCAAGAATACTCGATCGATGTGATTTTACTTACTGCGATTCTGAACAGGACCATGAAGCAGACGACAGAAGGACATGGTAAAACTCCGTCCATGTTTTCCAAAAACTTCCGCTCAACAAAAAAATCCGTCCGACATACGTGGATTTTTCACAATTTGAAGACCAGTGACAACCCCAAGCAATAATATATTACTATTTTACACATTCGGCGTGCTTCATTAATATCGTTTTCAATATCTTTTGAACTAGGGTCAGAATAATAATTTTTAAATATGTTTACAGTGCTCTGTTGCATTAATTATGAAAAAGAAGTGAAAAAAAATGTCGGAAATGTGTTGATTCTGTCCCTGCATTTACATCTGCATGAAAAATCAAATGAATATTGTTTATGATGTAAGGATAAGTAGGCTATGCGAACTTAATTATATACGATGTACAATTTTTTGATAGTGATATTTACTTCCAACGTTTTGATTAATGTAAAACTGTGGATTAGTAATTATATGCCATAAATAACAATAAATAACAATTAACTAACATTTAACTAACAGCTGTTACTTTTGTGTTTATGATGTCGGTAGGTAAAGGGGATATATTCTACATAAATATTACATTTAGCAAAGAAATCAAGCTAAGAATTATGTTAATGATTAATTTTTATGTTATTTTTGATTAAGTGACTGTGTTCTCTGAGAAAGTAATAGTTAACATTCTTCTTGGCACCAGATTTATGGCTATTACATATATACATCAGTCTGATTTTAACCACCCCCTTTTCCTTACACTCGTCAGGGACCCTGACGAGTGTAAGGTGAAGGGGGTTGGTTTTAATCAGACTGCATATATACATGTACCATAGATCTAGACATTGACGATTTTAAGGCTGATTTCTTTTGCTTAATATATTTTATTTTTAAAATCACAACCAATGCATGTGTATGTACATATGCCTACAACATTTATATTAACTGCGATATTTCTAATTACTGTGAATGGCATGTTGAATTTATTGTAATTGAATATTTTTCCTTTCAAACGATATTTGCAATTGATAAAACATTTTAATAAGTGGGGCTTAATTTGGCCGCCTCCTTTTTTTTTGTGTCCGATGAAAGGTTTTTTTCTCTCTCTCTCAGTGCCGCTTGATTTTTTCATAAGAATTACACCGAAGGCACTTTGTATGCTAATTGATTGTTTGTAATAAATTCAAGCCGATGTTTTAGAAACTCAAAAGCCAGAGAGATTTGTCAACTGTCACATCTGTCATTACTGAACTGCATGAATGATGAATATTAATATCTACATATTAATTAATTGAAATAAAATTATATGCCTTATATATTTCTGGTGATAGAATTTACAATCATGGAAATTTATATCTTTTTACATACATCTAGATTCAAAGATATAGTGTTTATCTACACTAGGGATAATGGAATGCATCAAAGTTTTTCTATGGATATTAATTAGATGTACAGTTCTTAAAAAACAAAACAGGTATATAATCATTCAAATAAATATACATGCATGAATAATACACATGCAGTAATTGAGAAAATTTAAAAGTTTTGAATTTCTTCATTTATACAACTCTTTGCTTGCATGGCCCCAATAGGATTCAATAAATCTTATCTTACTGCAGTCACAATAGACAGTGAACTGCAACTTAGTTGATGTTTACTTATTAAACATGTTTTTGTAATCAAGTTTCACAGAATATCAAATAACAAATTACATTTTTCTACTCTGTCATTTAACAAGACGTCTGGTTTTACTGCTTAAGCGCACAATACTTAATTTAATTATTTAGGGCGATCATATATATTAAAAACACAATTTCACATGTCGCAACATGCATGACTGTGTTTTTGCTGTTTTTGAATTCTATGATTGAACGTTGCCATTGTGCATATGACGTTATGATAAACTGTAGCTTTGTATGAGAAGTTCATACATAAGAATTGAAATAAAAGAAAAAGTAAAAAGTGTACGCCTTTGAAATTTTACACACAAAAATATGCTACCCTCGTTTTTTTTTTAATGATTCCTTTGTTCAAATCTTTTATAATACTCCACAAAAATAGCAAAATTTAATGCATTTTGATGTCTTGGGATGATCTCTTTTAACATGCACGACTGTGTTTTTACTGATTATGAACTCAATCTATGCTTCAGTATAAGGTGAGTGACTTATGAAACTTTGCAACAGTTCATACTAAATAATATGTATGCAAAATCTGTTCAAATTATTAAGATAACAGTGTATGTCTATAATGATTGTTTTTCTCATTTTAGACTTCGGATGCACTTAAACAAACCAATCGATTACGTGTGCGGTTGGGTGCATATGTGAATATCATGTAATGCTATTTTCATTAACAATGAGGAAAAAATAATCTGTTTAAAAATAAAAATTTACAAACAAATCGATTACGTGTGCGTTTGCGTGCATATGTGAATATTATGCAATCATTAAATGCCCTTTTAATTAAAAATGAGAAAAAATAATCTGTTCAGTGATAATAATTTACATTTTCAAATTGAAGTTGTATATTCCAGGTATCTCCTACTGAGGATTGGAATGATTTTGGTAGAATTGATTTTGTGTTCATTTTAAGATTTCAGAAAAAAAATCCGTATATAGCGATGAAAAGACTATTGACTTAGTCGGAAGTTATCTAACAAAATGAAGTCCAGGCCCCGGGTCTTAGACGAGCTCACTTTTGATCTCACTCTTTCTTTTTCTCTTTATTTTACTGTTGTAAAAGTGAGACTGAGATAAAATGTGAGATTGTCCAAGTTTAATGGCTCTAGGGCTCGAAACCCATCTCTAGGCTCTAAGGCCATAAATCTTGGCTCAATATTGATCCCAGTCTCGCTTTAACAAAAAAGAATATACAGTTGAAAAGTAAAACAAATATATCAGAATTGAATTTGTATAGGTTGTATGGACCTTGAACCAGCACTAGGCCTCTCCTTCATAGAGTCAAAGATTTACATCAGATTGACGTAATCAATCAATCGTTAATTAACACATATCTTTTTTAGTAAGACCAGGCTAGGTTAACCATAATAATATCTGTGAAACTTTTCATTCATACAAAAAAAATTAATTTTACTTGAGTATCCCCCTTTTTGTTTAAAAAAGATGGTCATACGAAAGCCTATCTTATATAACGCGGACTTTTGGAAAGACATTGATACGCCTTTGGCGTTATAATGTTTTTTTTTTAGAAAGGCGTTATAACGCCTTGTTTGCGTTATATTACGCCTTTTTCGCGTTATTACGCCTTTTATTTTTCAGCAACATAAATGATACCTATAGGCTTTCGTAATTTCATACTATAGTTCTGAAAAAAAGAATTCACGATCTTAGCATTCTGCAACAAGTGCAAATGCATACACATTTCTGCTACTTTAAAAACTAATTTCAAACGTAGGTGCAAAAGAGTTCAGTGCATTATGCCAACGTGTAATTTGATTAATGAATGTTTTACATCTTTTTAATTTTAAGGTTTGCTTTGCTTCGTGAGTGATCGAAAGATCGAGCTTCATTGGCGTATGAAACGCATAGACAGACGTTAGACAAGGCCCCATTAAAAATCAAGACGGCCATTGTCATTGAAGGCGAATAGAGCGAAAATAAAACGGGGCCAAAATTTTCAATGTGTATGAGCATAGCAAAAACATTTATATGGGGGAATAATGCATCGAGCATTTAAAAATTCGTAATATGTGTAAGCGATCATTGCAGACTTTTTATAGTTAATTTTAATGATCTGCAATCATAGCTCGTTAATCGTATTTCTCGTGCCTTTCCAATACTCTAGGTGTTTTTCCGAGCTCTACCGGAATCGCCCGAAAAGATGCGATTGCAAAGCTCGAATGAACCAGAAGGATTGGCTTTGGTCTGATGTCAGTGCGTGCTAAATATTGCTGCGAGATCGAAATTAATAAATCATGATCGGAGCTACTTTAAAATAAAAAATAAATAAACCATCTACTATATTTTTTTGCAATAATTGACACACGCCTTCCAGAGATCCTACCACGTCAATATGTACAATAGCTGATTAGTTCATTCATGAAACTGATCGATCTCTACATCCTTTTTTACTTAATTTTTTTCTATCCAATCAGTCACCACGACCGATCAGTGTATCGCGGTATATCAATTATAAAGGGCGTCTTTAACAATAGCTTGGTTAACTTGTTCAAAGTACGCCAGTTTGGCAAAAGGGTCCAAAGTTAAAGGGAATTCTACAAAGTTTGGTCTTTACTTGCAGGATTGAAATTCTACTTATCTATAAGACTATTGTATTATTAAATATGCATACTAAGTAACCCAAGTATGAAATTGGAAGTACCTTAGTATACACTTGATATTGCTTCGTTTCCGAAGATCTCACCCATTGTTTCAAACGATGCCTCAGATCATCTTCGCTAGATGGCCTCAGATATATTCACGATTTGCAAATATTCAAATGTTCACCCTCACCCACCATTGTTAAGCAATTACTTACGCAGACTATAAAATATTAAGAAGCTATTTAGTTCTAAATGCACCCAAGGCATGGGAAAGATGCATATACCTCGCATAGTAACTATGGCAACCAGACAAAACAACAAAACACATTGAACCCAAGACTGGTTTATTTCAGTTTCCTATCATGTACAAGACATGTACATGTGCCATAGAAACCAATCAGTGGCAACTAAAATATTTAACAAATACTCCATTCCAATGAAACAAATTGTAAACAACAGAGAAATGGCAAACAAAGCTCGGTAAAACGAATTATAAATATGCCTCTTCAGACTACCTCCTGGGCTCTCAGAGTCAGTATGTATTAGCTCACAAGTACTTCACTTTAACAAAACATGTGACTTTCAAAAATACCGTCTTATTTTTCAGTGGAAAAAATAAAGCTGACGAGACAATAGTTCATGCACATCTAAGTCAAGAATAGTAGAACTGATTTATAAAATTTGAACTTTACATGAACTTTTGCTGCCCTATTTCAGCAGCCAAACCCTCTGATGGGAGTGAATGCCAACACTGCTGCAACATGAAATGGTTGCAAGTATGTCTGTCCAGTGTTAAATGAGCATCTAGTATTACGTCATTTATACATTTTTCTGCTCTATAAGTACACGTTTTTAAAAATCTAATGTCTAACCAGGGCTGAAAAATTAAATGTTTGTTCTTTCAATTTTGTCTTAAAATCGTCTGTCACCTATGATATTATGGTAAACAATATTAAAATAAGTTTAAGTATTAAATTTACCCCAGTCTATTAGTCTGATGCAAAAACAACCCTACTCATATTAATAAAGGTCATGTGTGATAAATGATGGAACTTTGATTGTATCAGAAGTTTCAGTAAGAAATTTCCCCCGACTGAAGTCTTGAGGCACAGTAACAATGAATACCATATTTCTTCATCAGAATATCAAGTTCAAGTACATGTATTTCAATTATTTTTCATAACTTTCTACAACCAAAAGCCATTGAAAAAAAACATATACTTAAAATGGCTAAAAACCTAAGGTGACATCATTTTCAACATCAACAAGTTCAGACTTAAAACAAAATTAAAAATACACTGTACATGATTTATAAGCATAATTGTTCATAATGGCGTAAAATCTTCACAACAAATACTGTTAATAACAACAACTAATAGGGGAGACTTTGTTTAAAGCTGGGAATAAAGTCCTCATTTCCACTCGTCCACTCCTGGGGGTGCAGGTTGTGTTTTGGGAGGGAGGGGTCTGTGTTCCGATGGCAACCCTTTTCCCTGGGGTGGGGTATCACCTGAAGATGATGATGTCATTCCGGGGGGAGGGACAGGTTTGGGTAAATCGTTCCCCTTTTTCTGCTGCTGCCCGCTGTCCCTATCCCCTGCGTCGTCCTGTCCATGATGCCGATCCCTATCGTGGTGCCGAGATTTCTTGGAGTGCGAGGACTGATCGGGACTGTGTCCCTGCCGCTTTTTCCGCCTTTGATCATGTGACCTGTAGTCTTGGTCCTCTGTGTACTCCAGTCTGCCGTCTCGGGAATAGTCCCTCGACCGGTACTCGTCCTCGCGGCCTCGGGGATGGTGTCTGAAATCCCTGTCTTCTTCCATCCCATGGGGCCTGCTTGTGTCCTTCTGATGTCTGTGATCCACATCGTGAGCCCAGGGGGGAGGGAATTTCTGTCGGTTCCCTTTCCATGCTCTTTGTCTTTCATCAACATCCTCCCCATGTCTTCAATCAAAATAGAAAATGATTTATTTGTCAACATTTGTCAAAAGTGAAATGTAACTGACAACAATAGAGAAATTTGATGATAAACACATGTACTTTGGAATCATTTTAATTTAAATGGGGGATGGGTAAAAAAAAAAAAATTACTAATTCCTGGGGACATATTCTCATTGATAAGTATTTCAGTTAGAAAAACAGCCTACAAAATGAATGTATAAACAGAGTTCATCCCAGGATGAGCAAGTATCCACAAACATTCAGTAATTATGATAGTGTATAACTACTTAATATACATACAAGTAGTCTTGAATGTGTGAAATCCTATTAACAGGAGAGAAAAAGAAATTCCAAACAAATTCCAAACAAGTTCAATGCTTTTTACATCAATGACACTTTAATGCAGTACAATAACATAAAATGATAATGTATCAAAGAGTTTTGTATGAATCTTACTTATTGTGCACACTGTGTTCTTGCCAATGTACATTGTATGCTTAATTATAAACATGTTTATTCTTGACATTAGAGACATGTTTTTAAGAGGGCTGGATGGTCGTGGCCATTTTTTAGACTTTTTAAATCTCCTTTAGAAGAAGAACTCTGTATAAAGATACAGGAAAACATTCAAACTTTAAAGTCAAAATTAATGGAATTTTTCTTTCCTAAATAATAATTTATAGCTTAACAAATAATTTTTAAAAAATTTAAGGTAGATCTGATGGTTAATTTTGTTGACCACCCAGCTCCCTTTAGGAGGCTGGATGGTCAACAAATTAACCATCAGATCTTCCTTAATATATATATGATTTTTTAAAGCCATGAACTATTGTTTAGTAAAGAAACCTTCCTCTGCATATTTAAGCATTAAAATGTGAATATTTTCCTGTATTTTTATAACAAGCACTTCTTCTAAAGGAGAAGACTGTCTAAAAATGGCCACGGCCATCTAGCCCTCTAGATCTTAAAACCAATAACACCCACAACCCCCGATGCTTGGATTTCACAACAGTAAATAAGTAAACATCATAGCCTTGGAATATTTCAGCCTTATTATAGAGACCTCAATCCAAATATTCTATAGCCAAGCCTAATTTTGCTAAGATTATCATTTGTCATGTCAACCTCATGTAGAAAGTTTAAGGAAATACATGTAGATCTAAAGATATTCGTTGAGCTTACTTAAAACTCTCAAACATGCTCTACAGATACATGTACTAGAATTGACTTTTTATGCAACAACTGTTTGGTAGATGCAAACCAATATTCTCTCATCCTTTATTAAAATGAAATAAAAATTTGTTTTCTTGGAAATTCAGCAAATACCGGTAAGATACTGACATTGTTTGCTTTTTGAAAGGGCAACAAAAGTAATATCTTAAAGCTGAACACTGCTCGTAAATAGGCACTGTCCGCCATATTTCTCTTTCAGCACCGCTTTCCCTACAACCCCTATATAAGCCACAGACCTCTTAACAGTTCAAAGTATTTCGCTGTAAAGGTCTCACCTGTGTGGACGTAGATCTTGCCTCGCCGTGTTACTTGGTCGCGATCAAATTATCAAGTTTTACGCACTTTTCTCAAACCAGGAGAATACTAACATCAAATAAATTGGTCAATGCATTATTTACAAACATAATATGCCCATAAAATAAGAATTAAATGCATAAAATCCAAAACAAAAGGAACACTACACGGCGGCCACGAGTTTCAGGTGTGCAATCGGGTGTAACGAAATCGAAGGGTTTATATACCAGGTACCTGTGTGACGGTGCCTATTTACGAGCGGTGTTCAGCTTTAAAGATCAAGAACCTTTTTGTTTTTCTCCAAAACAACTGTTAAAGTATATACAAGGAATACATGCATTTTTAAGACTTGTACATAGGAAATACTGTAGATTCCGTATTAAACACAAGGAATTAATATCTGCATAAAATCGCAGAAGCAACCCTCTGGGATTTTAAAATCTCACTTTTATTTTTCAGACAGTTTTGAACTAATGAAATTTTAACAAAAAATTGGTGCTCCCGATTTTAAACTCTCGCGATTTGATACAAAACAGCGGAATCAGTGAATTAAGTACTCGCGTAAAATAAGGAATTTACAGTATCTCGATTCCAAACACAGAAGTGGCTGTTACCTAAAGTCTCTGTCTCTGAAGTCTTGGTCCTCTAATGGCAAGGTCAGGGCCTCGTCAGCCAAACTGTTGTCTTCCCATGGTGGCTTGCCTGTATACCCTGATGAAACAATGAACTATTTATAGAAGAAATGCAAATACCAGCTTTGGTAACCTACAAGGATCATTGTAAGTCTAGAATGCATATGCAAAGTATCAGTGCATGTTGATTAATACATGAATGAGCACACTTTGTATTACCTGGGTGCTTTGGTTGGTGCCCTTGGTTTTCAGCATGCTGTGCATGAGAAGGTCCCTGAAAAGGTGGTGGACCCTCATGGCCTGGACCCATAGGCATGGTCAAAGGCATTGAAGTAGGTGGCATACCCTGGAGGGGTACAGGAGGAGGCCCCATATGGGGCATACTTGATAAGGGAGGAGGAGGACAAGACATTGGAGGAGGGGGACCAGACAGGGAAGGAGGGGGACAAGTCATAGGAGGTGGGGGACCAGACATAGAGGGAGGAGGACCAGACATAGAAGGCATTGTGGACTGTGATCCTGGAACAGGCATACGAGGAGGAGGGGGTCCCGACATTGGGATGATGGGCAAGGATGGAGGTCCCTGCATGTTCTGGCCACTGGGTGGCATGGAGGGTAGATTGGGGGGAGGAACCCCCGTGGGAGGGGGCACACCGGTAGGGGGAGGGACGTTTGGTGCGAGGGGCAGAGGAGGTAAGGGAGGTGGGGGCATGTTCATTTGATGAACTTTCTCATATTCTAGTTTTTGATAAGTTGCTTCCAGTATAGCTTTGCCCACTGGATTGGTTGGTGTAAGAACAATTTCAGGTGGAAGTTTGGGTGCTTTCTTTTTCTTCTTTTTACTTTTATTATCCTCTTTGATTTCTTCTTCTGGTTCATGTTCTGGGAGAGGGGGTGGAGGTTCAGAAGGCAAGGGAGGTAACTCTGAATCAGGAGGGGGTGGAGCTCCATCGGGTTTCTCTAGACCAATAGGTGGAGGGGGTGGTGGCATTAACTCTCTATCTGTTTTGTCTGCAAATATAAATTTGAATCCAACTCATTTTGACTCTTCAATATACCGGTATGCCAAAATACACTTCAGATTTGTCCAGAGGGACAGACAAGCCCTATTGTGTTATGTCGCCCGATGCTCAAGGCAGAGAGCAACATAACATTCAAGAACTCATTTGTCACCCATGGATTTGTATTGTTGCACAACAGTCCGTCAGACCAAGTTAAGTAACATATGCTATATAACATATTTTAAATCAAATGAATTACCTAGTTTTCAACAAATGAATATGATGCCCTGGTATTTAAATTTCAGTGGAACTGTTAACATATGATAAACAACTAGCTGTTTTATTTTCTAGAACAAAGGATAATTATCATATTTTTTACCTAATACAAAAAACAATTTAAACATTATATTTGTTTGGTTACATTTACCATTTGATTCTGTGTTTGCCTTTCCCTCTGTGCCTTCACCAGATTCACTAGGGGATCGTTTTCCTGGCTTGCTCTTGTGAGGAGCTTTATTGGAGTCTTCACCATCACTGTCTGAATCTCCATAGTCAAAGTCCAAGAGAGACACATTGAATGTGTTCTTTTTTCCTTTTGGTGCTTCCTCCTCTTCCACTGCTTCTTCCGACCGTGTGGATGACAACTGTCCAGATGATGTGGAATATGAATCCACCACCTCTGTTTCTTTAGTGTCTTTTTCACTACTATCCTTAATATTGCTCATGTAATTGTAGTTTGCACTGGGAATAATGGAAAAGAGTGACTTCAGAGCCTCTGGCATCTCTGATGGATTCACAGGTTTACTGCTTTCCTCTAATGGAGTATCTTGCTTTGAAATAGAAGGATTTTCCACATAAAAGTTTGGTGGTGTCACATTCTTTTCCACACTTGTAACAGTTTCTTCACTAATCCTACTGGACACCGGAGGCCTGGTGCCAATCCTCATGTCCACATCCTGCCCTGAATTCATCTCCTCCATTGAAAAATCAGCTTGCGCCATGCTAGTCACTGTAATGTCTGATGAAATAGTCGAAGTCTTCATCTCGGTCACTGAGTCACTAGGAGCTGTTGAGATAAGGCTTGAAGACACCACAACTTGCTTTTCATTTGATGACTGTACCACTGTATCAGATTTCAGTGGTGTACTTGTGGGGGGAGATTCTGTGGTGGAAGCCGCAGTCTGGGAAGCAGACGGCAAAGAACCAGTCTTGGTGGCAACTTTTGCAACTGGAATTAATGCCTTAGATGCAGCACTTATGGCATAAATGGCAGACACTAGCGTTCTTGCTGTCAGTTTGGCCACTTCTTTTTTCTCCAGCAGCTTTTTCTGCTCCTCCACTTTGGAAGTGAGGTCCAAAAGAAACCGCCTCTTTTCCTGTGTTGACTTGAGCGTTGCCAATGCTGCCACTGTGAGAGCTGTAGACTCTGCTGGACTATTGCACTTTGAGATCCTCCCTATAAGTTCTATTACAGTGGCTGGCGAGGGCTTATCCTGCGATTTTTTATCTTCCCTATCCAACTTTGCCTTTTTGTAAGGGAGCTGAGAGTCGTCTTCAGGATCATATGGAATATCATCTGCAGATGATTTACTATCATGATCTGCAAAAAAATATTTTATATTGCAGTTTACATATGTCTATAAGCAACAAATTCTAATGGTTAAAAATTCAGCTTATTGTGCCCATTCCTTTACCATGCTCATCATCTACAAGCCCTGCCCCTTTTCCGTAGGCCTTTACGATGGGGTCACTTTTCTCCATCAAGGCTCCAGGATTGGTGGGGATTCTAGGGGTACCTCCTCCTGATGCAGGAGTACTTGTTTCAGACGAGGATGAGTCATTACGTGACTTGTTAGTAGATCTGGACGAATCTGTTAAATAATAAGGTGCTGGTCAGTGTATATAGTTCCATACTTACATGTCCATTTACCCACATATACCATGCAAAGCAAAACAACGCACCAGGCCAAAACATGTACTACATAAATAAGAGAGATTACCTTTGGATGAGCCCCGTGAGCTAGACGGAGTGTAGGATTTGCCACTGCTTTGTTTGCTGCGATGGTGGTCGTAATCGTGCTTGGATTTCTTGCTGTCGTGGTGATGATCGTGGTCACTGTGTCGTTTTTGTTTTTGTTTGACGATGATTGCCAACAGCATATGAGGACGATTATCTTCTAGTCCTATTATCAAAATGGTGAAAGATTATGAATCAACTGCATGAACAGTGTGTGTGAATGTTTGAATTAAAAAAATGAATTAATATATATGTGTACTGGTTATCCAGTTGTCAACTAACACTGCATTTTTTTATTCTCTTTAAAAAAAAATGTTCTATTGTCTACATTTCGCAATAAAAATCCATACTTTTATAAGTTATTCTGCAAATGTGTTAATACATTTTGCTTCAAATTTATTTTATAATTCTTTTACACATTGGAAAATTTCTACAACAGTATGTGATTTGATTTTGAATTCAAATTCATACAAATAGATATTTATGTTCCTTGTTTCTTTGCAGATGAATATTAAAAAATTGCATCTTATTGACTTAAATCTATTTCAGGTTACTGTGGAATCATTAAGATTTCTTAAAGCTCAATTTTTGTGGATTGCTTGGATACCCCTAATTTCATGACTCAAAATCATCAACCCTTGAAAAATTTACAATCCTCAAACTTTGAGTTTAGATGATTCCATGGTATTTGACATCTACAACAATTTGTCAACTAGTTCTCCTGCCAGCGACTGTGATCCACAGTATCAAAATTTAATAACACTTAAACTTTTGTTTATTATACAGTCAGTAAACCACTGTTCAAATACATACATGTATTATATATAAAGTATTCTGACAACTACCGGTACATTTAATTGTTTAATGTTCATTGGACTGAGTGTCAAAATCTAAAGAGTGCCATAAGCCTTATATATAAGGGTTCCAGAGAATAATGCTGTACTGACATGTGAATGAACAATGTAAATGCACTTAAATGATGACAATAAGTCAACTGTTTATGTGTCATTCCACTGTATGCCCTTATTAAAATACCCAAAGTATCGGCACTGTATGAAACCACAAACAAAGTCATAAACAATGTTTCAAAAATAATCTCATAAACTAGACATATCATCAAGACTTTTGACAAACATGTACATCTATTTGTCTCACCACAACACTCCTAAACACACAAACAGGGTAGACGACTTGCTCAAGATTTCATGACACACCTGGGATGTTGTTTACTTGGGCCATCAAAGGGGTGAGTATGGGAGGGTGATATTTACCTCAGCCATAAAAAGGGATGAGTATAATGGGGTAATAGTTACCTGGGTCATCAAAAGAGATGAGTACAAAGGGGTAAAATTTACCTGGGTTGTTAAAAGTAATGAGTATGGAGGGGTAATACGGTTTTTACCTGGGCTGTC
>WFKH01011801.1:42957383-42976306 GCA_016163765.1 Magallana hongkongensis
GGCTTTACAAGAAAATCAAAAGTACCAAACACAAATCAGCACTGAAGTACAAATACATATACATGTATTTCCTGTTTATCATTAGATGACAAATCCGTTATGTAAATCATATATTTTAAAAAACCAAGGGTACACATTGTTGGTATACAAATTGATTATCACGTTCTATTGATTATGCAGCAGTGCTTACACCTGGTGTTATTTCTCCTCCTCATAGAAACAAATATCCGGCTTACAGTAATCCATTTTATATAGAGTAAAACGGGAATTATTTATGAAAACATGAATACAATGTCTACAAAATTTGGAATTTTCTTTATAAAATTTGAATATTTTGCCTTTTAGTAATAGGTGTGGTAATGGCCCTGTTACTAAAAAATAACTCACAGACACAAGGTCTAGAAATTTAACAGAAACACTTCAAAATCAATAAAACAAATACATATACATGTACATGCAACAACTGCCTATAAATTTATCTATAATGTATCATCACATCTAAGGGTTTTCAAATTCAGTTAATATTTTTGATACATTACTTCTGGAAAAAAATTAAATGTATTGGTTCTCGGGCACTGCCACATTATGTCAAAATCTGCAGCTTAATTTGTGAAATTTTATAACCATATTGAAACAGAGAATAACTCATTTTTCAGTTTTAAATTAATATTTGAAAATTGTGCTATTTTTCTGTGAAAATCTTACAATAAGTACAAAAAATCCATATTCATGAATTATGAAACTCAATAAATGAGCAAGTTTAATAATTTAGTTTTGGTAAGATCTGAGTTACAGGTCCCACGACTCAATGATCAGTACGCAGTACAAAAGCAGCTAAAATATCCATATTTATGTAACAATAATTCCTTATAGATACAAAACAGTTATGCATTTCTCACATAGGAAACAACCGGTTCAGACCATTAAATATCTACTTTTGTCTAGTTTTTCACAGATATTTCTTGCAACTGTAAAAATCTTAATTAACAATAAATCCCTGACAAACAACAAACACTACTTACCAGTTTGTCTGCCGGTCCAGACACGGGATAGGCTGTGGTGACAAACTTTGCCACATCCTGCATCTGAATGAAGCCTTTCCACAGCTGAGGCCCAGACGGGGTAAACTTTGGCTTCTCTAGCCCGGACTGGAGCGCAGAGTCTGGAGACCTGAACATCAAAATATCGAGCAAGAGTCATTAAGCACTTCACAATTGGGACTTCCAACGTTATTTATATTAAATTTTTGAACACATATAGAAGATGTTAACTGTTTTTTATACACTGGGCTTTCAATGTAATTCACATCTTCTTTTTTGAATGTGTAATGGAATAGTGAATTTTTTTTCCAAATTTGATTTCAATGTAATTTGCATCTTATTTTTGAACACGTTTAGAAATGGTGAACTTTTTCTAAAAGGGACTTTAAATGTAATGTAAATTTCAACTTCAAACAGGTAATGATAACTTTTTTAAATGGAACTCTCCCTAAAAAGTACAATTTATTTTTGTTTATTCTATTACCTAACAGTGACAGTTGAGTCCACATGGGGAACCTCAGCCTTCGCTTTCTGAATTGCCTTCAGTACTTCTTTAACCACCATCTCTGCTTTCTTCTGCTGCTCCTCTGTTTTTTTCTGTGGCTTTTTCTCTTTCTCTCTTATATTCTATAAATATTGCAAAACCGACTCAATTTCCACTTTTATCAACAAAACGTACAAGCGCAGGGCATCACAAAATGTAAACAAATCTTTGAAAGAGAAACTTGAATTAAAATTAGTTTGAACCCTTCACACTCCTGCTTTTTAAATCTAGTGCATCTGACGGATATCATATTAGCAACTTTTTTTAACCTGATGATTTGTTAATTAGATCTATTTTGTTGTTGTGAAAATGGTTAAATCTACCTTGAGGTTAAGATTCTACTAGAGCCTATCCCTAGATAATGTACATGTAAGTAAAGTTCACCTTTGGGGACTCCTCCACAGACACCTCCT
Organism: Magallana hongkongensis; assembly: GCA_016163765.1. NCBI lineage: Eukaryota > Metazoa > Mollusca > Bivalvia > Ostreida > Ostreidae > Magallana > Magallana hongkongensis. Next base: position 42,959,381 of record WFKH01011801.1, read on the forward strand.
TTGCTACTGTCACCTCCTTCTTCGGCGTGGACTCATCAACTGGAGGGGCAACTTTTCCCGTGCAGATCTTACAGTTGAGGTCAAATACATGGAGCTTATGCTGACCAGTGGTGTCGACGATAACGTCCGAGGATTCCGCATTATTCTCCTCCTCCTGGGACACCTCCGGTTTCTTTTCTCTGCCTACCCCTTTATCCTGTAAAATTCATTCAGAGTGAAAATATGTCATCAGAGGCCAGAGACAGTGTAAAAATCGTTCATCGAGATATATAAAAGAACATCCCACCACAAAATCAAAATAAATGTTATCATTTATATCAATATCATGTAAACTCATCTTCATAAAACTTAAACAGTATTGTTAATATGTTTCTATGTTACATGTATATGGATATATCAATATTTTTTCTGTACAGACACTAAATTTTAATGCATACAGGTGGGGATTTGTTAAGTACACAAAGAACACACTGTACATTTTCCAGTAACAAGTTACAATATACATGTACCTCCAAAGTGCTGAGATCTTCGTCCATATCAATCTCTCCCTTGTGAGTTTTCTTCACAATGTGTTGTCCCTCCAACATGTGTTCCTTCTCCACCGCCTCGATCATCTCTAGTTGCTAACAACAGAAAACATCAGTTCTAAACAACATTCTTCCTCAAATTTTGGTTACTTGAAGTTGACTCTTTCAAGGTGCTTTGCGACCTCAGACTTGCTGACAGTAATGACATGGTATGATTAGTCGGGCCTTACTACACGAAAAGTTACACATGAATTAAAGTATAAAAATCAAATATTTCATTGAAGCTTAGAATTTAGAAACAAATGTGATAAACTACATGGCATAGAACGAGATTGTACCTCATCGATTACATTTCTCTATAACAGGTCTTTGATGTGTAAATATGGTCTGTTAAAATTTCAAAGATATTTTGCATGTTTAATAAAGTTTTTGTTTTTTGGATTTACACTGATCTCAACAGAAAATGCCAATTCAAATATTAAATTGTATCATGAATCCATCCTGATTTTAGTAAAAAGAAGAAAGTAAATCAAATAAAATGCCTATGTATGAATGTGTATAAAACACCTCTGTATAATCTGTGTAACTTAAACAGTAAACTGTACATGTAAATGGAAGGAAATTGCATTTTTGTCAAGCAGTTAACAGTGTATTAATTTTTTACAAGAAATTAACCTTTTTGTACCCAAAACTAATGAAACTGGTATACTCAACATGTCTGGGGACAGAAAATTAGGATGATTATGTGATGAAGTACATGTCAGACAGCACCTGTTCTACTGGAACTAAATGATATTCATTGGGTGCCGACATCATAAATATCTGGTTAACATTATGACAATTCATGCTAATGAATAAGCGGGGGCCCATTGTGATATACAGTGTACATGTATGACCAATGATGTAATTGTAAATCTGTATTAATTTTTTTGAAAATGCATCTTCTATATTAAACTTTCATATTACGTCACTGCCTTGTAGAAATTTTGGCTGAAAAATCTGTAAACTAAACGTAATAAAAATTGCGTCCTAAATAAATAACACTAAATTACAAAATTCAGATAAAAACGTACATGTTTGGCTTCGAACTCCCTCCACCTTGCCAGTTCCTTGGAGGCGAGTTCCTCAGGGGTCATCTTGACTAGCTCACCGGGCTTGATGTGACCATTCAGGATCTTACGGAACAGCCCCTATAAACAAGCATTCAAGTGGTTGGTTGAAATTTCTTTTTATTTCAATTCAATATCATCAATTACCGGTATACCGGCCGGTACATACTTTCTTACCAACACACACACCAAACACAAACAAAAGTAATTTTTTTCAAAAATGGGATAAAAAAAAGATTGTACAGCTTATATACTATATACATGTATATAAACATAAGATTGCCTGTAATTCATAAATTCACTTACTGTCAAAGACATTTCTGCTAAGACCATCTTTTTTCATAGAATTCATTATCATGTACAGTAGATGTTTGAAAATTTTATCTTTACATGTGTGGTGTTTTTTTTTATTCATTTATATCACACAGTTACATGTATGTGTTTGAGAGTTATGAGTGGTCAATAGGGTTCTGCCTTCATTTCTACCCTAATAACAGGCAACAACAAACAATTTCAATTTCAATTTAAAAATGTATGGTGGATGGGGAATTTATAACATTAGTAATTAATAAATTGGGTGGAGTTGGTTTATCTATTTGTGTTACATTTACAAAGAATCAGTTCAAATTTAATATCCCTAAAAATCTATTTTTGATTTGCAAAGTTCAACCATTAAGATCACCTGGTTTCTGGAGTCCTTGATGTTGAAGATAAGACTTCGGTACTTGGCCTTATACTTGTGGCCCGTTTCTTGAAACACAGCATACAGTTCCTCTTCAATTTTCAGAGCTATTGTCCTTATCTCGATAGTTGACAACATTACATCATCAGCTCCATCGGCCCTAAAATATCCAGGATTGTGATCCATCAATGCCACATGACCCCTCATGACAACTTACATGAAGATGGCATAAATTTTAACAGCATTTATTCAAAATGTCTAGTTAAAGAGAATTATTTGTAAAACTATGTTGCAGGATAGTAAAAAAAACCCAAAAAACAATTTCAACAAACAGCTGCCATGAAACACATGTACAATCAATTGTATATATATTTGACCCATATACACAAAGAGAGATAACTACATGTATTAAAATTTTCAAGACTGTCTCCAGTCACTATTTATTTTGATCTAATTGGGGAAAAAACCATCATATGCCCTTTATGCCTTGATAAATCCTTTTTTTTATTTTTTTTTTGGGGGGGGGGGGGCTTTAAAAGATCATGAATTTGCTGCATGTACATTTTATTTCCCCCACACCCATAGTATAACTGCTATAGGTTTGAGAAAATGATACATGAGTGGGTTTTACCTATTAGTGTACATGTATACATTTATGTATATAATTTTAAGCGTTATTCAATGAAATATCTGCATTATGATTTTGTGTTATCAAATATTAAAACATCATTTACTGATAAACGTCACCACTTTTCTCATGAAATCCATAGGACTGATTTGGTGTTATAGTAATGAAATGAAATTCCACAAGTTGTCAATTAGTCTGTTCCATAATTTACAAATGTCTTATTACAACACGTAACAGTCTACATCCTAACATAAAACATACTCTGTGTAAATATACATGTACATATGTACAGGTACTTATTAGTTCATCTACATCCATCCACTTAAAATTTTTCACACATTTACCAGTTATTTTTCACAAGAAACCACCTCATTATAATTGATCTGCTAATGAATGAAGGTAGATATATACTAGTATGTTGTTATGGTCATACATGTTGTCTGGCACCACTTTTACCTTATACGGGTGATATACATCAAAACATTGACATGCATCAATATATCACAACCTATTGTTTGGATGTTAAAACTGATGAGTAATTTTAGATTTACAGAAGCATGCCAACTCTTCAGCATTGTTTGCATTTGATCACATCATAGGTATAGAATAAAAAACTACTTCCAGTTTCATCACAAGATGACATGAGGTAGAAATTTTCTCTAATGTTTTACTAAACCAAGTTTTCAGGAGCTCTTTAAACCGATAAAAATACCAAGAATCCATACATTGGATATTGCCTTACAAAATACTGTAAACCAACTTTTATTCGTGACAACTTTATTTCACAATTTGCCAGAGAAAAACTGCTTTGTGGCAACTATTTTTCGCGATCAAAGCATGTTGTTTTTACACCCAAATGACAAACACTGGTTCGCTGCAAGAAATATTGCGATGACGAGGCTCTTGCAACCTTGCAACTATTTCTCGCATGCAAATAAAAGTTGATTTACAGTATTGTATCATATTGCATTGAATTATTTTATTTAATACTCAGCACTCAATGACATTTTCTGTCCCTTACCTAATGACAATGACATCACCTGTGCCTTACCCGTTGATGCATCTGTGACCTACCTGTTGATGAGACCATTACCTGTGCCTTACCTACTGATGAGAGCATCACCTGTGCTTTACCTGTTGATGAGAACATCACCTGTGCCTTACCTGTTGATGAGAGCATCCCTGAGGGACTTGCGTACATTCAGTCTGACCACATCTGGTCCGTCCTCTTTCTTTCCCTTGGCCTGCTCCGACACCTTGTCCAGGGGGACGCCACTGTGACTGGGCCTGTCCTTGTGGTCACCGTGCTTGCTGTCGTGGCGCGAGGGGGACTTCTGTTGCTTGGATTTCTCTTTCTGATGGTGATCCTTGGATTTATCACGACCTTTTGAGAAAAATAAAAGCGAATTCAAAATATTTCACTAACATTTATTCCTAGTATTAAATGAAGAAAGTACTACATATACCTGTATATTTACTTTAACAGTTAAAGACTTTTACTTCATATACATTTAGTAACAATTTCTAATTATGTATAATAAACATAAATAACTCTGCATTTCATGTTCATATGATAAGTAACAAATATTGAACTTATGTAAAACTTGACACTTTTTTAAAAATTGTGAATACGATAAGAGTAGATGTATATTTTGGTGTAGAATTGCTAGAGCTTACTGCCACTGCTGGAGAGTTTAGGGCGCACCACCTCAAACGTGGGATGTTGTAGCAGCCAGGTGATGAGCACACTCTCCAGTGGGGCATTAGAGCCTGTGTACACACGTCCTGTCTTCCTCTCCCTCACAGGGACTCGCCATAATGGACCATGCTGTCAAATAATAACATCAAATAAAAATAAAAATAAAGAACTGACACAACCAATCTGCAGTGTTTCAATTTAGATTAATATGATGAAATTGTTGGTGATTAGCTTCAATGATAATAAAAATGTAAAGAGTAATTAAATATTTTGATCAACATAGCATAACCTTGTATTTTAACTTAGATATGATGACCATAGTAACATGCTGTTCGGCTGTGACAACCATTGTTGTGAATCAATACAGGGTCATATTATTATACATGTATCTGTCAGTACTTACAGCTTTGCCCCTTTTGGCATCATATCTATTGAGCACTCTCAGTGAGTCCTTGGCGTGTTGGTGGATACAATCTGTACCACAGTACACCGACTCCCTCTTGGCGTACTTGCTACACTGTGTATTCACGCATCTCTGAGCAGCCATGTCCTGGAAAAGGATGCAAAATATTTTTTATCTCTACACAACTGAATAATTTTCCCATCTTTCTTTATAGATATTGTAAAACTCATGTCATAGTATACAAATGTCATTAACGTTTGTTGGGATACATGTAAATTAAAGTGGTTTAGGTAAAAAATATTTGGGTTAAAAGATTAACTTACTGTTAGAAAATAGGCTTTTCGAAACATTACATACTCTGAATTATACTCTGCTGCATGAGATTTGGTAAACAAGGGGAATTGAAGTGTGGTGATAGAAATCCCTATTGTTTACAATCAACTTATGATTTAAGTAAATTGCAACAATGAATTTTAATTAGAAATTGTGTATTCAAAATACTGTATCTATCTACAGTCTTCATGAAAACTCAGTGGTCCGAAGACTGAAGCCAGTAAATTTTAAGGTTGGGTCAGTGAAAATAAAAAATCAAGAAGTCCGATGGGCTTGTAGATTTTAAAAAGTCATACGCAGTCAAAATTATTAAAACTGTCTTACTTGCGTACATTTTACTTGAAAAATGGATAAAAAAATCAAGAAATTGTGGTACATCGTATTTTTAGATGTAAGAAAGGATAAAAACTGAAAAAGTAACTTGTACGTAAAATGCGCAAATATCTTACGAACAACTAACTGAAACATGAAAAATGGCAGCATTCTTTATATTAAGTATAGAGAGGATGCTAAAGCTGCAGTTGAGGTTAGAGAAGCAAAGAAAGTTATGATAAAGAAAAACTTGTAAGAAAATTCCACATCAGAAATGCTGAACAAATGTTAAAGGGGATAATAAACTATCTGACATAGCATTTGTAAAACGGACAGACAATTTTAAGTAAGATGGAATTCGTCAACACGAAACATTATCGCTATGATCATAATACAGTGTATCTGATAATGTGTCAGTAAATAAACTGTACATTTTGTTGCAACTAAACAATGTTTCAATTCTTTATTAGTGTCATATTTTGTCTTTGTAAACAACTTAATCATATCTATGTATATTATTATTCATTTTTTAATATTAAGGGGGGCCAGTAAATTTAGATAGTCCACTGGACCTACTGACTGGTAAGTTTGAAAAGTTTTCATGAAGACTGTATCTACACAAAAGACAGAATGTGGTTCTAATATACAGGTAACTGTATTCAAGACTGTCTTTTTTCCCATTTATTTGAGAGCCCACATGTCCAGTACCTTTACAGGAGTGGCCTTCTTATCGCTGCGTCTTCTGTCCTTGGACGCCGAGTGATGCCGGTCTCTGTCGTGTCTGCCCTTGGAGGAGTGAGAATCTGAGGACCGTGAATCCAGAGAATGACTCCTCCTCTCCTCACCGGTCCTCACTTTGCTGGAGGACTTACTCCCTTCCGATTTGTCCTACAAGGTGAATAAAGAATGTGTCTGATTCATAAGGTATAAGGCATAAAAAAGTCTGAACTTGGTTTATTTTTCTATCAATACTTCTGTTAAAGAATCTGAAGAATATCACATTAAGAAAACATCCAGTGTTACATTAGGCCACACCAATTTAATTTCTTGTTCGTCGGACCCGCGCGCTCGTATTTTAACAAAAGTGCAAAAATAATATTATTTTAAATTTCCCGCGTCCGGAAAATTTCGTTCCGTTTCCTGCTCCAATTTATTTTTTACTTTATAGTCTAGGTCTCATCTGCGTTTAGAAATCACTGGAAAATTACTAATCCTTAGTAGAAAGAGAATAAACGTTGATTGTCTTGAACAACATATGCTGTTTTCGAATCTTTAAGTTAAAAAACTACAGAAAACGATGTCGATGATGTGTTTTACTACAAGCGCTGACATAAATACGACTTTCGATGTCTTATCGACTTATTCTTCGAGAGACTTGGTAATCCAAATGAGGATGACAGAAAGGATAGAACAATATACCAGCTCAATTTATGGTTGCAAAACTTTCGGACATTGGAGTTAATAAGATTTTGGATACGCTTGGATGTAAGTATATAAAAAATCATAACACTTTTTTTAGATTCCTTTGGCTCTAACCCCCTGTATTACAATACTGTTGCACTGCGTGTGGGGAAGACACACACTGACACACACACACAAATTAAAGCAGGGGTTGAGTCAGATGAATATAGAAATAATTTTATAGAGATGACTAGTACATTATTTTTTGCGTTTTTTGGTTTTAGAATGAAAAATACACATGAACATTTATTATATCTTCTCTAAATTTTAACACAGGTTATGGCCAGAATACTGAGGATCCGTACACGTCATGTTAATTCTCAAAGTGAAGTTGGCTGTCAAAATATAGACTCATGCAATTATCAAAAGGGTTCGAACATTGTCCTGTGTAAAGAATGTGGCAATTACATTTACAACAACAAAACTTGACAACAGAACAAGTAAGTGATATTGTGAACTATCATAATCATATGAAATAATGAACAATGTCAATAGCTGACTGCTCAATGGCAAAACTTGATCATATCGTTAATGTGTAACGATATTTATAACTACTGTGAATATGGTATATTTCATTTAGGAGGAGCTTCTTCAACAAATAAAGGAGGAAGATTAACTTCACTTCTGGTGTTTCCCTTGTTCCAGGAACAAAGAATTCAAAGTTTGGTTTTGATGGTAGAAAAGCTTTAGCCTGCTCTTGAGAAGTGGAAACCTGCTTCTTCAATGCTTCACTGAGACATTATCTTCCTCCTATTTGTATTCATTTTGAATCAGTCAAAGACTTTCTGTATTGTAAATTTGTTCAGTGTTTTGAATTTCATTATTTTTCTAGTTGTGATCACACAAACATGAAAGACTAACTACATCTACAAGCCTTTTGAATAAATACATGTAGTTTCTTCTCATCCTATATTTATTTAGACTTATTTTTTATATCACAATATATAAATCCACAATACTTTTACATTAAAACCAATCCAAGAAAAGGCAAGATTATCATATAAAGTCATGTATGTTGCAAACACTTTTTGCAAAAGTTGAATTCAGTGCAAAAAAAACTGTCATTCTTGATAATTAATTTAGGTTGTATATATATTGTTGATCTACAATAATTGAATGCAGATAGATGGAAATCATTTAATGTTTGATATTTTACATTATTATTTAACTTTATATAGATTTTTAGTCCTTTTTACTCTACAAATGTAAAGAATTAAAAAAAATATAATCGCTCGCTCTACCTATTTTATGTACCGCCTGGAAATTATGTCAAAACAAAATAATAATATTATAATTATCAAATCGCTCGCCCGCCCCTACTTTTTTAGGTCATTTGTCCGAAGAACAAGAAATCATATTGGTGTGGCCTTAGAAAGAGATTTTTTTTTTCAAAATTTAAAGAAAAAATAATAAAAGTAGTGACACAAATTTTGCACAATTACAGTAATATCATGGTGTGATATATATATGTTTGATGAAATGAAGAACTTAACTAAAGTGATAACATAAATCCATAAAAGTTGTCCCTCTTATGATGAATTTAATGGAATAAATTACATTATCAATGATTTACTATTATCCTTTTCATTTCTCAGCTCTTTTGTTCATTTTGACATAGATATACATGTACATATGATCAAAGGAAAATAACCCTTATCAAATAATCATCATTAGACACAGAACTACATGTACCAAGGGAAAAGATGAATTGTTTTATGAACATTAACTTTCTTAATTCTTTATTCAAAATTCTCTATTATGTAAAAATACATATTTACATTATAAATACTCTAAAATAAACTTCCATCAAAAATACAATAACTTCTAGATGTACATGTACCATAATTCTTAAAGGAAAATGCATGTGAATATTTTAAACGTGTGGTCAAAATGTAAGAAAACAGATAGATCAAGACCAGCCCTCATGATATGGCTAAGCAAAAAAGATTTTACTATGAAAAAGAATAAATTGGACAACCTCTTTATGCTTTTTGTGTGGAGAATCTGTGTGATGCTCCAACTTCCTCTTAGATTTCTCTCCATGTTTCTCCGAGTCTCCCTCCTTCCTCTTTCCTCCACTTCCTGGTCTGTCTTCTCCCTTCTTCAAGACTTCCTCCTTATCACCCTTCACTGTGCTGTCAGCGTGCTGTACCAATTTCTCTTTACCAGTGGCCTTCTTCTCTGTAACAGAAATATGATTTTGTAAATTCAATCATTGCTTTTACTTTTTTTTTTATGTGCATGTCATATAACAATGAAAATACAGGGAAAGTTTTATTACAAAACCGTGGGGTCTTTATTTTTTTCATTTAGACAATGATGACTGAGAGAAGAAATGATGAAAATTCCTTCTTCAGTTGTACCTTTACAAGAAAAACACACATAGTCTCCACTGTATTTTTTGGTTTTCTGTGAGTTTTTTCCATATAAACGGACAACACTGATTAAGAGTAAAAATGACAAGATTTCCTACTCTAAGATATAGAAGCTGACCTTTACAAGGTGGACACACATATTCTTCGTTGTTCTTCTCCATCTCTTTCCCCTTCGCTTTGGTGATGCCCACACAGGAGCCATGGTACCAATTCTCACAGATGTCACAACAGATCATAAACCTACAGAAAGCATGTACCCATAAAATGTATATGAAATTTTAGAATTAAAAGTAGTAAAGCTGCCAAATTCAATTGAGTGTTAGGATTTGGCAGGAACAATTGAAGCATTGGTCAACTTTTAACAAGGTACTTGAAGAACAAGCTAAATTGTTACAATATACCTCTTTTTTCACCTTTCACTGGGGGGGGGGGGGGGGGGGCATAAAAATCATCATAAAACTTGATCAGTATAAACCAAACTACAGGTACAATGTATATGTAGTATGTCTTTAAGTTATTACAGTAAATATTCTGGCTTAAATCACTATATATATAATTATTCATTATTGGCAAGCACCTACTGGTATGTACCATTTTCTTACCTTTTTCCGTATGGCTGTTTACAGATACAATATTTTTCATCAGGAGCCTCATAGTCTGAGTCATTTTCATCATCCTCAAAGACTAATCCATCGCTTTCATCTAAAAAAAAAACCCAGGTATAAATGTACACAAAATAAATGGAATTCACATGTACATTTTCAAATCATAAATACAAGTATATTTTCATCAACAACAACATGTGCATTGGAACAATAAATTTATATGCAAGTAAAACTTTACCACTCTCCTCTCCTTTTTCCTTGCTTTCCTCCTCTTCAGCAGCTGGTTTAGTTTTCACTGGTTTCTTTTTAATTGGTCTCTTCTCCTTCTCTGTCATTTCTGGCAGTTTTTCCCTCAAGAATTTGAGTTTGGCTTTTCTTTGTCCCCTGCCTCCTGGAGTTACCTCCTCTTCCGTCTTTACTTCCTCCACCTTGGGTAACTCTTCTATCTTCTCAATTTTCTTTTCTAATGTTAATGTTTCTTTCTTATCAGTACCCTTTTCTTTCACGTTCTCCTGGCTGGCTTCCTTCTTTTCATCTTTTTCACTTTTATCTTTGCTCTTTTCAGTGATTTCTACCTTTGTGTCCTCTTGGCTTCCTTCCTTTGGTTCACAGACAGACTGGTCTTTCTCAACAGGATCTTTCACTTCCATTTTCACACTTTCACTCTCTTTAGCTAAATCTTTCACCTCTGAATTTTCCTCAGCAAGTTGTTCCTTGTTTACTTCAGTTTTTCCATGCTTTTCATTCTTCTTTCCAGCATCCTTAGTAACACTTTCTGTATTTTCATTTTTCGTAGCACCTTTGTCTGCTGCAGTTTTGACTTTTTGCTCACCTTTTTGTACTTGAACACTTTCGTTTTTGGTTCCTTTTTTATCACTATTTTCACTTTTGTCTTTCTCTGTTTTATTGACAGAAGAATCACCTTTTTTCACATCCTTTCTTGTCTTCTCCTTTTCAGAATCACGTCGAACTTTTTCATGTGAAGTGGTGTCTTTTTCAGAATCTTTGCGTGTTTTCTCTGTTCCATAGTCTTTCTTTCCCTTACCAGAATCAGATGATTTGTGACTAGAATTTTTGTCTGAATCAGAAAGCTTTCTCTTGGAGTCATGAGTCTTTTCTGTAGACTTTGCAGTCTCTGTAGCTGATGGCACTTCTTTCTTACCACTAACACTCCCCTTACGCTTGCAGGAAACATCCACATCTGGTTTGAACAGATCCAACATGCTCTGATCTACTTTGATTTCTTCAGATTTCCTTGTCTTCTTTTTCACAGGTTTGACAGCTTTAGAATCACTTTCTGTTGTGTCTTTCTTTGCTGTCACTTTGGATTCCTGTTTTTTTTCTCCACCCATAAGTGAAATGAAATCTTCATAATTCAACTCCTCCACTCTGGCTTCACACTCCACTGACTGTTCATCCAATCCTTTGGAATCGCTTACAACTGTTTGATCACTTGGCCCTGCAATGTCACTTACAAAAGAAGTGTTTTCATTCTGTACAGAACTTTTTCCAGAGTGAATGGGTAGTTCCAAGACCTCAGAAACAAGAGAAGAAACAACAGGTTGTGCCGTTTTCACAGTCTCTTCTTGACCCTCCTGAATTAAGCCACTTTCAAACATCTTGAAAATACTCCTTGGAGAGTCATCAGAGTTTTTATCAAGAGCTAAATTCCTTGCAGGAGTTTGTAAAACTTTTGAAACAGAGTCACTTGTTAGCTTCTCATCTGGACTGCCTTTACTTTTTTTAATATCCACAAGAGGTACATCATCCTCACTTTCTGAATCATCCACCTTCTTTCCTTTTCCCTTTTTCTTTCCTTTTCCACTTTCTGTCTCTTCCACATCTCCACCTTTTTTTCTGCCTTTCTTCCCCTTCTGGGGAGAAGCGTCAGTATCAGAGGATTCCTTCACTCCACTTCTAGTCAGCCTCTTTACCACTTCCTTCGGGGAATCACTTTCACTATCCGTGGCTTGCCCCTTTGTCCGTCGTCTTCCTTTTCTTATAGGAGTTTCATCCACTTCAGAATCTGCTTTGTTTTTCCCCTTTCCTTTGTTATTCTTATCAGTGTCAGAAGATTCTTCAGTTACCTCCTCAGCATTTTTCCATGCTTTTCCCCGAGTGACCCTGCCTGAAGTTCTGGGAGAAATTCTCTTTCCCTGCAAACAGTACATAAAAGCATTAATTTTCTATCAAAAGTTTAATATATTGTTATGGGATATTTGACAAGATGCTAGCATTCTACATATACATGTAAGGCATGATCTGTACAGTTTGTCACCCACATTCTACGAAAATAATTTTGTCAACTTTCCAAAATGAATATATGTTTGCACAGCACATCATACTATTCCAACCCCAAATTGCAAGCAATTACTAGTACTCATTTATAAACAGGAGAAAAGAAGAGATCAAAGCTTCAGCAATAAATACATGTACTGGTACCTTGGGAGTGTGGTCTTCATCTTCACTGCTCTCCTCCTCATTCTGAGATTCTGATTGAGCTTTCTTTCCCTGCACAAAAAATATGTACCAGATTTGTATAATAGAAATATTGGATCTTCACAACCATTCATGCATAGACGCACAGCATATTTATTATTTTTAAGTTATAACATAGATATAAACTGACCCTCTTATTCTTTGCCACTGATGCTTTAATGCCCCTGGGTGCTGATTCTGGGGTGTCCATAACCTCTGTCTTTGGAGGTCTTCCCCTTTTGGGCCCAGTCTAAAAAAAAAGATTCATAATACATGTACATGTATTAACATTGAAAATACTGATGGTAAAAATAGTCAATCACATCTTATCAATACAAAGACGAACAGCGAGATCTTTCACACAAAGAGTGTCCAATCTGCTTCTCATCTGTGGCTTGCAAAGATGCAGTGATAGAAAGCCCCTTTGAAAACATAGTTTTACACCTTCTACCAGTAAAAACAAACAAGTACTCTACCTTGATGCCCTCCTCCTCTTGGTCAGTGTTCTCCTGCTTTTTAAGGGCTTCCAGTGCTGCCTTCTCCTGCTGCAGATTCTCCTGTCTGATCTTCTCGGCCAAGTCTCTCTGCTCCTTGTCACTCACACGGCTTGACCGCCTGTATTTAAAGCAATTTTATAAAACTGAGATCATTGATGTGAAACAATTTTATCATTACATACATTTAATTACAAACAAAGGACCCTCAATCATGTCAATCAAAAGGTAACACAGTAAGCGCTATAGTCTAAGGAGATGTGAATAAACATGAAAAGCATTTAAAGCATTACAATTAATAAAACTGAATAGGTACATGTTCATGTCAGAGTATCACAAGTTTCAAGCAAGCTAATTGAAAGTCAATGCTTTCAAACTTTAACACCACAAACCTTATATTGACGGGTGTCTCTTCAGGGATCAGGCTTTTCCTGCCACGCCCCCTTCCCCGTCCCACACCTGCATGCTCAGGCTGAACAATCCCAGGATGCACTGCTCCAACAAAGCCAGGCTGAACTATCCCAGGGTGCATTGCTCCCACAAAGCCCACACTTGAGGAAGCTCCCTCGCTGTCTGCCTTTGACTCTCCCTCGGGGTCTCGTCGCAGTGAAATTCTGGCAGACTTCCTGGGAGAGGTAGCGGTTTTGGGGGTAGTGTCAGGTGGTTTCACAGGTGACTGTTCCTCAGAATTTGTCTCACTTCCTGTTTTAGTCACCGCATTAGAAATATTCATCTTTGGAGCTTTGACACAGTAAGGATGATCCAATGTAGTTGAGTGCATACTTCCATTCTACAGGAAATGTACAGTATAATAAATGCAATGCATTTAAACATGGAGAAAAGGTCAATCATCTTTAAAGATGAACTTTCTAATATAAGGTGCATGTACAAGAACTTTTGCAATACTAGTACTAAGATTGCATAATATTTAATTTCTATTTATATATGGTATGTTTACTATTTGTGTTTAATTTTCTTTCAGATTTAGAACTTAAACACATCAAAGGCAGCATAAGTTCTAACCATGACCAAAAAATAAATTTCCAAACTTATATAAATGTAGAAAGCAAAATATTTATACATTATTTCAAATCATTGAAACAAATTCAAGACAAAGCAAACAGAAAAGGTTGTTAGGATGTTCTTACATCTAGCATTTTCAGAATGTCATCTCCAAGGACTTCGGCAGCCGGGTCACCAGAGGTGGAGGGTGTGGTTGCCAGATCACTCATGGTGCTAGTAAAATCGCCCTCCGTGGTCTGCTGTAGAATTTTCTTGGCTTCTTCAGAAGAGAGAAACTCGTCCAGCTTGTTCAAGTGCTCTTCAGAAAATCCACTAAACGGATTCTTGTCCTGAAAATGTGCGCAACATGAAATCATTTCAATAAAACACAAAAATAACAATATACAAATAATTTTATTTTTTCCAACAGTGATAATTATTATAATCTCCATGTATGCATGGCTTAGAATAAAATTTAATCTTGACTTCCTTAATATGTCATTTATAAATTAAAACATTTATAGCAAAACCCCAGAAATGAACAATTTTTAAATAAGAGGAATGAAACTGACTTGTAAGCATGAAATTGTTATAAGCATAAATTAAGCTTTAACCATTTTTTTATCATATTAAATCAGAGTCTTTGTGACAAACCTCAATTGGCCAGCTGATGTCAGCTGGTTCTACACCATTAGCAGGAGACTCGGAAGTGGACACGCTATTATTTTCTGATACAGCAGGGGCTACTTCCAGAGCTGAAGTGGTTGAGGTATCATTGTTTTCAGTCGACATCTCCATTTACTTTCTACCTGTCAGTTCAGATATAAAAAAAAAAGACATGCATTGTGAAATCAACCTTACATTTACAGTCCAATTTACAAAGAAATCTTGTTTTTATTCACATGGAAGAATAGTCTTACATTTGAATTGTTGGGGGGTGGGGGTGGGGGGGGGGGGGTAGCTTAACAGCTAATTCAAAATTACATTGTGATAACCATTAAAATAACTTCAAATATAATGCTGCAATTTAGAAGTCTTGGGAAAAATAACTTTGGAATAAATTTTCATCCAACTTTTGTATGGTTTCTATTCCCTCCCCAAGGATCTGCATGTAGATTTGAAAACCATGCATATTTCATGGGAAGAAAATCATATTCTAATACAAACAAGAGATCATATGTAAGCAAAAAAGAAACAACAAAACATGTCAAAAACAATGTAGTCAAATCTAATGATCACTTTCATTTTAAGAAACAAGCTTTGGTTTTTTTCCCTTCATAATAACCCAATTACCAACAAAAAGGGAAGAGAAACAGTCTTCTTACCATTCAAATGCTTAAGTTAATAAAACTGAAAAATCACAAAAATTTACATGACTGGGATCAGCAGGAACGTTCTGAGAAATTAAATTTCAATACCTGAGTTTTATTAGGGTGTTATACATTGGATTGCAGCCTTATGGACGATCCAAAGAGATTATATTAATGTGGGTCATGGAAAATTCTGCAAATTTATATTTAATAAAGTGCAATAATACACATTCATCTTCACAGCTAAATCTAAACCTATAAGAGCATAGTATGTTGCATCATAAAAAATGTGTATTGAAATATGCTTACAAGTATAGTATTTACATTATGTGTCAGTTTTAGAGTTTACCCATATTTGAATACATGACAGTAATACACATTTCATTTTCATAATCGCCGATACTTATGATCTACTGTACACATAACTTTCAGGTATTTCCGTCAGTTGGCAACATTGTAGATCTACATCTATAATAAGCTTCTTAACTGTAACATCAGCTAATTACTGCATGTGCACTGCTGAATAACATAAGCAAATTCAGACTGTCTTTTTTTATAATTAATATCATGTCATTTTGTGGTCATATTTAACACTGACCTCATCAAAAACTGAAAACAGCAACATGACACATCGACCATGCACATGTTTTTATAAGTACATGCATAATGAAGCTACCCCTACACTCGTTCGTAGTTGTGTATTACAATAGTTACCCTTTGCATTCCAGCGACTGTTCCGACAAATCCTAAAGTTTGTATTGTTGTGTCCTCAAAATCATGGAATGATTCAGTGTAGATAAGACGAATTAACGAGAGTTATTCAATAATATTTCGATTCAACATCGCTTCCAATCGCCATGTTGAAAGTATGGACAACCGTACGTGTATTATTCCTTGAGTGACATGTAAGGCAATGAAGACCTTAAAGCAATGCAAATCATTGCATAATTTGCGTAGAAGTAACAAAAACAACAAAAGAAATATTATTAGGGAGAATTTTACTCTTCTGTTCAGTATGCGTCATTAAGAGATAATTTTTATTCTATTTCACACATGTTCACCTTATCTCTGCATTACCACGTGATAAATTATTATTGTTTATCAACATAAAATGCAAAAATGCATGAATGGAACCTTTATATACTTTATCGATAAAAATCTACGTTAGATTTTATATAAGTAGATTTTGTGAAATTTTAGGAAAATAAAAAAACACATACATGCTTTGCACAAATGGCGGGAAATTTGATTACTTGAAAAAACTCGAGAATAGTTTGGCGGATCCTCAAGGGGCGGGGTGGACTCTTGACATTAATGTCGTTTTCGTGACTTGTTGTTTATTGTAACTGTCTGTACGGTTATTTTTTGTTGATTTAGCTGGAAGATTTCCCACAACATTGATATTACGACATTATATTTGAACAGCAACATTTATCTCTCTCTCTCTCTCTCTCTCTCTCTCTCTCTCTCTCTCTCTCTCTCTCTCTCTCTCTCTCTCTCTCTCTCTC
>WFKH01011801.1:42990932-43008086 GCA_016163765.1 Magallana hongkongensis
CTGAAATCAGCCCCAGGCATTTTGTTGTACTTCTTTGATCAGCCCCGTGCCCTTTGTTGTACTCCTGGGGATTAGCCCCATAAAATCAGCCCAGGGTATTTTTTTCTGCCACCAGCTGTTTTGTAGTAGTATTTATAAGGGTCAAGCTGGTAAGCTGTATAAGTTTGCTGAAATTAGTGGCCACTAAGACGCGATAGGTAATCAAAACTGAGAGAACGATGGTATAGAAAAACTACCTATGTAAACGTACTTAAAACATTAACACTAAACAACATAATTGCACATGATTTCTAATTGCAAAAGATTTGTAAGCACTTGTTTCAATTGATGTTTAAGATGCTCAACAATAGATATAGATACCGGAAATTACACAGGATGATTAATTTAAAAATATGGATTGTTTACAATTACAGTTTGTATAGGTTGCATATTTGCCGGTTAATTATAATAATTATATATAGACTCTGGCTTATTAAGTGATACTTCACTAATTGTTGTAGGTTCAATTACAAGAGGTTTTTATTTTTCAAATATATATAGGTATGGGAAATTTTTTATATTTACTAAAAAAAACTATTAATCAAAGGAAATAATTAAAATAAGTTAATAAAAAATAGAGTGCTATATCCCAATAAAGGACCCAAAGCGGGAAGTTCGCCCCTCTGTGTTATTTAACAGGATCGGGAAATGTTCGAGTTTTTATTGTTGACCCTTGAGTTGTGTCTGCACAGAACTTTCTGTAAATGGAATGTGCTCTTTACCTAACTATATCTGTAGACTCTAACGTATGACTGTATCACTGGTTTATTTGGGGTTTTTGTTTTACTTTTTTGGCAATGGCAGCATTACCAATCTGAGGAAACACAGGTAAACATCTTTTAAACTGTTACAGGTAAGCTAGATTCCATTGCGATAATTGAATATATAATTGTCGTAACTAATGAGGGGCATGTCTATATCGCACATGCTTTTACACGTCTTATACTATTATGTTGCAAAAGCAAACTGTTCCCTAGGCATCCTATAGATGGTAGGAGCTGGCACGATAAGAACTCTCTATGCTTAGTGAGTGGCCCTTGCAGTCCGAACATTTTACGAACGCATACTTTTTTTCAACATTTGAACGCTTAACCTTTTGTTTAGAATGCACTGAATTGTTAAAGCTGCATTTACTTTGAAGTTTGACTTTAGAAGTGTATTTTTTTCTGTATTGTAATCAGTCTTGTAGTCTGTTGATA
Organism: Magallana hongkongensis; assembly: GCA_016163765.1. Lineage (NCBI taxonomy): Eukaryota > Metazoa > Mollusca > Bivalvia > Ostreida > Ostreidae > Magallana > Magallana hongkongensis. The sequence continues at coordinate 42,992,171 of WFKH01011801.1, forward strand.
TAATAATATAAGGAAAATAGGACGTATGCAATCAAGTATCAGTGAATTTTAAAAGATTCATTGTTTTGATTCCTTAACTTTAGCGTTAAGAATTTTGCACAATGACTTAAGAAATTTTGATAAACAGTGAAAATGTAACCAGTGTAAGTAATTAATATTAAATGTTTGTCTATTTGTAAACGTAATTGTTTCTGTGTGCATGTGTGTGTGTGTTTTATTTACATCTCCAGGTGATATTGTCCACGTGTAATTGTTTATTTTTATTTGACCATTCGACTACCAGTTTGACCTGTCTGACAACATTCTAAATTTAACTTCTACTAACCAATCTTCCCGCCTAACTAACCAGGCCCGCGCACACTTTGTCTTGCCTTGAGAGGGGACAGACCTGTATGCATGAAGATTAAGCGCAAGCTTTGTCTGCGATTAGCTGCCGGTGTCTGGTAATTCTTGTGTAATTTATTACTTATAAATATATTCTATGTTTATAATTTAACAATTCCATACTATATATTAAATAACCTTTATCCAAATTATTGTAACGTATTCTGAGATAATTGTCAAATGAGTCAATGTTGTATGTTTCAGGTTTTTCGTATATATTAAATAAATACATTTTATGACCCCTCACTGGTGTTCTGTCTACTGCCTGGGTTACAAAAATACTATTTCCTAATCGGCTATATATTTTCTACGTCTTCTGTTTTCAGTAATGTCTACAGAGAAAGCCGTGATCGAATTTCAGAAATCTCAGAGTTTGGGTGAGGGAGAGTTTTGCTCTTATATATTTGATTTAATTCTACATTTCATCATAAGACTAATTAAAATATATATCATTATTAATTTTTGTACATATTTACTATGATGTAAAAGACCTCTTTTAACTTATTAACATATATTGCAATGTGAAATGAATAGTGCATTACGCAGTGTTCTGCAATCTCTCAGTGATATGGTAAAAAAGGATGACAATCAATTTGAATACTGTACTTAAAAGAAATTGCATTATATTAGACAATTTTTTTTATCTTTCATTTATTATCAGTATAAACTGTTATTGTACTGGCAAAAATCAATATCAACACTGTCTTTACAATTGTACAGATGTTGGGAAAATTTCACAACTTTTGACAATATGCAATTAAATTTGCATTAAATAAGTATTCACAATACCTGCACCTGAAATGACAGGTTTGAAAGGAGTGTTCCTCGTTTGCTCATTTCAACTTTATGTCCTTTGGTTTGATTTTTTTAATAATGATAATTCAAGAGAATTCAAAAAGAGCAAAACCAATGGTCATTATACCATGTTAATTTTTGGGGGAATTGTTTGAGATCTCACTGTATGGAGTTCAAATTAAAAAAAAATATATAAAATAATTACTGACGGTCAGTTAGCTTATGCGGGACTGGCTTTTGGTTTCCGACGATGATGCATAGTAAAAAAGGAATATTGTGTTTTCGTTTCATTGTATTTTTTTTATTGACAGGTCTTGGATTTGTTGTTCTATGCGCTGCAATATTCCTGATAGTATTTAACATTGTGTGTGTATTCATATTCTACCGGAAGTGGAAAAAAAGGTAAATGCTGAACCTGCACGCATATCAGAGTACTATATTAAATTACAAGAAAATCACTCACTATAGGCATTGCTCCATCAGCCCTGTCATTATGTCATTGACCAGAGAAGTAAATTTGTTTTGAATTTCGCGTTCATACACATTTTCATCCCAGATAACTACGCTAAAATATAGAAACCGCAAAAATTATAAAGTGGATAAAGTGAATAAAAGCAATTTTAAACAAGTTCCAATTCCAATATCGTTTACAAAATTCGGCGAACTTCACAAAATTTTATGAAACACGAAACTGGCATACAGACACATGTAAAGGAATTAAAAACGGGAAATGCAAAACATCAATGGTAATTTGAAAAATATCATTCATCTTTAAGGGTTTTTTGTCAAATAAACCATAGGTGAACGTTTGTTATAAAAGCAGTGAACTATGCAAGTTTCATGTAAAAAGAAACCTCTTTTTGTCGTATTCCGTTAGTTCTTTAACCAATAGATGTGTTTTAGAAACTGCTATAAACACATTATTTTACACAGAATTAGGCATCTGACTTATTTCTTTTCTTGTACTGATGAAAATAAACTGTACCCCTACATAATATCACACTGTGTAATTAGGTAGGTGGTATATTTATTAAATATAATTTTCATAATTAACGTCAGGTGCCCGTGTTTACAGTGTGTGACGTCATATAAATAAAGATCAGGTTGCTTTGGGTTGCTTTGAAATGCCTCAACTACATGTATATATTACCTCGTGCGGAAGCCTCTAGGGGGTAATATTTGTGCTAAAAATTATCATCTTACATGTAATTATAGTAAACTAGTATGTACATATGTAGGAGCATATTGGCGTTGTTATATGACGGCATAGTTTTATCATGTATCACTCGACTTTCAGGCGCAAAAAACAATTTATTAGTGTCGTGCAGATGTGGAATTTATAAGGAAACATAAATAACTTCCTCCAGGAAATCAAATAAATTTTGTGAGTTAGGAAGTTGCAAGAAATATAATTATCATGTTTATTTTTATTATTCTGTAGAATCATCTTACTAAATTCCCGGGAAAATATTCATTTTATCATGAACGTTAGCTGGATGTGAATTTTGAAGCCAAGGCTAGACAACAATTTTTACGTCTCATTTTTAACTCCATGTCAGACGGGTAAAAGGAAAGGCAAGGACATCTTTATCAGGAATTGTCAAGAGCAAACAAATAATACAACTTATTCAATACAAAATAATATGAAACAGTTCAGATAAAAGATTTCCAAACCTTGTTTAAGATTAAATAGTTGTTTAAGTTTCTATATATATATATATTTTTACCAATTTCTTTACTGACCAGCCCCTTAGACTTCATTACGGTTCAATGTAAAGTCTCAGGAGAGAGAGAGAGAGAGAGAGAGAGAGAGAGAGAGAGAGAGAGAGAGGGCTCTGCCAAGCTTCCGGTGCGTGAAGACCGTGCTGTAGCCCTCAAATGATGTGTAGGTCGTGGTGCTACAAAACTGAAAAGAAACCATTTTCAAGTAAAAAAAAAAACCCATTAAGTATACCATAACAAAAGATATCTATAAATTGACGCTAGGTCTTCATAATTGATTATTAAAATAGAATATATCTTATAGGGAAATAAACGTGAATATAACTGACTGGAAATACTATGGAAATAACCCCATACTCGTATATTTTATCTTTGAGAGCTTACAAATACTCCATGTCCTATAGAATCACCATGAATCACTGTAAATAAAATACATTTTATCTATGAAAAATAATTAAAAATACGGGACTCCCTCTTTTTTCACGTTTAATTCGACTAATTAATAGACTGACAAATAATTTTCTAGAAATTATGAATACAATGTATATGGTGAGGAAATAAACAAATTGATTAAGAATACTCTACGAGATGACACATTTAAAACTGTTTTTTCAAAAAGCTTTTACACATTTTAATTGGGTCCTTGTGTGATTAAAACGACGGATATGAATACCTATTATTGTCGCGGCGACGACTCTGACCAAAATGAAATAAATACGACGGTTTCGGGTATACGTAGTACACGTGAAATCATTTTTAAAAACACAAACGGTATCCTCTTAACCACATCAAGGAAAAATTTATAGAAATAACTATCAGTATGATATCAAGAGTCAATATTCTAAGGACGCGTTATAAATTGAAAGTTATCAATCGTGCTTGTACAAGCAGTAGATGTCCATCGATATATCACGAAGGATGACATCTTCATGACGACAGCTTCAAATTAAAAAGAATGTTTTAACCCACTCACGCGTTGAAATCAGAGTGGCTTGATGTGGTATTAGGTTACAAGAAGATATCTCATGCAGTAAATTGCTATTTGGTCCTTTAAGCCAGAGGGTCAAAATCTGAAACCTTCAGCAAAAATGGAGTGATGACATCACTTTCTGTCGGGGTGCTGAATGACGAATTAACAAATCAACACACGGAACGGATCATGACATAGCAAATCTCGAAATTCAAGACTCTTTCTGGGATTGGAGAAGTTTTAACTTGAACTATTACAAAGCTACAATTCTAACATCCACAGACGAAAACAGAGGTCGAAATACTTATAAGAAGTCCTTTATTTATAAAATTGATGACGATATTATATCTGACAAATTGGTGTTGACATTTGTTTAAAGGCGCGAATTGAGGGTCAGTGCTCCTTTGCTTAAAAATGTACGTAAAACGCGTAGGTTGATATTGCCAAGGTAAAAAAACAGGAAAGATGAGGTTTATTAAGTGCAATTCTTCGTGATTTTATTAACACAGCTCACTTATTTTAAAAATAGATACTATGAACTGTACATTCAATTAAATTACGGTGTTTTAATTATGAAAATGATTTTTTTTTATTGCAATTCCTCCTTGAGGTTATATTGATAAGGTATATATACATGTACCGATCGCCCACTATTAATAAAATTTAAATATTTTTATCAACTATTGTCATCATAAAAAATATTGCTTGATAAGCAGATTCAACAAATTCCTTCTCTTATTACATACAGCAACGCAGAAAAGGTATAAACAATTCGAACAAAATGAATAACAAAATATTCTTGTTTTCATTAAAATATCAAATATCTAAGTTTATTACCCTATTTGTATTGTATTGAATTGTTTATTTGCCGAAATTCACAGAAATTAATAAGCTTGTGTATATACAAAGTATATTATACACAGTTAAAGCCTCAGTCACAACTGGTCGTATGTGCTTCTACTGGTGGTCTGCGAGCGGATTTTGATGAAAATCTTGCCAGACACGCAAGTGCATCTTACGATTTTGGAGGGATGTACGAATCCCGTAAGCACGCGCGGTGGATGTTGGACTTCAACAACAATAACCACGATTTCCTTGCGAGATCTGAAAACGTACGCGGCAGTTGCGCTTCACTCAAGGAACCCGTAAGATAACCGTACGATTTGACATGCACGAATGACGTAAGGACATCTCACTTGTCCCTTGCGCTACACGTACGTTGACCGCAAAGTCGCTTTTGCTCACCATCAACATATAGATTGAACAGTGAACACACAGTAAACGTATGACATGCATACACTTATTGCTCGTAGCGCGTGTTAATCCCCCCCCCCCCCCCAAAAAAAATAAATTAAAAAACCCAATAAAGAACAAAAGAAATAAAGAAATACAGACCCTCCAACAAAACGGTGGAGGAATTAGATATTGAACTAGATTGTAGAGAAGAGGCAGATGATAGTTTACCACTTCAGCTTGCAAGCGCGCTAAAATAAAATCATTATATATATGTATATATGTACATTTTCAATTGATCTGAGGAGTGAGAAGACGTTCTACAAAAAGCTTCTACACAATACTGCAACACATCCCTCAAGAGGATAGCTGCAGGTCTGTAGGTCCCGGTCTGAAAAATTCAGATGGACGACCTGGGAGTCCATCCGAATTTTTTCAGACCGGGAGTTACAGACATGCAGATAACAAGATGAAACAGTTGTAGGACTTAGCCTAAACAATTGAGCATAGTACGGTTTTAGTAAAATTATAAATAGACGAGTACGATGCAATATGTACTTTTTGTTTGTAAACACACTCAAACGGTTATGAATATTTTCTCCATTTGAAAATATTAATCATCATCTCCAATGACAATAACATTTTAAAACGATTTTTTAAATAATATTTAATTCAAAGTACCAGAAATAATTTTTTGGCTTCGATAGATTTAAAATCAAATAAATTGTAAATGGTGTAACTGTTTTGAATAATAAAATTTCTATATTCAAAGCGTTTCGACGATTCATTGAAAGTTTCTTCAAAGCTTTTTTTATAAATTAACACTGGCAATGACATTTGATAATTTGTTAAATTTAGATTTTTACAGTCTTTATCCTAGATTTTAGAGCAATTTCATATCTTTATTTAAACATTGATATTAGGACCAACGCCTAAAGAAACAAAATCACTCCGGGGTGTTTACATTACTAACAATTGGTCATTTCAGAACCAAAGAAGAGGTCCTGTCTTGCATGGTTACAGATTTTGTTAACATTGCCTATGAAATATTGTAAAAAGTAGCAAACAATGCGGCAAAAGCTAGTTCCTAAGGGTATCCATTGCCAAACTGGATAAACATTGGGGAAAAGTTCGAAAAATGACATATCTTAATTATATACTTTAAGCCATTTTTATATGCATCAAAGGTTTACTTTGAAATTAAGTTGAATGTTTAAATAGAACCGTTTTAACAAGAGCTTGGACTTTGGGCAGTACGTGACAAACTCCAATTTGACGAAGGCGGAGTCTACTCATGGTTAACTGTCCAGTCATTGGCTAAAAGATATGAATGCATTGAACGCAATGACACTTGTCCGACTTCATCCAGGGATGTATATTTCGTTGAAACAGCGTCAATTATTTGAAAGCTTGTTTTGATAAGCAAACTAGATAGTAACATCCCACCGAAAGTCCAAGCTCTTGTTAAAACGGTTCTAATAGAAACAGTTACTGTAACCATTGAACATTTCATTTTGTTTTAATTTGTTTCTGGGGTTTTTTTTTTGGGGGGGGGGGGGGGGTTGGTTTTATTTCTGCCAAATACCTTAAGATCCACTATTAAGCATGCATACGCTATGTAATTTAGTAACTTATAAAGAACTCAAGATAACATTATTTCCCTATGATCTTTTCCAAGGATTATGTATAATCGGCCTGCAACTAATAAGCTTAACGTCTAATAATATCTCTAAAATAAAAATAAAATTTAAATGAAACCATTAACTCTATACATTGCTTCTCTTTTTATTTTTTGATTATAGGTTGCAACTCTAGAATAACAATAAAATTAAAGTGAAAAATAAACTCCATTCATTACTTATTTTTTTTAAATTTTTGGTTCTAGACTGATCAAATGTCGCTCTGAATATCAATGTCAAGGACGATCGGAATATCTCAGCAAACACAAACCTCAGAAAACCACCACAACTTTTAAAAGATGGAGGACACGTATTGGGTCACGATTTGGAGCTCGTTTGAAGAAAAATTACTCAATGAACAACAGTAATATCAAAGATAAAGGACCTGTTCTAATTAATGCCCAAACCGTAGCACATTATGGACACCAGTTGGAAGGGGTCAATTCACCGAAGCGTGTCCGTCGCGCCGCGATCAAGCGTGACATTGGTCCTGGAAATGATATCTCATCCAACAGGAAAGATTTTTCAAAGCCGGATATTTACGATATTTCCGATGTGTACAGTGTAGTGAGAAAAGATTATATGTTGCAAAAAGGATCTTCGAAGCATTCAGTGACTGAAGATGGTGTTCAGACGAGAGAAAATGTCGGAAGGGTAGGTACGAACAATGCCAAGGAGGGTAAGGAAATGGACACTCCAAAAGATGACTGCAAATTGTCAGATACTTTGACAAAACCAGATCGGAAAAAGCTAGATTCAGGGCAGGGATCTGCTACTTCCCCTGATATACAAACTTTGAGTACTTTGTTTGAAATTCATTCTGAACACGTAGTTAGAACACTATCTAGACTGAAAAGTTTGGAGAGAAAGGGAAACTGACAGGAACAATTTTGTCTATTGAAGGTCATAAAAGTTTAACTCATTGTTTCAAAACAAACGTTTTCTACGATGTCTGACATGATTTTATCAAGTAAAGAAGAAGAATTGAAACACTTCTAAGTTCAATAAAACGTAATTACTATGTTGCCTGACAAAGATGGGCAGAACAAGACCCCATCCCCTTGAGTTTTAATCTTATTGTCTTAACAAACATCTTTATATTTCTCAACTAAAGTCATTTCCTTGTGTGCATGATGTGTTGCGCACAAAGTCTGTAATACCATGGCAAATACGTCTAAAATTATGTAAAAAGCAACTGGATATTGGAAAAATAATATTTTTATGCTTTAACAAAGCTCACGAGGAAAACCGTGTAAATTGTATGTTTAAAATGGCGGAAATTCATGTCGGACGATATGAATTTATGAAAACTTCCCTTTTTTACCATCACAACCAAAGTTGCTCTCTTTCGTTATATACTATTACGTATAACCCACAATATATTCTTCTACATGGCATATTATCACTGGTTTGGTCACATATTGTAACTACGAGTCAAAAAGATCTTCAAATATCTGTTATTCGACGGAAAGAGAGAAAAGTCGATGGTTCTGGCTTTTTCACATCCTCCATGATATCTTGTATATACCAACGCTCTCGATACTTTGAACCTATTTTCAAATTTATTTGACACCTGTTTTGTCTCAAATGGTGTCTTTCCCGCGATCATGTGAAATTTTATCACAACGCGTTGCTCCATAAATTTCAAACCACAGGCGTTGTTACATGATTTTATTTTAATCACACGGGCGCATCAGGCTCATGTATGGGCACTTACACTCTAACCCATTTTTTCAAACTTTTGTTTTGAAAATTTCTCGGAAATGATTGGATTCTCTGACACCTCATTCGTATTTCAATAGATATTATCATAAAAAAATTGTTCGTACACGTATATATTTCGCAGATTGGCACTCTGTGTATGTATAAAATTGGTACTTTATATCATATCGGCAGACAGCCGGTCTCTGAAACTTGCCCAAAATATTTTATGACGATATGAATCAAAGTAATGATGAAGTAGACAAGGAACCCTCGCATTTTCAAAAATATCTCGGCAAAAATTTTAAGAAAAAAAAGTTGGGTGTTACAAATATGACGCGGCTTTTTGATTCTTTTAATTATATTACCAGGGTTTGATAACAATTGGATCATAAAGATAAAAGTGATTAGATTTATAGAACGCCAAAGACTTGTTGAAATGGTAATTTATATTTTTTTTAAATGAAGGGTATCCATATATTTTCTTATGTAAAATAATTACATGTATATCAAATTTCATACAGCGTAACGGCATCTTCATTAGAATCATAAACTTAATGAGGAAAGTTTGTTCTTTAAAAAGAAAAGGACAAAAAGTAAGTTCTGATCCCATTACAAGCAAAAAATGACAAATCATTCTATGATTTCTATGATTTTTATTTGCATCATTTTCCAATTACCAGTGTGCCAGCAGACTCTACCAATCTGTAATAGAAAATGTTCTGAATAAGTCTGAATTCAAGTTGTAAGAAGTCAAACCAGTGCAGCATCTAGTTACACACTTGCCTTTGTCAAAACCTTTTATAATTTGAATACTGAAGAATGTCATAGTTAATATCATTTCAATCTTTTTATCCTGGAAAGCCATTTCGTGAACCTTTTTAGCAGAAAAAAAAACCAAGAACCAAATTCAAATCATTCCACGTTAAGAGGAGGGGTCTAGGAGAATGTCCAAAGAATCCTATTATATATACGAATAAAACTATTAGTATAAAGTCTAAGCGCGATGTAATTATCATGGAGTGAAATTTGAGTAACTGCTATCTATTCATAAATGTACCTTTCCCTTTGTACAAGACAATAATTCACTTCAGTTATAATTGCTTAATTATTCTATTAACTCTTACACCTCACCTTTGATTTAATTGACTCACTCATATTGAAGTTTTACTCTATGACATATGTCACTCGTGCTTAAGTGCTAATTTCTATTGTTTTTAATTCTTATTTATATTGTGTTATACACCATTGTCGAGAGAGAGGAATTAGGTTTCGGATTGTTCGGGTGTAGTTTTTGGATTCCCAGAAATCACCCATACCGACCTAAAGTTCAAATAAAGTGCTTTTTACCATCTAGAGCATTTTAGTCTTATTGTCACCGGATATATAGAAACACCATAATTTCCCCGGTGATATAATATTCGGATTTAGGTGTACAGTATGTAGACAAGTAGTATACTCTAAGTATGTCCCAGATTACTGCTTCCCTCACTTTTTGACGAATTTTAACAAAAATACACATACCTTTCAATGAAGTACAATTGAAATCGATATAAGGGGAAAAATTCCAAGATTTTTTCATTGACACCATCTATTTTTACCCTGAGAAATTAACAAGAACGAAAACAAACTTCCTACGGAGATTTATAATAAGAAATGTTTGCATCATTTTTCCATTCGGAATTACTCGGGACATCTCGCACAATTTTTCAACGGTATCTTCCGGGTACTTTTCATGTCCGCTGCAATGCAAAATCCCCGTCAACTTTCTAGTTTTGGTTGTGTATTGAAACCTCAAGCGGTAGAAGGGGCGTTTCAAAACAGATAATCTGGACTTTTTTTCATTCTAGTGGATAAACGTAGTTTGGGCACAAAGGTATTTATGATTATCGAAATACTAAGCAAAAAGTTGTGTAAGCAGAAACTTGGGACAGAGTATACTATTCATGTTAGGTTATGTTATGTAAGTCCGTTGTCTCTTCATTTTAATTCTTACTTTGTGTAATAAACCATGACGATAACAAAATAAAAAAAACGTTAAAAAGGTTTTCACCTCAATATAGATAAAATACTTGCGCAGCTGTATGCGAAAACAAACAATGTAGATGAGTAAATTGGATTTAGCGTACAGCACTTACGATAATTCACAAATAAAGCTCATTCGGTGATCGCATTTTTCGTCATTCCAAAGAAATCCCTCCTCCTTGAAGAGTTCCAAGCAGTCTTCGTTGCCATGGTAATCATCTGGAAATCCCGGGGCCCAATGGGAGTAGGTAAAGTTGTGTCCGGAAGTAATCCATGTCCACTTCCCTTCCTCAACTGCGTCAGTACCCCCGATCCAAAACCCGTGAGAATCTGATGACATAAAGGAAGATTTGGCTAGTACATGAGATAGAAGCTGTTTACAGTTATAATCATAAAATTAGGTTGATTATAATAGGTGTATACCTCTATTTTCATGCCAGTGATGTTTAGCTTGGTTTTGAATAAACGTTCCTTCCTCTGGTGTCTCTATTTCTGCCAGATTGGAATGCAGCAGACGACAGAAAAACTACAGGTACAAGAGTAATATCTATCAAAGGTATTACACGTATCGAGGTACATTATGCAGAATTTCATTAATTAAATTGATAACAATGTTATAAATTACTATAATAAGACTTTATTGCAGTTTTTTTCTTCAGAAACATAATATTGTGTGAACGAGGCTCGATGGTCGAGATATTTAATAAAAATGTTCTGCTTCAGATTAAAGATGGTAAGATGAATTTATACTACAAATGATGGAGATTTTAATAAATGATTATTTTACAAAACAAAAGTGAATTTTACTCTTCCGAAATGTTAGTATTATTCTTTGAATTTTATGGGGTGGTCATTAAAGTCGGGCACATGATCAAATCCAGTAAAGTCCGAAGGGCTTTATGAAAGATTTGATCGCGTACCGAATGTAATGATAATTAATCCCCCATAAAAGTCATGGAATGATTCCTTATTACTTTTTTTATCATGCAACCCCCCCCCCTCCCCCTTGTGTACCAACAGTGAACGTCATTTGACACATAGATCCATACTGGCGGGCGACCAATTCTCGCCAAGGACCATTTCTCGCCAGTGCATTGTTACGTCATTTTTCGTATACAATTTTATGTGTTGATAAAATGACGTTACGGTAACAATGCACTGGCGAGAAATGGTCCTTGGCGATAATTTGTCGTAGGCCAGTATAGTTTTCAAGTAATGCTGACTTTGTGTTACCAAGCGGTGATGCTTTTGAACACGCTAGGCAAATGTGCTAATAATGAATTTATTTAAAAATTTAAGTTAACTTGTAGTTTTATTAAAGACAAAGACACTTTAAATGTTAATATTTGTGATTTTCTACTGGGTATGTAAATTTAGAAAGTTTGAAAATGATCTAATAGACAAGGCTTCGCCGACATTTTAAGAATTACTTAAATCAATACTCAATTTAAACCCTAACTTCCTTCACAGTAAATTTTTATTAAAATATACATGTATAATATTGTGTATTGAACGTAAAAAAAAAGACAAAGATATTTTATTTCCTAGTTCAAATGATTCATTTAAGATTTTAAAAAAATCCTTAATGAAGTCAATCGTTAGTTTACGCAGTAAAGAAAGAAAAACCAACGGCAGTCACCATATTATTTATTTGATACATCAATTGATTAATTTAGTGATTGTTAAATTGCTGCATAGACATAAAAAAGACTAGTGTTTCGACATAAATACTATAGTATATCATTCTCACTTTTTAATTTATAGTTATAAAAGGAGCTAGCTAATCAATTAATTCAATTGCAAGTAACATCTGTATATCCCAAAAAAAAATTAATGATAAGTGCATGTTTTTCCACATCACACACGTTTACCGCTGAATTCACATGTATAAATATGAAAGAAAATATGACAGAAAGTGAAATGAAAAAAAAAATGCTCTTTGAAACGAGAATGATAATTACTGTCCTGACCTCTGACTCTGTCCAGTCATTAGCCACATGGGTGACGAACAGGTAGCATGATGAATCCCGCCTTGTCCAGCCGTGGGGACACTCGGTCTGGGACGTCACCCCTGAAAAATTCATGTACATACAGAATATATCTTAAGGCGCAATGACGCTCTGAAAAGTGAAATACCTCTTCATCGGACCATTGTCTTGTTAAAAAGTGATCATTAAAAATTTTGCCTAGCATGGTATAGTTATTGAGACTTTCATTTATTTTTAACTCATGGAAGAATAAGAAACAAAATTTTATAAAAATGTTAACTTTTTAACATGCAATGTAGCCAAGTTCAAAACTCTCTCCTATATTTCTTTGACATTTTCAATGTTTTTCCCAAATACGTACAAGTGAAAAATAATCGAAAGAGAGAAAAAATCATATTTTTTGACATGTCCTCACCCTTTATTTCTAGATCTTAAACACACTGTGCTCAATTTAATTTACTCGTTAATGCGTTCGTAGATATAATTTCGATTAATAGTCTGGTCCGATTAAGTCGAAAAAAAACTTTTAACGGCAAATTGTTATTTTTGGTCCAGCATAGGTTTTTATCATAATTAAAGTGTGCTGAGTCCGAAAAAATATGCTGGCCCTCATGAAAATGGCGTTAAGTATGTCAAAATGGCGATTCAAAATTGCGGACAACCAAACTTCATATTTTTCTCTTAATTATTGACCAACAATAATGAATTGGTCCAGCATTATACAATGTATGTTATCATACCTAAAGTGTGCTGAGTCTGAAAAAATATGATAGCCTTCCCAAAAAGGCGTTAATGAGGTCAAAATAACTAATAAAAATGGCGAACAGCTAAATTTCATATTTTTTTTTCTAAAGTTTCTCAAAGGGGAGAACGCATGAGAGAAACAATAATAATTCAGTCCAGCAAATGTTTTTTTGCATAATTAAGGCGTGCTTAGTCTGAAAAAAATATGCTGGCTATGAGAACATATGGCGTTAATAAGGTCAAAAAGGCGGTAAAAATGGCCAAGGCCAATTTTTATATAATTCTCTTTTAAAGTCTTATAAATTGAGGAAACAAATTATCACAAATAGGTCTAGCATGGTATTTTATCATATCTAAGGTGTGCTGAGTACGACAAAATATGCTGATCTTTAAAAAAAATCGCGATAAATAGGTAAAAATGGCGGACAGTCATTTCATTAATCTCTCTTAGAGGCTCTTAAAAGGAAAAAAATGTGGGATATTATACTTTATAATTTTGTCAAAATGGCAATTTAAATTGTCGGATAGCCAAATTTTATTAATATATCTTTAGGGCTCTTAAAAAAAGAATAACGATACAATATCATAAATTGGTCCAGCAAACATTTTTATTGTAATTAATTGCCAAGTCTGAAGAAATGTATTCGTCTTGGCGGAAATGGCGTTAATTTTGTCAAAATTTTGTCAAAATGGCACTTCAAATTGGCGGATAGCCAAATTTCATTAATCTTTCTTAAGGGCTCTTAAAAGAAAACAATGTGTGAGTAGTAATTGATACCAAATTGAATATGTAAGTAGCAATTAAAGGACTATATATGATTTGAATCAACTATATTCAATGAAACAGGCTCCAGACGAGGTTAGAAAACAGGACATTGATTCCGTAATGAATAAGATATGCGACGCTTTTCATAATGCAGCAAAAAATTCTTTCGGTACTAGAAATAATAAGATATCAAAGGGTGAAAATAACTCTTAACCATGGTTTAATAAAAGTTGTAAAACGGCACGAAGAAAATTCCATTTGGCAAAGAAAATCCACAATAAATATAAGTCCGACGAAACCAAGGCTTCTCTCAGGGCAAAAAGCAAAGAATACAAGACAACTCTAGACCTATGCATTAAAGATTACAAGGCCAATTTATCTCAGAAATTAAAAAATCTCCGCAGTAAAAACAGTAGAGACTTCTGGAAAATTTTAAATCAATCGGATCAAGTTAGTAAATGCGCGGTCAATATTGATGATATGTATGATTTCTTGCGGAGTATGAATGAAACTGAATGCACCGATAGTAATAATATGAAGCAACCAAGTTTTGAGTATGAGGAAACTAGTTGTGAGTTTCTTGATAGTACTATTACCGAGGAAGAAATCCTCTCCGCTGTTAAAAAGCTAAAAAACAACAAATCTCCGGGTTATGATCAAGTATTCAATGAACATATTGTATCAACTATTGTAATATTTTTACCTGTATATGTGATGCTGTTTAATCTTATTTACGACACAGGAATAGTATCTGATGAATGGTTAATCGGTATAGTTAAACCAGTGTATAAAAATAAAGGTGACCCAACACAAGCGGAGAATTACAGACCTATTTGCTGTCTCGGAAAACTTTTTACAAGCGTTTTAAGGAGTCGACTTGAAATATATTCTGATGATTTAAACTTAATTAGTGGTTGCCAGTCTGGATTTAGGAAAGGTTATTCTACTCTTGATAACATTATACTATTGCATTTCTGTCACAAACTTAATGCACTGTAAGAAGAAATTGTGTTGTGCTTTCATTGATTTTAAACAAGCATTTGATACTGTGTGGCGCGAAGGTTTATGGTTTAAAATATATAAAAGTGGTATAACTGGCAAATGTCTTACATTTTTAAAAAAACATGTACAACGTTATCAAGTCAAAAGTAGAATTGAATGACGAAACTTCACCTTTTTTCTTTTGTAACCTTGGCGTACGTCAAGGAGAAACTTTGTCACCTTTCTTATTTTCCATGTATATCAACGATATAGAAAACTTTTTGAATGAGAGAAATGTCAATGGGTTAAGTAGTATCACAAATGATCTAGAAGAAGAGTTGCTTGTTTACTGTAAACTCTTTATTTTATTTTATGCTGACGAAACTGTCATACTAACAGAGTCACCCAAGATTTACAACATGCGCTGGACGAATTTTGTATATATTGTAAATACTGGAAACTTACAGTTAATGTGAAAAAAACCAAAATTATGATATTCTCCAAAGGACCTGCTCCTAAGTGCTCATTTATGTACAATAGTGATACATTAGAAGTAGTTAAAGAGTATAACTACCTAGGAATAATATTTTCCCGATCTGGCTCTTTTTGTAAAGCCAAGAAACACTTGTGTACTCAATCTCAGAAAGCTATGTATGGTATTATTAGAAAAATTAGATTCTTTGACACGTCCTTTGATATTCAATTGGACTTATTTGACAAAGTTGTTTTACCAGTTTTACTATACTCTAGTGAAATTTGGGGTTACGAAAATATTGATGTTATCGAGCGTGTGCATTTAAGGTTTCTTAAACACATTCTCAACTTGAAAAGTAGTATCCCCAGCTTTATGGTGAGACAGGTTGTTTTCCATTATATATAACAATTTATACGAGAATTATAGGATTTTGGGCAAAGATGATTTTATGCC
>WFKH01011801.1:43030814-43051724 GCA_016163765.1 Magallana hongkongensis
TGAATACGTTCTATAATTTCTATGTTTTCATAGCTCCATACTTCACATCCATATGATAATACCGGTATTACTACTTTATCGAAAAGGTCTAATTGACAGTCAACAGGTAAATTAAATTGCCTTATTTTCCTGATGACTCCATATATGGCCTTCTGTGCCTGTTCACATAGATTTTGAAAGACCCTGAACGTGAAAAAATAATTCCAAGGTATTTAAACTCTTTCACATTTTCAATTATTTCGTTTCTGAAGTAAAATTCCCTTTTTATCATTGGACCTTTAGAGAATACCAATATTTTTGTTTTATTTATATTAACCGTTAACTTCCATTGCTCACAGTATAAATATAATTCATTCAGAGCAATTTGTAAATCACCAGGCGTTTCAGCAAGAATTAAAGTGTCGCCAGCATATAAAAGAATACATAGTTTAAAATACAAAAACAATACATCCTCTATAGGTTTAGTTGCACTATGTAACCCAATAATGTTTTCATCAATCAAGAACTTTTTTAAGCCATTAATATATAACGAAAATAAAAATGGCAACGTATATCCCCTTTGTTCAGGTAATCCACATATGCGGCCTCTTATTATTTATCTTAAACTATTGGTAACTCTACTTAGAGACGTATAAATTATTAGTATATTATCATACGGTCCTGATCTACTGAAAATTAAACAAAGCACGAGCTAAAAAGACAATCTTAGTTGTGTAGAACACTACAGCGGAGACATTTTTTTCTTTCTCAGTTCAGGGGTGTTTTCTGGATTAGCACAGGTGTGAATGCCTTCAGGGCTTCTTTTACCAGTGTTTACCTGTCGTGAAACCCTCTGCTAATACATATACACCGGAAGAGATTTAAAAACAAAGGGACTAAATGGTGTGTGCAAATTATTGTCAAATACTCCTGGTTTTCCCTTTTTTCAGATTCTCAAACAATTGATCAAAATCTAACCCGCTATCAATATTCAATAAAATTCCAAAAGTAATTTAATTAGTAATACGGTCATACATGTATCATACGCAAATGTCCGATTGGATTATATAAACAAAGACATCTTTAAGGTACATGTACATGAGCAAAAAGAATAATTACTTTAAGAAAACTTTTAATAAGTGACTACGGGTAGGACCTTTTCTTATAGGGGAAAGCCGGACCTTAAATGTTAACATTCAAGGTCCGGCCGGATCATTTTACCGGGCGGACCTTAAATTATACGACACCGGAAAGGCCCGAGAGTTTGCGATTGTAGTACTGTTTAGTAGCAATCGTATCTTCTCGGGCCTTTCCGACAAGCTCGGAAAACATATCCGAGGTTGTTTTCCGAGCTTGACGGAAAGATCCAGGAAGGTAGCTAAGAAAAGTTAGCTATTTATTATTATTTTAAAAATAACTGATCTCTATCGTCTTGACATTATAAAACCTAAGCTACTGTTACTTTTTGGCATTTATGTACAGGGAAGACCTTCAGACAATATGTAGATTATAAAACGAAATTCACATGGTACAGTCTGTCTACAGAAGTATTCCCAGAATGCCCTACTGTGAAGTCGAGCATGCGTATTCCAGTAAAAAAGACTAACGTAGTTGCTAGCGCTCGGGAGCGCTAGCAATAATGGGAAAAGGCGCTATACCTCTTACAAAATTTTGTTATCCGCCATTTTGACCTAATTAACGCCATTTGTGGAAGCCAGCATACGTTTTAAGACTCACCACACTTTGGATATGATGAAATACTTTGCTAAACTAATTCATTAGTGTGTGTCTTTATTTTTTTCCAATTGAATAGACTTAGAGAGAGAATTTTGAAGTTTGGCTGTCCGCCATTTTGAATCGCCATTTTGACCTACTTAACGCCGCTTTCATGAAGGCCAGCAAAATTTTTTCAGACTCAGCATACTTTAATCATGATAAAAAAAACCATGCTGGAGCAAATAATAATTATTTGCCATTAAAACGTATTTCTAGCGTCCTTTTTAGAAATCAGGACCAGACTATAAATTTTAACTTGATGAAAAACGCCTTTTAAAAATATCCATTTTTATGGCATATACAATTTTATTTCAGCGTTCAAATTCAAAATAGAGATGAACAAGTCTTTCGTTATTCATTTGTTTTAATAGTATTGAAATAAAGAAACTATTTCATACTATTTCCAGAGTATATCTAATACATGTATTTTAACAAATCAGTAGGGTTTAGGTTTCTGGATTTCAAAGGAAATTAATGCTTTAAGTTTAATTCAATACAAAATTGTGATAAAATTATGGATGTCATGCGTTTATTTGCGACAGCTTTACGTACATGTACTTGTATTACGCAAACCCCAGTAAAGAAAAAGTGAGCCCTCAAGTGCTGTAGTACCTTATCCAAGAAATTGTCAAGTTCGTTATGAATAGAAAATCTGACGTCGTTGGTACATACAAAACTTTTTGGAATACCTTTCATAATTTTTCAAAAATATCATTCATTCTTTTACATAGTCTCTAATACAAAGACTTTACTCTTTATTTAAGGTCGTGACATCGAAGGCGGTGGGGGAAGGGGGCGATATTTCTAAACAGAAATCTTGATTTTTTTTTATCTAAAAGAATGGAAGCAATTTAGATAGATGCACAGATGTATTTATAAATAAATGCCTTGATTATAAAAAAGGGTTCATAAGTTTATTAAACAATGAGTTAGACCATGAAGGACAAATGGTATGGAAATTGGTCAACTGAATCAATCAGGTGACCTAGAAAATTCATTCGATTTTGTAAAAGTACACGGCTGTTTATAGTCGCAACTGTCTTTGAATTGTTGAGGTTTTTTTCTCGCAAACTTTTAAAGTCTTAAAAGACAGAAGAAACGCACAAATTCTTTTCACTTTTCAAAAAAGATTTAAGGTCAATTCTGTTTTCCCTCAGAAAGATTTCAATGTGCTTCACTGCTGGTTAATATCCTTTGGGGAAATTTTTCCGTCTCAGACTTTCCTTTATATTACTATTTTACGCGTAAACATGTATGGGCTTAAAATATACTTGAATCTCTGAGGCGACACAAAAGTGTATAACATTGTAAATGCCTGTCATGCGAAAAAAAATTGAGTATTTTCCTTCATTCATTCTTTCTTCATTCAATTTTGTGTTTCACCTTCACCAACAAAACGAGTCGCCTTCATTTTACCAAGAAAGTTTGAGTTGTTTTAAAACATATTGGACATTTTCCTTAGTTTTTTATAAATTTACACTAAATGAAATCAAGTTGATGTCTTAAGCTATATTGTGTCTTAAGTATCTTAAGCGTCTTAAGTTATATTGGCATCCGGTTTTTTATATGATCTACTGTGGAATCATGAGTTCACGGTGGCTCAGTTTTCGTGGATTTCGTTGGGTGTCCTCCATTGCCAACAAATACATGTAATCGCATGAAGTTAAAAAAGATTGCTTTCTGTATGTTTTAATTAAACACATTGTTTTTATTTCGTAATTTTTGCTGCGTTGTGTTTTATAAATGCCGATTGGACGGAATTGAAAGAATCGATGGAATTTTCATTTGGAATTGAACTGGAGCCTACGCAACACTTTAAAAACCGACAGACAATAAATTAACCTTTCGTTAGATTCTCTGTAATAACATGTAATTATGTAATAACTTCCTTATTGTGCCTGAGCGGTTAACTTTAAAAGGCGCAGAATAAAATTCAAAATTGACAGAAAAACATGGATTGAACAGACACTATCATGTGACTAGGTAAACCAAACAGAAAAGAACGCTTTGTTATATCATGCACGAAATAGCATCGCAAGCTATTCGACTATTGTTATGTATAGTCTAAAAATTGTCTTTAACAACTAAAAAAACATCAAGTATGGTGGGTTTTTTTTAAAATCTGAGCATGTAAAGCAGCTATAATCGAGACTCTCTAAGACTAACATACCCCACCTTATATCATTTTTATTTCTGGGTTTTACATGTTTTGTGGCTTTACATGATATGAAATATTCAGCGGAGTATTAATTTACGTAGACGCAATATATTTTACAATACACTTGTATATGATTTCTTACAAAGTCTACTTTTTCAGAATTCCAAAATTTTAACAATATTAAAAATCGAGATCGCTTGCTTCCATTAGCGTCTTTTGAAAATGCTAACATAAGCATTTTAAAACAACTAGCAGGAATTCTGGTGAAAATTCAATTCGTTGGTTAACTTGCACAATACTTTTCATCTTTTCTTCCTATTTAACGCAAGCACGCTTCGGGGCATCGCAATAGGCTCGCCAGGTCTAGACATTTACAATCTTACATTTTATAGCAACCAAAAACTATTCCTTGCGATGTAATACCACATAGTTATATAGTCTAGAAAGCAATATAGAAAATTAAAAGCAATTAATATTTGATATAATCTGGACCTACATTTCTTTTATTTATTATAATATCCAGTTGCACGCGCTAGCTTTCTGATTGTTTTTAATTATAATCTGTAGCTTCAGGTGAAATATAAGACTGGTTTTCACTCTGATAGTGAAATGCTATTTGTATCTTCTGAAACATAACATATTCGATTTGTGACTGATGCCGAAAGCGCCAAGCGCTGTGTACTTAGAGCTAAATATATTTTAAAAGTGTACTCATTGTAAAATTAATATTAGTGTTGTCTATTTTAACCTGCGGTCGCTAATACTCGGTATAAAAATCGCACACAATGTGATCATAAAAGTTCAACATTTTCCTAACTTGACTGTTTCTTTTAGAAGTTTCGTTTTTTTTCGTTAGGGTTTCTTCTCCCTAACCATCTCAACCGGCAATTCGTGACTTGAATATTTTATATTTTAGTTTTATGTTGAGATTATTTTCCTTATCACAGTTATGATATAGAACCTACTGTTAGCTTTATAATTTGCTCACGGTAAACCATATTTGCGAGATTGGTCGCAAAATTAAAAAAAACTCACCTTGAAAAAGAGACATCGCAAAGAGTATAAATATCATACCTATGGCTTTGTAAGAAATGTCAGTTATAAAACCATGATGTATGCAATATCGATGTATACCATCATTTCAACCCTGTTTTATCTATTTTTCAAAGTAGGTCAGAACGGCGTATCTACGCAAAACAAAATAACTGGGACAAGTCTCGTACATGCTTTCTTTGATGGTTCATCGGGATATGAAGGTAGTGAGCATTGCAGAAAAAAATATAAAGTAATTTTTTCTGCAATGGTAGGTTCTTTCATAGTCCGTATGAATCAAATAAAAAAAAATTGAACACTGTAGGTCAACACATCTCTTTGAATATATACTCTCTAGAATGTGAGTGGTTTTAATCAGACTGGAGTAAAGGCAATGATGATTAATTCTTCAATGACGATCACAAAGTACCAACGTGGACGGGAGATCGTCTACCCGTCCGTCCGTTGTTTTCAGTATAGATCATACTCATCGATATCGATACTAGTATGGTTCATCAAAAATAAACTTTAAAAGTATAAAATAGGCATAATTCAACAAGAACTACATTATCTTTCACAAGAATTAAAATAACCGATTTAAACAAATTCTTTTTTTTTTAATCCCTTTCTACATTCCGTGTTAAGATTCCGTCATATTTCTTTTCAAATCTCATTACTTTCATGTTCGTACTTTTAATGAAAAGTTTTTCCACGTAAACGGTGGATTATTTCAAAATTATGTAAATTATCGAAATTATATAAAATTCCTACTTAGAACATTTTCAGTAGAAAATATGGGGGTTAACATTTTTTTCTGCACATCAAAGTGCGCAAAACGTCAACACGCCCGTTATTACGTTGGGAAAAAAAAATTAATAATAATTCATGTAATAGTATACTGTTGACTCTTTGTCAATTTTTGTATACAGGTAACTCTCGATAGCTCGAAGTCCATGGGACCGAGGAAAAACTTCGAGTTATCAAGAGTTCGAGTTTTCAAGAGTTCGGAATTTTCAGGGTTGACCGACGGGTTTTATAATTAGTCTTACCGGATGTTATGATTTAGCCATTTATTTAGTGCCAACCTTACGCACGTGCTTAAACAACGTTTTCTTTTCAGTTAAATATACAGACCTGGATGTTTTAAAAACTAGATAGAAACAAATATCCAATAAATTCATGATAAACTGTAATTATTCATATTATGCATCATATTAAAATGTATTTGTCTTTTTATTCAAATATTTATTGGATATTCATATTGCACATCGCATTTTGTAACGAACAAAGCATACAGTAAATACTTTTTCAAAGAAATGAAGGACATTTTGTGGCACGCAATTGTTGATTAATACAAAACAAGCGTGAATTATACAACATTATCAAATTGGTTTTTTTTTAAAGAGAAAACATCAGCACAAGCCGTTAATTAAATATTACGAAACGAGACTTTTTTTATCTGTTCATGGCAAAACTTTAAGGCTTGTCATCTAATTAATATTTTCAAAAGTTTTTGATAGAACTTGTAAGTTAGTTCGGTATTTCAGTGAAAATTCCCAGTGGTCGTTTTTTCTGAGGATCGTCCTCACCGATAGTATCGCTCACAATCTGGAAAAAAGAAACAAACTTTAGAATAATTACATATTCATGTGAACTTCTAAAACACAGGGCTTGCAAAGCATACATGAACTTCATTAATTGACAATAAAATTTGAAGTTGTTCTTATGATAGATTTTTTAATATATTTTCTCCTTTAAATTTTATAAGAGGGACGGATGGTCATGGCCAATTAAAGACTATGTATATATATAAATCTCCTTATTAAGAAGAACTGTGTATAAAGGTATAGGAAAACATTCAAACTTTACAGTTATTAAAACATGTAGAATTTTTCTTTATTCAATAATAGTTTATTGGTAAAAAAATCATTTAAAAAAAAAAAGAGGTAGATCTGATTGATGATTTGTTGATCACCCAGCCTCCGTAACAAAATAAACTGCCACGAGTACTTTTTGTACTTTGATTATTATGCAAGTTTACAATGACTTTGTAGCACCTGTCTTGCATCGGCTCTGCTGAGGTCGCCTCGACACATTAACAGATTAACCAGCTGTTCAGGCCTCATGTCTGGGTACTTTGTAACCAGGCCCTGCAAACAATCGACATCTGGTAAAGTACTTTAGGATTTCGTGGTTTTTCCCGCTTTCTCAATAATGGCAGAAAAGACAATAACATGTACCATGTGGGTTAATTTTTTTCAGGTTACTTGGTAAAGTCCTCAAATTTTAACAGTACATGATAATATTAAAATTAAAAAGCAAATCGTAAAAAATAAATTAATTTTATTTTTTGATTAAGCAATTTTTATTCTCTTTGACATTGAATACATGTATATTACTGTAAGTTCCAGTGACATCATAGAAGAGTCTCTCAATCGTAGAACCTCGGCAAGCATTGGCAAAACCTGGAACATGTCTTCCGTCTACAGAGTAAGTAAAGAATCACACGTGAAAGGAATGTTTTATTATTGGGAAACAAGTATCAATTAAGTTATTTTTTTATTTCTGGCGCACACGTGTATGACAAATCTACTGGCGCCGAGTAAGCATTATTCGTGTGATGAATAATACATTTTATATAATAAGCCTTGAATGACATTGTGATAATTGTAAAATTAACACCTCCATTTTATTACCAAAAAACACACGTGACAAATGCGCGGGAGACGTTTAGAATACACGTGAGGACTTTAGTTACTATTTAAGCCACCCTCAATGAATGTATATTTTTCATAATTATACATTTTCACCGATATATGCTCACATAATTCTATACGAATAAACATAATCAGCTACTAGGATGTCACCGGTACTGACTCAATGTGACATAATACGGTCTATTGTTTCATAACTATCATGCAAGAGACAAACATTACTAGAAATTATATCTATTTCTGATAAAACAATATAAATTTTCATTCTTTTCAGACACTTAACAAGAAATATTAAAATGTAATTATAACATATCAAATATAATAATAACAAATTTAATCACACCTGACGTCATGTTCAAGTGATTTTCATTTTATAAAATTTTTCTAATCGAACACTGATCTGATAAAATAGTTCAAAATATATATCGTTTAGTTTAAAAAATTCAGATGTAGCTACCCTAAAATATATCACATGGTTACATAAAATTTAGCTCCAAAATTTTACTTTACAGGAAAATTCTGGTTAACAGGCGGAAAGGCACAATAATTTGATTTCATCAAAGACTGACATAATTCATGAATTGCATACGGATAAGTTTTGCTCACATCCTAAATGTATAAAGAAGATGCTGTAATGCTGAAAGAACACATGGCATTCAAGTGATAATGTTGGTCTATAATTCTCATACAAAACTTTTTGGAATAGATATATTATTAAACTGTGGTTTCATCATTATTCGTTGAGCACAAATTTTCGGAGATTTCGTTGATGAGCCTATTCTCGAAATCGAATAAAACACGGCAAATATCTATGTTAGAAATGCAATTCTCTGTAAATTTAATAAAAACCAACGAAAATTGATGCCCATGAATATGAATAAAACTACAGCATTCAGATAGGTTTTGAAAGAACGAAGTTTATAATACTTTTGTACATACTTTGGGTGGGAGAGAAACGAACAAGAATCGATAAGAAAACAGAAAGCACTGATAATGATACACATGTAATTATTTGAAAACTCATGCTAACAACAGAAGTCTTTCAATACTTTAACATCTTAAAATGCCATCAAATGGCAATTATTTTTCAAGTTTTGCATGCAGAATTAAACTTACTATGGGCAATTGCATTGGTTCTGTCTAAAACAAAATACTATATCTATTTCATTTCGTTTTCAGATAAAGAGAAATCAAAAAATATCAATAACAAAAAGCCCATAGACCTTCACAGTGAGTACCATAACCTTAGTTTATTATACATGTCTTTCCCACCCACCCATCCCCCAACCCCTAGGCCTGGAGTCTGACAGAAATCCTACCCCCATTGTATTAAAAATGCACACAAAAAAATTAATTATAGACTGCCTTATTTCCTCTTCAATTTTGCATTCAATCTTGAATAATTACATTTTCTATGGTCTGTGATAAAACTCCAAGTCAAATTTCGTTTTAAATTTTCAATAAATTCAACATTGCCACATTGCCTAAAATGTTAAACAGCATCAGGTAGTTGCTTTGCACTGTGTTTTAAAACACTTGAAAAATCGAAATGTCAAATGACGTACACTCATAGGCGCTTGTTCCTGTAATAAAAGTTCATCCAATAGTATAATAATAACACAAGGTATCTAACTTCGAATTCCGTTGAGTACCCCCTTCTGTGAATTGCAATCATTTTCGCTTTCAAATGTAACACAATGGGAAAGTGCTTACCACCATTCTTTTGTACGATAATTTATCTACAAAACCATATATGGCATGATTGCATTTATCACTTCTATTTGCATAAACACTGTCCAAACATTGTTCGCAGACTGGAAAAGTCTTTATGGTTTTCCTAAATATGCAGTCAGTTTCTATTCAGCTTCACCAAAAGTAAAAAAGAAGATTATCAAAAATTATATTTATTAACACTATATGACAATTTTGGTCCTGCCCTGCAATCAAAATCCTACCCCGGAGGACATGAAATTTACAATTCTTTCAGATGTTCAGACGTAGAGAAAAAGATTTTTGAAAAAAGGTCAAATTTGGAATTTTGGCCCTACCCCTAGGGCCCCTGTGAAGCAAGGGTGAATTGAAGCAAGAGTCATGAAATTGACAATTTACATTTCTTTAACCCAAAGATGCATCATATCACATTTGAAAAGAATTGGCCTTGTAATTTTCAAGAAGAAGTAAAAAATGTTCAATTGTTAATGCGTGATGCACAATGAGGACAAACAACTGATGGATAAAAATTGCAATAAGTCACCTAAGTAACTGGTGACCTGAAAATGCTATAAATTAAACATTTCATTGAAAGAACATGTCTAATCCACAACTTTAATATCTTTTGATATACATGGATCTTTTGACCTACAAGACAAGATAAATACTTCATGATGGTCAAGTTAAATGTTAGTAAAGGTTCAAGGTCATTTGTAAAGGTCAGATGTCAAATTTGCTTTCATGGAATTTGTCACACAGTGTTTCACAAACACACTTCATTGGTTCTTATAAAGGTAAAATTATTTACTCAGGTTGAACAGACTATTCTTTTAAATTGATTTGTATCTATACAAACATGTACCGGTATCTTGTACTGTTAACTCAATACATGAATATACTACTTCAGTGAAATATATTTGGAAAGGGAAACTATTAGGTTTTAAAAGACAATAAAGAAACAGATAAAAAATTGTTTTTAGCACTGAAATTGAGCTAAATATATGATCTTTGAACTTAGTTTATTTAATTCAAAGAGCTAGAAATGTGTACCATCACAAAACAAAACAATGGATCATTGTCTTTGTTTCACCATCTTGGATCCTCATTGATTTTTCATTTCAAGATGCAGTAAAATTTTGTGATGCCAAGTCGTGTTGAAATGCAAACATCAGCACACACAGCCGGAGAGTGTGAGCTATTAGTCTGTATTACTGACCTTGTTCGAATACTTGTGAAACAGGGCCCCCATTTGTTCCGATTCCTTACAAATCTTTTCTGCTGCAATCTTTCTCTCTTCATAAGTCTTGAAGGAAAGTTTCCTGCATGGCAATACAAATTAATTGTCTTGCAATAAAAGGATACCAAGATACGCAAGTTGGCCCTTCATGTAGTTTTATGCAAACATTTCTTAAAAGCAACAGATGAATGGACAAATGAAACTATTTGCATGTATTTCTGATTCAGCAATATTTTTGCATTGATTCATTTCAACCTAAATATCTTTGCTTTATGATAGAAATATTTTGAGCAGATAGCTCATCCAACTTGTTATTTACCTTAATTTTTTTTTTAAATAAAGTGGTATAAATTAATCATTTTAACATTAAGTTAAATATTGTTTGTAAAGTTTTGCAATACTGACTTGGAGAGTAGCGCTTTTAGGTACTCTTGCAGCACTTTTCTCTGCCCTTCCTCCACTACAATTGTGTGGAAAACTGGCTTCAGGTGGACAAAATCCACACTGTAGTCATTCCATGTGGCACATATCACCTCCACTGGGTGACTACTTTGCTGCCTATGTAATAGAATAAAATAAATTTATTTGCTGCAAAATTTATTCAAAGAATTCACAAACAAATTTAAGATTAATGAATAATGTGTTTCCTACTTCAACATAGAAATATAAATGTACATTTTACAATTAGAAGATGGACTCAATTTTTTTCTAACTTGTTGAAAAAAAAACCCCACATGCAAGCTACATGTACCTTAAACATAATAAGTTTATAAAGTACATGTATTTCATACCATTGTTTCGTCATCAGTTCTTCAAAACATTTGATGTTCTTTAAATCAATAAACACTTCTTCCAGTATGCAATTTGCTCTGAAAATAGAATTTAATAAAATTGTTTATATAAGTGTAAAATTGTTTTTATAAGTGTAAGTATCAATTTGTACAGGTGTAAAACTACTAGTATGATATAAACATGTTATCAGAAGCCTTCGGTTAGAGTGCAAGTTGTCGCCATGACATCAATCAATATATCGGTGCAATTTTAGACTACTCAGTTCTACACTGTAATATTTGTATACAGGATATTAACTTGCTGCTAAAATCAGTTTTTCTAGGAATGAAAATTGAGTACTGGTACAGGTATATTCCTCCATCGCTATTTTTGGTCCTAACAGTATGGTTTTTATATGAATGAAAATTAAGTATTCTCATATTCTACCAACCTTAAAAAAGTATTAGGTTATGATTAGGGATGACAATCAGTCACAAATTTGTGGCCATCATGCAGTTAGTTGTAAATTCTTAAAATGATTATAGTTAATTAGAGTAAAAGTTAAATACAAGCATGTATGTTTATTCTGACTAAAGATTTTTTGATTCTGGTTTGTTTTTTGGTTTTTTTAATTTTGAAACATTAAATATCATTGGTTTGATTGCTGAAATCAACTTACATTTGACACAATGAAAATGAATTCAAATCATTAAAAATAATTAATTATAAGCTCCATTTTTTTTTTGTAATAATGCATGAACAACTCATTGTTCACAGCCAATATTTTTGTCAAAAACTCAATTTTGCATGCTTAAAAATTGCTGGTATAATAATTAGCCCACTACAATATACAGTAGACTGTACATGATATAAAACATTGTCAACTTAATTGTTCTCTACAACACTTGGAGAAGACATTTTTTAGAAAGAAATTCTCTTTTTTATTTCCATATGCAAGAGAATATGTGAAATTAATGGCTTGTTTCAGTCATACAGAGTGTTGGGGGTTTTTTTTATTAATTACATATTTGCCAAATATTCTAAGGAATGCAAAAAAAAAAAATTTACTCAATTAATGGATTACAATTTTTCTAAAAACAGTAAGCATATTTTGGGTCAAGTTATCAGTTAACTGGTTAATTGTTACATTCCCTCATCATCATGAATAACCTGTTATATCAAAAAAATTTATTAACCCACCCAAAGCTTCCAATCCTGTTAAACTCATCTGTAAGGGTCTGGAAGCGGTCTTTCCTGATACAGAACTCATCTTTGTTGTCGAGTTCCTCCTTAAGGTAGCGCTTTCTGAGCTGGGTCATGTACTCCCCAAAGGATATACAATTGTTTGTGTTGGCAATCTGTGAAAAAAAAAAAAAAATTGTCGGCAATCTGAATAACATCTATTTATTACCGTAAGTACATTTGCAATATTTGATAACTTGAAGTTAAACTGTATATTTGCAATGTAATGTGTGTATATGTGGCCATTTTACAGTTGACATCCTAATTGACATCTTGCATATTAATCTGTATTGAGATTTGAACTGAATTTGCATTTAAACCATGTACCAGTGATACATGTATATGAACTCTTGTGATAATGAAACTTCTTCATTGGGAGTAGATTGAGAAGAACTGTTGATATAAATGTTTTAACCAATTACAATTGCTGCCTATTGGTACCATATAAAATCCCCTAACCCTGGGGCTATGAATATATCTTTTTTAACTATATACATGTACAGTATAGTTTTCCCTTCAATATTTATATTCTAATACCAAAATTAATTTGAAATACAGTGGATTCCACTTAAAGAGGTTCGCTCCTTAGGTTTTGGGTAGCCATTTTGGGTCACCTCTAGTCTGAAAATTCTGCATCACATACGGTATTAATTCTATAGTATATTTATATTTTACAATGCCAAATAAACTTTATTGAATAAAATTGTTTAAACAAAATTACATTTTTACAGAGTTTAGTAAGGGACTATATTTTGTGGCGGAAGGTTTTCAAGAAGGAAACGATCTCTGAGAAAATTACAACCGCCAATGAACAATTTTCATAACTCAGTAGTTTTAGAGTACTGTTACTTTAGCTTCCTAATTTTCACCGCAGACCAAACTTCTAGATAGTTTGTGTATTACGATATATTCATGATATTCTAAAAAACATATTTGAACAATATTTTGATATTTCTATCGATATATTTTGGCATATTTAGCTTATATTTCATAGAAATTAATAAAAAATTAACTCCAATTTTGGCCTAAAATTAGCTTATTTCATGCTATATCTCAAATTTTTGAGATGTGACCCCTACTTTTTTTTACTTTTAAATGAGACATTAAATGTATGTCTATTTGTATGCAAAGTTTTGGAAAGATGACATTACTATTTTTTTTTATTTGCATTATAATTTGATTACTCCAAATTTTGTAACATCTTTTGTTGTGTTCATTATGTACTGGCATTTGAAGCCACCAGTAAAGCAAGATTTTTTAAACTTTGACTTAGATATTACTTTTATAGTCACTACATGTGTTCAACTTCATACTGTATTAAATTCATAATCAAATAATAGTTCAAACTATAAATTTTTGTTTGATTTCTTAAAATAATCAATTTCCATGCCAAATTTTAGCAAAAATTTTAGAAAAGTTATCATTTCTGTTTGGGGCCCTATATTAAATTATTATTATTATTACATGTATTTAAATGGCATGTGACATGGGTCACAAATAAAACAAATGAATATTTTAGGTCCTCATCTTTATATCCAAGTGGTTTTTGGATGATTAACATTACTAGTATTTCAAGTGCCAACCTCTTTAAACTGATAGTAAATTTGTCAGAGAAAAATTATCATAGTGACCGATTATTAGATTAACTGGTTTAGCATTTTTGTGGTCTGATTTTGGTATAGAATAGAATATAACTTGTTGTAAGGTGTAATTTATCAATGTAATCAAAATGAATATATAAGAAATGGTTTGATGTTTTATTATGATATCAGAAAAACTGAAATATCAGTTAAACCGCTATCAGATTAAGTGGAACCCTCTGTATCCATATAACTTCAAAGAAAATTTTTTAAATGTTTTTGTTAACCATTAACAAAAGTACAGGCAACACTACGATGTCTTCAAAGTACCTTGGATAAAGTGCTTGTAAATAATTGGAATACGCTCACAATACATAGCTCAAAATGCAATATTAAAATACATAATAATAACTAATTATACTCCAAACCTGATACTAAATACATCCTTATTATTTTGCTCTTTTATCACTGATCATGACAAGTATATACTGGTAGTGATCAAATGATACTCAATACCCAAGCAATTAAATACATATAATACCAAAAAAAAAATCTCTTTGTGGAAATTTACACCATTTATGTATTTTAAGAGGGCTGGATGGCCATGGCCATTTTTAGACTATATTGATTTCCTTAAGAAGAAGAGCTCTGTATAAAGATAGAGTAATATATTACAAATTTAGAACTAAAATATATGGAGTTTTTCTTTAATGAATAATAGTTTACAGCTTGAAAATTCATATCAAAAATATTTTTAGGTAGGTCTGACCGGTAGTGTAAATTCCTTATTAAACACGAGGAATTAATTTCCGCGTAAAATCGCGAGAAGCTGTCCTCGCAGATTTTACAATCTCGCTTTTATTTTTCAGACAGTTTTGAGCTATATGAAATCATAACAACAAATTGGTGCTCGCGATTTTATATTCTCACGTTTTGATGCAAAACAGCGGAATCGCGAAATTAAGTACTCGCGTAATATAAGGAATTTACAGTAGTTTGTAGACCACCCAGCCTCCATAATACAAATATTGTCTTAAGGATGACAAACATATCATGGTCTAGTTAGCCTTAAAATGAGATTTATTATGCTGAAGAGTGAGAAGGGATTGCAAGACAAAAGAATATTTTAAAAGACATAACATAACATCATTATTTACATGTAAATATAGATTAACAGAGATTTATTAAAAAAATATGTACTGCCTCTACCAACAGGAATGATAGTGATACAGTCTTTGAAATCATTATAATCACAATTTCCTGGAAATGTAAAATATTAAAAGGGAAAATAAACAATCAACATTTAAGTTTTACTAACCATGTAGTGAAGATAAAACTTCGGCTCACTGCGATCTTGTAAATGTCTATCACGATAGCTCTGAATTGCACCTTTAGGGGGAAAATATTAACAGTACAACGTGGTAATTGAAAAAAATAAGTCATTTATAAAATGAATGAATTATTTGATTTAAATATACCAATGCATGTACAACATATAAGACATGATACCTTTATATTCTTTAGCGTAGTGCGAGAGTTCATCTGTAAAAAGCTCAATCACTTTTTTAACCATGTCTTCTCCAATCATCTGAGCCACTTGAAGCTGAAAATAGAATTCAGCATTTCAACTAGAGATTTTTGCTTGTTGCAGACACAACAAGAGTGTCTTCCTTAATTCTGTAAAAATGCAAATTGCGTTGGTGTGTTGGGCATGGTAAATTCTTTTGAATCAGTGTTCAAACCTGGTAAAGGTTAAAATTCGGTACAGTCAAACCTCGCTATATTGAACTATACATGGGACCAAGAAAAAACTTTGAAATATCCATAAATCTGAAATAATGATATCATTATAAAAAAAAATGCTTGAAACTTCCAACTCTTAAAAATTTTTACGAATGTTTAAGACATTAAAGTTCAAAAGGATATACCTGTACAGCATGTAACATAATCAATTTTAGAATTTGAAATATGTTTTTGCTATCATGGCACAGAGCTACTAGAAACATCCCCCCCCCCCCCCCCCCCCCCCCCCCCTTAAGTGTGCGATTCAATATCAGAAGAAAAAATACCATAATTGCTTTGTCAATCAGGCAATTAAAGAAAATGAATATTGGATGTCATTTAGTTAACATAAGGTGAGTCTTACCTGTGTCTCTATCTATACTTTCT
Organism: Magallana hongkongensis; assembly: GCA_016163765.1. Lineage (NCBI taxonomy): Eukaryota > Metazoa > Mollusca > Bivalvia > Ostreida > Ostreidae > Magallana > Magallana hongkongensis. Next base: position 43,047,183 of record WFKH01011801.1, read on the forward strand.
TTCTAGTTTTAACTCCTGAATTCTCAAATTTTGATTTTTTTATTTTTTTTTTCAATACATGTATTTGAAGTCTTACTACATAAAAGGGTCAATGGAAGAATTCTCAAATTTTGATTTTTTGGGGTTTTTTTTTCAATACATGTATTTGAAGTCATACTACATAAAAGGGTCAATGGAAGAACATATTTGCACTTGCAAAGTATATAATTCTATGTATTATCTATTCCCACTTCTTTCTATCCACCATTTCTCACTTATTCAACAGGAAGGTAGGGATGAGAAAAGACAGAAAATTCTTTGCAAAAATAAATAGATTATGATGACAAAGTTGTTTATCAGGAACCCTGAGCCTTGATGACTCATCAATTCTGAATAACCAATGAAATTCTTTATATCAAAATAAGGATGCTATTTTTTTTATATTCAATAGGTAAACAAGAAAATCTTGTTTTGTTCTACTGGATTCTGAATATCTTAATGTGAATTATCAGGTACAGATATCTCTAGAATGTTTATTTCTGCACATGAATAACATCACGTTATCAGGTGAAATTAGAAAGGATAGACTAAAAATAATCAACTACGGAGGGTGAAAAGTTCATGTTGTCTCAGTTTTTATGCAAAAATAAAAATATAAGTAGGTATATTTGTGTATTGTACATATACATTATTTTGAAAAGAAGTATGAATTTTTTCATGTGAAGATCTTTTAACATTTTGTACCACATTACAGCAAGATATTAGATCTGAGATGTAAGAATTTTCTAAAAATAAATCCTTTCACTCAAAGGACAATGCATACCATACTACAGCAACTTATTAAATCTGATATGGAAGAATTCACAAATAAATCCCTTTACACAAAGATTCTAATGGAATGGCATTTAAGTGAATACTTACATTTTGCTCCATCATCTGGAATATGATGACGGGAAGTGAAGTCGAGTAGTATCCATCTCCGTCCGCATCCGGATGTTCCTCTTTGTACCAGTCCTAAAAGGATCGAGACAGAACAAAAGTGAATCTCAGAGTTAGCATTAGAAAGATTTAAGGGAAAGTATGCAGGCCAAAAGTAAAGCTCAGAGTTAGCTTTAGAAAGATCTAAGGAAAAGTATGTAGGCTAAAAGTGAAGCTCAGAGTTAGTTAAAGATTCATCAGAAATCTAAGGTTCATGAGATATCAATATTAAGGCCTGCATTTTTGAAGTTCATGAGATATCAGAATTGAAGCCTACAGATCTAAGGTTCATGATATATCAAAATTGAGGCTTGCAGATCTAAGGCTCATGATAAACCAGTATCAGAATTAAGGCCTGCAGATCTAAGGTTCATGAGATTGCAGGATTGTTGCCTACAGCTCTAAAGTTCATGAGAAAGCAAAATTTAGGCCTGCAGATCTTAAGCTCTTGAGATATCAAAATTTAGGCCTGCAGATCTAAGGTTAATGAGATATCAGAATTGAGGCCTGAAGATATAAAGTTCATGAGATATCAGAATTGAACCCTGAAATTCTAATGGTCCTGAAATATCAGAATTAAGGCCCTGTGATATGTTTCATGATATCAGAATTAAGGCCCTGTAGATCTAAGGCTCTTAATATTAGAATTGAGGTCTGCATTTCTAAGGTTCATGAGATATCAGAATTGAAGCATACAGATATAAAGTTCATGAGATATCAAAAATATGGCCTGCAGATTTAATGTTCATGATATTAGAGTTGTGGCCTGCAGATCTAAGGTTCATGAGATATCCGAAATATAGGCTGTTTCAAACAGGCATCAATAAAGAATAGACATTTATCAAAATTTATCATGTATTTTTGAACTTCTCACCTTTTGGTCTTGTGTCAGAGAATTTTTAGTCCACTCCATAATATTCAACTTCATGGTTTTTAAGTATCTATATTTTATTATACATGTACATATTAGTATTCATATATCAAACTCCAATACATAAATTCACTAAGAAAAGTTAACCTGTACACATATCTTTAAAAATGTTGTTTCTTATCATTCTTTATACATTCTACCAATGAGTTACCCTGTTCCTATCAAAACCAAAGGCTTTTCTCAGATTAAGAGCTAAACCTAAGTATAACTCTTCAATATTTATAAATAGCTCCTTTTACTAATAATATAAATATGGTATTCTAGAACAGAAACTTTCATTCAGAAAAGTGATTATAGTCTTACTGGTTTTGTAGCTCATCTATGGCAGAATTCTCCAGAAGCGGACCTAATTCTTTGGTGTCAAAGTCCAAAGCTGGGTGTCTCATGAGTTCTGGGGAACTGAAACATGGTTGATCAATTTATCATAATGGTAATTAAATCATGTGTTCCCACAATTATACAATGAGAAAAAGCTGTTTGTCAAACATAATGTCCTATTTCATTGTACCCAATTCAATCATCATGAAGCAAGATCAAACTGACTTTGATTTTGGGAAAGTGGTCGAGAAAAAAGTGAAAATTAAATTATCGTGAAACCTGGTAATATAAACTGGATATACAGTACAGCCTTGAATTTTTTACCTTGAGCACACAAAATTAGGGGAATATTCATCTACATGGCATTCATGAAATAGGACTATATAATTGACTAAAATACTGATTGAAAGAGGTTTGTCAAGAATAGATCCATGGAGGGCTTACTTATATATTCCCACCCACTGCAACAGTGTCACAATTTCATTTCCTTCTAGTCCTTGTTGAATCATTTCTTGAAACTGAAATTTATATTTAAAAAATCACTTAAGGGGTAAAATTCCACACCAATACCCTTTATGCTGAATGACACTGAAAGTAACTTCAGTCTCATACAATTAATTTCTAAATTCCATTTTGTTTAAATTATTGGAGTATTGGGCTGATTGATCATTGTAACGACTTACGTGACTGGACAAAGCTTTATGATACATCTGGACATACTTCTTCACAATATTGTATTGTGGGGGGAAAATCAGTGGTAGCATTTGCTGCAAAAATATATATTAAAATTACAGTTAATCTGGTTAGCAGGAATTGATAGGGTGATCCAGAAAAACCACAGTCCAGACATTCTGATAATTACATGTAAGTCACAATCAATCCTAATTTTCCTTTTTTACAATTTGATAGCTAAAACATGTTTGCAAAACCCTGAGCTAGTCAAATTCCATCATATGTATTGTCTTCTTCATTATCATTGGATATGTTAAGTACACAAAAGAGATTTTTGACAATATATAAACTCAAAAATAACACAAATAAATTCTCCTTTTATTGTTTACAATAATTAAGAGTGAAGAAGGTAGAGACACTTTGACATATTAATATGGATATTAAATTTAAGGATATATTTTTTAAACTTTACACTACACTGTATGTAAGTAGTTGGCAAGAAAAATGGTAAACAATGTGAAATCCCCTGCCTGTCATGAGCCTATAACCTTCAGATCACTAAACGACGCATTACCCAACTGAATGAACCCGTAAGACATAAAGTATGCCAGCTTAAAAATATAGAGTTAGACTTAATGAATTCTTTTGGTTTATTTGAGAGATAATAACATTGTTGCAAAATGGAGGTGTCCCATTTCTACTGACATGAGAAAATGAAATAAAAAGGAAAGGAATTGATTCAAATGAAAATAAAAGGAACGTCTTCAGATACAGATAAAAAGAAAAATCAATTTAAAATATAGCATATTGGAATCAAACTACCCAAAGCCACAAAAGGATTGAACCAACAACTTACAAAAAATTCTAATTAATAAAAGTTTTATTGTATTGTTTATATCTTGCTGGCTTAAGTCTTTTAAGTTTCATTGACAAAAATCCAAAGTTGATCAAGAAATTAAAAGGAAGCTGCAATGCTTTAATGAAAAAATGTGGCTGTATTTCCCAATGGTGTCATCTTCTCAAAAAGCCATTGAAACAGGCAGTTTTAAGCATTGTATTTAATTTATACAGCATTATATACAAATATGTATAATACAATGTATAAGTTGATTACATCAGAATACGGCTAGTACATCTTATTAATTCGCTTGATATTAATTTTTTATTTCATAAAACTTATAAATGTAAATTAGGAAAAATCTTATCTTCTTGGTCCAATATGTTAAAAAATGTTATCTTCTGCTAGTACATGTACCAGTTTAAACTACAGCTGGGAACAATTTACTCATCAGCGAAAGCAATCCCAATCAAGTTTACTTGAACAAAATGCCCTAGCTTGAAATGCAATTGCAGTCAAGTGTGAAAAAAACATTGCTATTAAACTGTGTATGTATTTTCTTTACAGCATTGATATTTTCCGTTTTAAGCATATCAAACAAGAGGCCCAGGGGCCACATCGCTCACCTGAGCAACAATAGCTTTAACTCTGATCAAATCAGCATTACAGTATCAAAATCAAAATATCTTGACAACTAAGTACAGATCTTGCTCAGAAAATTTAAAAAAGCTGCCAATTTTTATTCACATATTTATGTGGTAAATACCAAGCCCCTTTTGTTGTTATACCTGTAAGAAGATTTTTCTCTATTCCTATATAACATATA
>WFKH01011801.1:43053919-43093737 GCA_016163765.1 Magallana hongkongensis
GATGAAAGAAGGATTGGTTTCCAAGAAAGCAGATGTACCTGAATTATCTGAAAATATCTTTTTGCCAGAGTGATTATCAGATAACAGAGCCAGTTCATTTTAGGTAATTGAATTTGGTGAAAATTATTTTTAATCACTTGAGTCCAAAACCGATATATTTTGCCTAGGAGCCAGAACATGTTAATGAGCAATAACTTGAGAAATGACAGTCAACTGCATCCCCTTTATGACTGTTTATTTTTTCTCCTGGCAAGCTTTGAACAGATGTTAACCTTTAGAATCTATGTATTTTAAATCAAAGTACTGAAAGTACTGGAAACCGGTTAGCAAGCTTGTTTTCAAGTTGTTGGGAATACAAGCATAAATATTTCATTTTGGGGCACTAACCCCTGCGAGATGAAATTCATAATTTTAGGAACTTTAATGAACAGTTCATGAATTTCATAATATGTTCATGACTGGCTCTTGATTGGTTCATAAAGGTGGTTCATGAATTTTATTCATGAATATATTCTTAAAATGAAATTCATGAACAAATGATGAACATACTTGAATACAGGGAATACATGGTAATTAAATAGTTCAAGGTAAAGAAAATTCATGAATTTTCATAGACTTAATTCAGAAAATTTAAATAATTTTAAATACTTCACTTATATTGAAACAAAGTCTTCATGAACATTCATGAATATTCAAACACCTATAAAAATGTGTCATTTTTAATTTAAAAAAAAAAAGATGCGATACATTAGAATTTAATTATTTAATACAAAGAAGCATGTAAATTTATTGACAAAAACAACGGGCTCAGTCATCAAATGGTCCTAAATTTAACGCTAAATTTTAATTGTTAAATTTGTCTTAAAAAGATTACATCTATTTAATCAATGAATATTCAGTCTTTGCAGATGATATATTATACTTGCAATTGTATTATGATGATAAAAACTTAATAGACAAGTGGTTAAAGTGAAACAATTAAAATAGGTTGTTTCTGGGGAAAAAATATAGTGTACATTTACTTCTTACTTGTTTAAAGTGCATTTTAGCAGTTTAGTTATACTTGGTCAGTTGTGTATATCAGAAGCTTATGTATACAAAAGTGCGTGTGTTCCTGCAAGAATGAAAGATGCGGTGATTTTCAGAACCTTTAATATGTGTAAATGGCATCACTGTAGCATACATTAAACTTATCAATCTCTTTCTTGAATATTCCCTTAAGAACTGTCACTAATACATTAGCTAATAGAAGCTATTGAAACTCGCAGCAATTAAGTTTACGCTCTGACTTTCAAAGAGTCTACCATTGTTTATGAGGTGTCAAGTCAATTCGTCGCTGTAACAAAATGCATACTGAACTTCATTATGTAAGGCATAGAGTTCCAATACAAGTTTTACCATTAAAGTTTAAGCTTGAAGTTTTAATCGTGAAGTTTGGTTAGCCCGGTAGGATGCACCTTGGCTTTCTACTTAAAATACTATCCAACATTCTCAAACATATCTTGTATTTGATTTATATTGTAAATTGTAATGGTTCTTAAAATCCATATGGTGAATTCAGGGGAAAGCTCAATTCGTAACACTCGCTGAATAAAAACTCCAAAACAAAACAAAAGTTCAACAAGTTGTATTTAAGTTGGTCAAAAAAAAAAACCCCAGTACATGGTATTTCAATGTAAACCGAGTCTCAAAGTTCCGAGACAAAACTTAATAACGTGCGGAAGTTCCAGCACGGACAGAGTGATGTAATTCTGTTCACAAAATCGATACCAACGTGCGGAAATCCAACACAGTTAGACCGACATCACACACTGCCCTATTGTGTGGGGTTCCAGCACAGTTAGCATAAAATAACACACTCTTTACTAACATGCGGGTTCCAGTACAGTTAGCCCAACCATACTCTTTCAGGTCTTAAACTATTCCCCTCTCATTTTTTTGATAGGCATTGCTTTTTCCTGATAACAAAGAGATGGTAATGACATGTCAGAAAAATTAACATTCACATGCACATATAGCTGTTAAGATAAGTTCATTGACAAACATCTATTGTCCAGCAATTATTTAATTTGCCGGGAGATAAGTTAAGAAGATATTTTATCTGATTCAAAAACTAGTGTCGGTGGGATTAAGGTGGTATGGGACATCTGCTGATAATAAAGTGGATTAAAGTACATTATAATTAGAATACTTTCACTGGTTTAGAATTTTCAAATTTTGCAATATTTAACCAAAAAATAGCTTTTGAATATATTTGGAGAGGTAAAAAATGTAAAACCCCCAGCGGGATTCGAACTCATGACTTACAGATTCCTAGTAAACCCTCTAACCCACTGCGCTATGCTGTTAGGTGACAATATCGGGAAAGAAACTACTGATATCATTACGCTTCAGTTTATTGTTTATTTCGATAAACAATACATCACAACATGGAGGTGTCCCATACCACCTTAATATTTTTGTCTCATGAATGCGTCTTGATTTGTTTATACAAACTATTATGCACATTTATCTGAGAGAAAAAAATAGAAACTTATGTTCTCATAGCAACTGTTACATTTTAAATCTATAATCTAGTTCAGTTTAGAAATCTTTAATTTTAAACTGTTAATGTAACACAAGCTCAGAAAACAACGTTTAAGTGTAAGACAAGTCAATATCCAACTTTCTTGGGATACCGATGTTTTTTATCTTTTATCTATATAAAATGATTTGAAAAAAATAACAAATTTAAACATTAATTTTTCTTAAGTCTATTAATTGTTAGGATGTGCATATATGATTTATAAAAACATGGGTTTGAACTCAAATTGTGTCAAGTATAATATTGAATACATTTAAAAATTAATCAAATCCTCTTTCAAGTCGGTTTTACTTAAAAATAGCGGGAAACATTTTCAATATGCTTAATAAAAGAAAGTCACGTGTAAAATACCCACCATTAATTGTATTTTATAAAAATGTAGGAGTGTAACGGGATAGTGTCTACTACTGGCAATCACACATTTGTTTAGTTGGGATTACCATGGATTTAGTATTTATCAGGTATGCATATTTTCATTACAAAATCACTGATATTTTCATGATGAACATAGTTTTAATGCATAGAGAACCAGAGAACGATTTCCTTTTATTACGCAATGTACTACAATATTCCTTTTTCTTTTAAAGTACTGATCTAATAAATGAGTTAATTGCTGTCATTAAATATTTCATTTCATTGCTCAACTCTGAATCAAAACTCAGTAAAAAACTAGTTTCATTAAAAAGTACAATAGCTATATTAGTTAAAAATAGATAATTTGTCATCCTTGTTCAAAAAGTGGCACATATCAAACTGGCCCACCTTTTAGTACTCTCAATAATTTTATACATCATAGGTAGTGCTTTCACGAAGCTTCCGGGTTGCGTAATAATTTTGGGTACATGTCATAAAGTGTTTAGCATAAAAACTATGTTTCACAAACCAATGTTTTCCAAATGAAAAGCAGTCACATTTTCTTTCAGAATTCAGGAGGTCTTTATTCAAACAAACTTTAATCTTGTATATGTATTATCTCCATATTAATTTTATTAAAAATTTTATCCTCATATCATCAAATAATTGAATTTGTCCTCTAGCTCCCTCCCTCCCCACACCCCCAAATTTGAAGACCATATGATTTATGCCTTTAATGGCTTACAGAATATCTGACTTATTTTGTTCAATTCTCTCTCTCTCTCTCTCTCTCTCTCTCTCAGTATTCACCTTAACAACTTTGAGGTCCTCCAACATCAGTTGCCTAGTAACCTCCAAATGACGAACAAGCCACATCTTGTTGATACTTCGATCTTCGAATTGATTCCCTTCAATTCTAAAAAAAATTGTAAAATTTAAAAAAAATGAATTTTCAATGATTTTTCTTCCCTCTCTTCCCTACATCTCTGCTTCCTCTCTCTTTCTTCTTGTTTCTCTCATCAGCGAAAACGTGGTTATAAAAGTTTAAATCCATGGGGAATTGGATGAAAGACTTTTATTCATCATTCTTCAAATCTTTATCATAAAATAGCTCTTTTTAAAAACAACGGCAATTCATTGGTTATAATTCTTTTAACAAAACTACTGGTAGGTATCTAGTTGCACAATTAATTGGTAAATAACAAAATCTCAATATTAAATGACCTCAACTGCTAAAACATATTAATATGTGTTTAATACCTTGAACAAATAGATTCCTCTAGGATGCTAAAACATTTCTCTCTCCACTTTTTTGGTCGACCAGGTGGAATGAATCCAGTTTGGGCTTTCCTCTTCAAGTAGAATTCATCAGTTCTAAAATTAAGAATATTAATGAATTTACAAAATATTTGTCTACAAGTGTATCTATTGTCGAGCAAGGGTAAAAAGTCAAGTATAATTTTAGATTGGGGTCATTTCCAAGTCCGCTGTCTTGGGGTCTCCTCCGCCTCTAATAACAGGATGGGAGGCTTAGTCCTGGTGTACTTGACTGTAAAAGTACTATGACCAGTAGCTCTAGGGCTGTAGCTCCCGGTCTGAAAAAATTCTGCTGAATTTTTTCAGACCGGGAGCAACAGACCTGCAGCTATATGACCAGAAGAAATCACCGGGAAACAGGGTAAACAAATGTGGTCCCAAATGTATCGTACCTAAATTTGGGATCTCCGGCACCTGCGAGGAATGCAGGGCCACTGGTTTTGCCCAGTTCTTCTTAGTCAGTATGCCAGGTTTAATCATACCCTATTTCAATTGTATATGTATGATATGCAGCCATTCAATGCCAATTTCCCTATGTCCATCATAGTCAAGTTATGTAATTGTAAATGTTTGTTTGCAAATCAATAAACTTGTACATAATGCATATGTTGTTTATTACAAAGATGACATAAGGATTGTATACTTGTTGGTTATTCGGGAAAAAACCAGGTCAAGCAAAGTTTGTCTGCATGCTTGTTTTGTATCTTTGACTGTTCAATTAATACATCTTTAATTATCATATTAATTGCAAATCAAAGTCTATCTTTTATAGCATAATTTTATAAAAATAAGATGTAAATTCATGATAATTTTGTAATTACTTTTTTTCAAAGTTTAAGTAAGAAAAACAAATTTAAAATCTTCCACTTATGGTCAAGGTTAGTAATTGGTAGGGTAGAATTTCCCACACATCACGTCTTTGAAAGGTTAACAGCTAGGTACGTCTGTTAAGATTTTCAAAGATTATGCAGACACGAATAAATTTGATATTAAAGTATGAGTTCAAGAAAAGTCCATCATGAGGATATATAATGGAAAAATAGGCTAACTGTTCAGATATTAACCCTCGCATAATCTTTCAACATCATCATTCATGTTCTTTAATTGCAATGCAGTATCTTCATAGGCTTTTTAGCTGTGTCCTTCAACTTTAAAAATAGAAGGGGCATTGCAAAGAAGATATCATTTTTTTTTCCTTCAGCTATTTCTGAAGTTCTGTATTGTAATAAGGTATTTGTATATCATATTGTCATGAATAAATCATTAAAAATCAAGTTTCTTGGGATCTGGAATGATATAGCTTTGGGTAATTGTTCATTGACAAATAGATGCTTGTATAAACTGGTATAAGTAGAACAATACAGTAAGTATCTTATTTTATCCTTTTTCATGATTATGGCATGTACGTATTCAGATTAATTCCCAGTGCAAATAAGCGCTTTTATCATTGATAAAGTGGGCAAATTATTTAAAAATAGAAACTCATCTGATCAAGGCTTAAAAAAAGAAATGTTTGTTTATTATTACATTTTTTCACAGGCCCTTCATTTTTATGGTATAAAATTTATTGTTCAAATCTCAAACAAGTTAAGGTTTCACTCAAATACCAAACTGATCTCTTAAGTCCTTTATGAAGATTTATTAAAGTATATTCTTTTCAAAAATCAGAAATAGCCCCTTAATAATATACTTTCCAACATTAATTTGCTTTTTCATAAAACATAAAGAAATGGCAACCTTTCAAAATTACTTCTTTCAATTTTCATTGGACACATTTGCAATTCTTTCCATTTACATGCTGTAGGAAAAGTTGCTAAAATCTATATATAATGACCAATGACATTTTTTAAAATATATGTCCTATATTCCATTTTGTAATACATATAAAATCAGGTATATATAGGTATAAAAAATCAATGTCTGCCTATAGACAATGAGACGGACCTCTTAAATCATACTACAAAAATTACTAATTATAACAGAAGAAGGTATGAAAAACTGTCAATCTTTAATATTTTTGTTAATGTGTTTTTCATTTGCTCAGCATGACCAGCCATGGAAGTGCTATAATGCGTAGGAAAAGCTAACCAGTTGTTGCTTCTGAAGCTACTGAGTGTTCCTGAGAGACCAATACTGCCATATATATATAAACGACCAGTTGATCTTCAGAGTTGACACTGCACTGCTTGAGGACTATTGAGAAAGATGTCAGTTTTGGTAAGTGATTTAAATATTGAATTCTTATCCTAACTTCAGTTTAAATTCTTTGCACATATCTTATTATAATATTCTTTTCCATCATCTATTGAATTTCTCCCCCCCCCCCTTTTATTTATCAATATAACCATTCACTTCAATTTTTTAAAATACATGTATTCTGTATAATATTTGAATTTGAGGATTTTATATATGCATTTTAAAATTTCATGTATCTTCAATGAAATTTCTATTGGAAAATAATCGTAATATGAATAATAAAATATGTTGAAATTTTGCCACCGGGGGTCTTAAAATTACTTCGTTATAGCCGTAAATTCGTTATAACCGTGTTCGTTATATACGGCAATTTTCTATAGGTTTATATAAGAATTTTGCTGGGATATAAATAAAAACTTGTTATAGCCGTAAATTCGCTATATCTGTGTTTGTTATATTCGAGTTTTGCTGTAACACAAATTTTTTTCCAAACTCTAATTCTGCTGAGACAAGTTACCAAGAGTACTATACTTGATCTCATGATGAGAACCTAAAATTGTCCCCTAAAATATACATCACTTTTTTGATAGGTTTAATACATTGCACAAAAAAAGATCTATTGGGTATGTGAAATTTGTAAATATTGAGCCCAAGTTTGATCAAATATAATTTTATTTTTATTAATGGAGATATTAATGCATTTTTTCAAGAATTATTTCAAAAAGAAAATTAAAAAACTATATAAATTTTCTTTAGCAGGATATTTATATTTATATATTATAGGAAATATGCAAAATTTAAGCTATTAGATATTAGAACTTATTCAAATAATAGTTTATGGCTAAAATTATCATATCTTATACCGTATTTTACGGAGGATAGGACAATAATACTAGCCTCGTTTTGTTCCCAGGATAGTCTTGTCTAAGGATTTTTGAAAAAATGAATTTTGAAAATGTCAGGAGTAGAATATTATAGTAAAAAAAACTGCAGAAAAAATACATAATCCATAACATTAGCAAGAGATTAACAAGAGATTAGAAAGGATTTTTTGTGCTTGAGCTTTCAATTCAGGTGAGATAGAATGAAATTAATATTTCTGTGGGTGCAGTTTTTGTCCAATGCCTGTTGATAGAAGAAAAAATATAAATCATAATTCAAGTTTCATGTCAATTATAAAATGAAAACTTTACATGAATGTTGTAAATATCTGTGGGTGGTTTTATCATATAGAGCTTTACAGCAAAGGAATACGGTAATGCAGAAAGTTGATATTGGAAATTATATCCACCTTTATTACGTGTGCATGTACCCAATCACCTTACCTATGTACCTGCCTGCTTACATGTACATACTTTGTTTAATTCTACTACATCAATAAGAAGTGGTTAAATGAAGTAAACTTTTATTGTATATTAATATTAAGATATGTTATTTATACCTATAAACAATTATTTAGTAATTAAGGAATATTCCACATATTTGAATATATTCCTTTACACAGAGCTCTTCTTCTCAAGGAGATTAATATATAAGTCTAAAAATTGTTATCCATAATCTGTGCCTCTTTTAATATAAGTCAAAACATGAAGTAGAAAATTAACAAGTCGTATGTGAAATGCCTTACATAGTTCATCATTGCAAACCACAGCCAATATGTACGATCCTCTTCCATCTGGCCATGGTTGCATGAGACAAGAATATCTTGTAGTTCATTTAAGGCATTGACCAATGCAAGTAAAGCATGGTCAGAGATTAACCTTTGATTTGACCTTTTATCATCCAATCGCAGTTAATATAAAACATGTTGTTTACTGCTGATTACATAAACAGCGCAAAGTGTGTAGAAATTAAAACAGGTTAATGATACTTTATGTGTTCAAGCAGCCATGGGTAAGAGAGAGCTATGCGGACTCTGGACTTTGGCTTGAGACAATAAACATAGTTTTGCATCAGTGTTATATTTATGCCCCCCTTCGAGGAAGGGAGGGCATATTGCTTTGCTGCTGTCCATCTGTCTGTCTGTCTGTCTGTCGGTATGTCGGTCGGTCGGTCCACCAATAGTTTCCGTTCATTTTCTTCGCAGAGGGTACAGGTATTGAAAGAAAATTTAGTATACAAATTTATTATAATAATATCTAGGTCAAGTTCGATTATGGGTACGATCGAGTAATTTTCGACAGAGTTATGCCCCTTGGACTTAGTAAAATTCCACTTATTTGCAGTTTCCGTTCATTTTCTTTGCAGAGGTTGCACGCATTAAAATGAAATTTGCTATGCAGATTTTTCATGATAATATCTAAGTCAAGTTCGATTTTGGTTACAATCGAGCAATTTTCGACATAGTTATGCCCCTTAGACTTAGTAAAATTCCACTTATTTGCAGTTTCTGCTCATTTTCTTCGTAGAGGTTGCACGTATTGAAATGAAATTTGCTATACAGATTTATCATGATAGTATCTAGGTCAACTTCGATTTTGGGTACGATCACACAATTTTTGACAGAGTTATGCCCCTCGGACTTAGAAAAATTCCACTTATTTGCAGTTTCCATTCATTTTCTTTGCCAAAGTTGCACATATTGAAATGAAATTTGGTATACAGATTTATCATAATAATGTTGAGATCAAGTTCGATTTTGGTTTCAATCGAGCCATTTTCGACAGAGTTATAACCCTTTGACTAAGAAAAATTCAAATTATTTGCAGTTTCCGTTCATTTTCTTCGTGGATGTTTCCAAGGGAGGGGGGCATAAGTGTTTCACAAACATCTCTTGTTCAAATGTGTTTTTCAAAGCCAGAGTCGTAACTTGCTGTTTGCCTCTATGATACAATAACTACAACTTTTTTTATTTTTTTTTGCAGCAAATATTGATATTAACCAGTGCAGTATTAGGTTCAGTTCTTCCATCAGTGATATGCGACAACACACATCGCATCACAAAATCATTGCCAAAACATTTAAATGCGTCCACTATCATATCACTGTCCAAAAAAAACAGAAATTGGGCAGTCAGCGAGTATGTGAGACAATGGACATGCCGCTCTGAACCCACTTGGAGAGACTTGGGTTCCGGCCACTATCCACAGTTTATACAAGAGGTCCGCTGCACCACTGGCCCATGCTGGTATGGACATTTTTCTTGCATGCCACAATATTACACAGTTCGAGTTTTATCCAACAGATGGGAAGAAACAGATGACACAGTTAGCTCGATCCCAGGATTACAGAATTGGAAGTTAGTTGGCGTCCGAGCAACTGTGGGCTGCATCTGCAGCATACAATAAATTTTGTTCACCTTACACTCAATTCGGATTCTCTACTTTGCAGAATGAACGATCATATATGCTCTGGGCCATGTTTACTTATTAAGTGAACATAGGCAGATTTTATTGCTTGTTCTTAATATTTGCCAATCATATATTTGCCAAACATACCATATTTTTAAGAGATAATTGATTCTGGAAAAAAAAGAGGAGAAATGTAAATGTAAACAGTGCATGCATGAATCCTGAATCTCTATTAACGAATACTTTGCAATAAGAATATATCTATTATTTCTATTCTAATTACTGGTTAATCAAATTTACCAGAAATATTCTGTTAAACTTTTTTTTTTTAAGTGGAGAATTGTAGTCTATAAGACTAAAATTAATGTCCTGGTTTTTTGTGGGGTTTTTTTTTTTTTGATTTTTTGGGGGGGGGGGTTTTTTTTGGGGGGGGGGGGATATTACACTTTGGTAGCAAACAGTTCTATCATTCAGCAAAATTTGGTGTTGGTGCAGTTTTTTGCAATTTGATTTAAAAAGATATGTACATTTAATTTTTACTTCTTTATTTTTTTGTGATTTCTTAATTGACAAATATGAATTAATTTCAATTACTTTGGGTTTGGTGGGGGGGTTGTGGGGGATAAGGGTGGGGGTGAGTATATTTTTCATCTGAGACATCATGATACAACATAATTTAGCTAAAACTAGCATCCTGCAGAAATATCCATTAATAAATTTAATATACCATGTCTTTTATATTGGATTGGAGAAAAAAATTATAAGTATGTTGTGCTTTCAATGATTCAAATATTTATATTGGATTGGAGAAAAAATTATAAGTATGTAGTGCTTTCAATGATTAAACTATTTATATAGGATTGGAGAAAAATCATAAGTATGAAGTGCTTTCAATGATTAAACTATTTTTTCACAATAATGTGTTATATTTGTTCTTACTACTGCTCTTGGGCAAGTGTGTATGCAGCAAAACCACCAACACACAAGATACCGCAGTTTAATAATCTAAAATTTGGTAGATTGGCCAGGTTTATTAATTTGTTTTATGGCTAAAGAAAAGGTCTCATAATCTTCCTTCTGCCTTGAAGGAGAATGAGATATTGCTATATGTACCTGTAAATCATAAGTATATCAGCTAGAATCTGTTTGCAATCTATAAACAAGAGGCCAATAGGCCTTAACGGTCACCTGAGTAGCATAACCCATACACAAACTTGTCAAGGAGTCTCATATATGCATTTTATTCTGGAATAGAAAATTTTTTAATTTGTAATGACGACCACCTCCCTGCCTGAAATCTTTCAAAAAGGACTATTAAACCTATAATTTTAACTTAAAAGATCATAAAAGAGTGCATGACCTGATATTGAAAAGGTGCGAGACTCTGATAGAAAATAATTTTCCCATATTTATTATTTTTCAGGATAGGTTTTAAGTGTATATGTTTTCATAGAAAAGCTACATATGTATAACAAGGTGGCTATTATTCATGTCTTATCTAAACAACCTCCCATCCCCCATCCCCAATCCCCCTGGGGCAGACAGAAACTCTCCCTGTGGGAATTTAAACAAACAAAAAAAAAACCAGCTTTAAAAGCCATCATGAGTTACTCACTTCTCCTGTTCCAGTTTTTGAATATTCAACCTTCGTTGAGAATCACCATCTGGCATTTATACCAAAATCATTTTACCTTTATATCAGTGATTTTAGTTAGCCAATTATTACTTTACTATTAACAAGTCTATTTGTTTATTTTGAAAGTTCAAAAACTGTGTTTGTTTCAAATGATAAAAAGCCTTGCATAACTCTTTTGATCATACAACTTTTTTATAATTACATTATATTCAATGATTAATTACTAAATATGAACAAGCAAAGGAAGATAACTCCATTAGGAAGAAGCAAGGGAAAATAACTCCATTTACTGTTTACCCCCCCCCCCCTTCAACTCTGTCCAAATGCTCTCCAAATGCTAGGTCCTGAACCCTGACAAAGGGGTCATGAATTTCACAATTTAGGTAGAGGAGTTCATAACCATGCATTCAGTTTTTTGCCCACATGTGTGGGAGTAAAGATTTTTAAGATTTAATACATTTTTACTATATGGCTTTATTGGTCCCACCCTAGGGCCTAAACCCCTGTCCCAGGGGTCATGAATTTCAAAATTTAAGTAGAAGACTTCATGGACATCATATCCATGCATTTACTTTTTCACAAATATATACGGGAGTATAGAAGAAGATTTTCTAAGATTTAATACATTTTTACTATATGGCCATATTGGCCCCACCCTAGGGCCTAAACACCTGTCCCAGGGGTCATAAATTTCACAATATAGGTAGAAAACTTCATGGACATCATATCCATGCATTTAGTTTTTCACAAATATATATGGGAGTAGAGAAGAAGATTTTCTAAGATTTAATACATTTTTACTATATGGCCATATTGGCCCCACCCTAGAGCCTGAACCCCTGACCCAGGGGCCATGAATTTCACAATTTTGATAGAGGGCTCCATGGACATCATAACCATGCAATCAGTTTTTTCCTCACATGTGTGGGAGTAGAGAAGAAGATTTTTGAAAATTTCGCTGTTTTTTGCATATTTGGCCCCACCTGTGGCACCCTGGGGGTGGTAGAGCCACCAATTTCACAATTTACATTCCTCCTACCATAGAGATGCTTCACACCAAAAATGGAAACAATTGGCCTTGTAGTTTTTAAGAAGAAGTTAAAAATGTAAATTGTTAACGCACGTCGCACGACGACGGACGAAAACAGATAGTCTGTCCCAAGTTATTGCTTCCATCACTTTTTGATGATTTTTAATCAAAATACACATACCTGTGAAAGAAATGCTGTTGAAATCGATAAAAGGGGAAATATCCAAGATATCTTCATTAACAAATTATCATTTTTCACTCATAAAAGTTCACAGGAACGAAAACAAATTTCTTACGGAGATTTATAATGGGAAATGTTTGCATCTTTCATCCATTCGGAAGTAATCGGGACACCTCGCACAATTTTTTTAACGTTATCATCCGGGCTTATTAATGGCTGATGCAATGCAAAATCCGTAGACTTTCTATTTTGGGATGTGTATTGAAACCAGAAGCGGTAGAGGGGGCGTTTCCAAACAGATAATCTGGACATTTTTCATATTAGTGGATGAACGTAGTTTGAGCACAATGTATTTATGATTATTGAAATATCAAGCGAAAAGTGGTGGAAGCAAAAACTCGAGACAGAGTATAGCAATAGGTCTAAAAATAATGGGGAAAAAAAAGAACTATAAGTACACATGGTCAAAACAAAAAATTTCATTAAAAGGAAAAAAAATGACTTTAGGCGCAATTGCAATAAATTGCACATGATTTGTAGATTCGCATTGGGCAATATTTCGTTCCTTAGGAGCTTATATTATCAATGTTGCTCTCAACCCCAGTCAACATTTGCATAGTAAATAGAATATCTAAATTAGTACAGACAAGTCACAACCTAACAACAGGACGAGTTTCTTTTCAAGTTCAGTCTAGGCCTTCTTTGAAAGGTTAAACTTTCTGATCAATAGAGCTCCACCCTTACACCAAGGAGTCTTGAATGTCACCATTTTGATGAAAGCTTCCCTATTTCTCAGGACCACATAGTTTTCCTGATAGATGTGCAGAGAGATGTGAAAAGGGGAAATTAAAAATGTTCAAAAAATCAAGACCAGAGCAGAACAACTGGTACACAGAAATTAATAGGTCATTTGTTCAGAAAAACATACTGTATACAGGAAAATATTCGCCCCCGTTTTATTTTCGCCCCTTTCGCCCTCTTTGTCAGCGGGTGAATTTAAGAATGGGTGAATTCCAATGTCTCATATTATCTCTCTTTAAACACAACTATGTCTGGGCAAATTCAAGATGGGGCGAAACTGTATCCAAGTAAAGAAGGGCAAAAATAACATGGGGTGAAAATAACCCTGTATACAGTATTTCTATCCACCTTGGAATCCTATAACTAATAGTACGTTGATACTGTATACAGGTTTTTTTTCACCCCATGTTTTTTTTTTTCCACCCTTTTACACTTACAGTCTGTTTAACCCCATCTTGAATTCGCCCAGACACAATTAGAAATAGACACTTTTTATAATTAACACAGTTATTTAAAATTGTTTTGAATTCGCCCTGTCTTATATTCACCCTATGACAACGAGGGCAAAAGGGGTGAACATAATATGGGGGCGAATATTTCCATATATACAGTATATCCTGGTTTACTGTAATTATAAGGCCATTTTTTTTAATAAGTTGTTTTACGGATCCGCCGACCCAATTTTTTGCAATATTAGAAAAAAAATAAAAATCCCATTCAACCCTCTTTTTATTACCGCCGACCGAATTTCTAGTCAATCATTAAAAAAAAATCCGGAAATGTCCGTTCATGGTTTGAATTTTACATATTGTTGATCAAAATCATGTAAACGCTTTTAGCAGGGACTTTCAAGCTTGATTCTGATTTCAAACATCTTATCGAATGAGATTAAATTCACACGGTCTCTCTGTGAACGGTGAACCGTGTTTTTCAGGACATAATAAAAATGTTTTAATGAGAATGGTAAATGTAGAACAGTTTAAAGGAATGTGGCGGAGGAGATCTTGGTTTAAACCATATATATCCGGTGCTGGCACCCTCCATCTGACACACACGTGTCTTTACTACGGGGTTTTGGCATCATGGACACGGCACAAAGTTTTTGACAGTTACTACAGTTTTGACAATAATTAAAAGTTAGTTCAAATTAATATCGTGTCACTAATTTTAAAAAGCAAATGTTGAACTGTATTTCAAAATTAATTGTGTTAGAGAAAGTAAACTATGTTAACATCTAAGAGTATCTCAGATTTTAACGATCGAGATTGATTGATGGGAGACCTGGATTAGAACCGTTGAAGCTGTTTACTTTGAAGGAAGTTGCGACCTGAAAACAGGAAAACCTCTGAACAGGAGTTTACAGGACCGACTGACCAAATGATATTTGAATGCAGGTAGGCTGACATAAAGGCTAGTGATATACTTTTGAAAAATGTCCTTGTTCAAAAGTATATTTATCAAATTAAAAAAAGTATATTAATCAAATTAAAAAGAGAAATATAGAATTAAGCGTTGGACCAATACATAAATATTGACTTTCCCTTCTGTTCCAAAGCCATGCAAGCACAGGGGAATGTAAATACTGCAGCATGGGCCTCTCTATGAAACCTGATGTCTTCAAGAACTATATACATGTACTAGTATTCATTTAGATGCACTCTATTTGAAAACATACACATCGAATAACTTCAAATTATAACTCTTATCCCAGTGTGTCAATCCCACTGTAATCATTTTAACTAAGACAGCAATTGCAATCATGTGACACTCAAATCAATGTCCAAAACAACTGATTTGTTTACATGTGTAATTTCCAGATAAGTTTTAACGACTTGTAAACTGTTAGGTGGTGACTTAAAATGTGTGAAACCTTCTGTATAATGAATTTTCATTTATTTCTTCAGTATCAAAAAGCAAAACATGTTTTTTGAGTCACTGTGTCACTTAAAATGAATGATTTCTATTTCAAATTAAAATATATCTGTGTCTTAATGTGCACAGTATTTCGATATTTAAACCAGCTGTTACTGTTTGAGATAAGGCACTGTTTAATTAAATCTAATTTATTTGCAGATGTGTGGTTTGTTTTGTGGTGACTTGGATATGGTAGTAAGAGGGAGAGGACACTCGAATCCTGTCATACATTTATAATGCATGTGTAGTAGGAAAGGAGGAATGAGCATACAGATACAATGAAAATATAACGCTGGACTGGGAATCAAACATGGGACCACAACAACTCTATTCAGGAGCACAACCACTGAACTACCCAAGTCGATATCCACAGTCCATATAGCCCCAACTACTACATATATTCGTTTGATTTCATCCTCCTGCTAGGATGATCAGCCTTCATGAGGGTAAATGCCCCCCAAAATATGACGAAATATATGTGTACAATGTTATTAGACGTGTTTGTTATATGTATATTAAAAGTTTGAAAAATTGAATGTTTTGTTTTGGTCTTTTTTTTTTCTTTTTTTTTTTTGTCGCCACCCAATGGACATTTTCCATAAAAAAATCCGTAAAACAACTTATAAAAAAAAAATGGCCTAATCTACTGTAATCTACTAAAATCTCTGTGCCCTTACCTCTCTTCCCTTTCAATGATCCTGAGGGCTGTTACAATAAGTGTAGGTTCCCTCCTCACAGACATTAGGGTCCTCTGTATAATTACCCACAACTGTTTGCCAAGCTGCTCAGATAAGTTGATCACATCCCGGAAATACTTTTCCAGAGTCTGTCGTCAAAAATAACAAGAATTCTGCGGTTATTTTGGCTTCATGTTCTAAACTTTACATTGATCTTTACATTATATCTGATCAGTAAAAAATACAGTCTTACATATTTATCTTAACTCAATGGTGCCAGACGGAAAATTTAACTTTTCCAGGTTTGGAGAAGTCAAGGTGAAATTGGCTAAGAAACAATGGTTGGGACATCCAAATCCCTTTGACAAGGGATACTTGAAATACCTTGACGTTCAAGATACATGTAAGAAAGTTCAACTATTAATGACTTACATTATTGTCGGTGGGACTTTGCTGGGGTTGTTTATACAGTTCAAACATCAAGTCATCTCGAGACTGCTCCAAGTCAGATAGGCTGCACAAATCAAATTAGATTTAAATTATTTCTCTCTCTCTCTCTCTTTCTCTCTCTCACATTTTTTTACAGTCATCATAAATAAATCAGGTATTATCAACTGTCCTATGGAATGATTACACCATGCAACTATTAACATACTGTGTAAATTGTATATCCTCTAACATTCGAGATTATCCAACAATACATAAACAAACTGGTATGCGCATTCTTACAACATAGTCATAATAACTCTATGCCAACAATTCTGTTGCATTCTAGCATACATATACTGCTCATGAGCTAGTGGCAAATACTGTAAACGTATTATATTTGACGTGTACAATATTTGGCTTAAAATAGTTGTTGAACAAGTTGGCGTGGATTTGATTTAGCGTATTCCTGAATGTTCCTATTCTTATACATATATGCATGGCATTTAGTGATGTACTTGATTTAGTGGAAGCCACATTCCCCAATAAACGCTAAATAGAATACACAGTTAAATGTAATATGTTTACAGTACCGGTATATAAACAAACTTGTGTAAACATTTCCACAAACTCTACATGAACTATTCCATTGTATTCTAGCGTACATACTGCTTGTGAGCCTGTAGCAGCTTTCCCTCGTTGATGAGCTCCTCGGTTTTCCTGACAATTTCCGGAGCAGTAAAGATGTGTTTGAGATTCTCCATGGCTGAAGCAAGCTGCAATGGATTCAAACACAAAGAAATTATTTCAGTTCGAGTTGGTTTTTTTGTAAAATCAATACAAGATGGGTGGGGAATAAAATGGAATGTACCAATAATTTTATGTACTGGTATTCTAATCTGTTGCATTCCCAAGGGTATGCCATTCATATCAGGAATATTTTGATATCTCAAAGTTTTTTCTGATCTCTTTGCATTTGAATAAGTGTGGTTTGTCTCTCTAACAATAGCAGATCAAGCGTACATATGTAAATAAAAAATAAGTCTTTAAGGCAATGCTTTTTTCTGAATATAGGTAAATTTTATCAAAATTCTGATTTGAATTGTATACATGTATATCAATATATCAATTTATAACAAACATTTCGTTTTTCACAAGGCATATATCAACAAAGATTAGAACCATTTTAACAAGAGCTTGGACTTTGGGTAGTTGTGTCAAACAGCAATGTGACGTAGGCCTGTCTATTTCATTGCTGGCCACTCAGCGATAGCTCAATGAAATCAACACGATTTGTCTGGCTTTTGAGCTGAGACTACGCAATCAGTGCATATTTCACTTGAATCCAGCGTCATTTTTAATATGTTTTGACGCAAGAAATAGATAGCTACATCCTACCGAAAGTCCAAGGCCTTGTTAAAATGGTTCTAAATTTTCCTCCAATACAAATCAACATAAATGATAATGCAATATTTCCTAATAAATCATACTACCGGTACTCAATATAAACTTTAACATATTGTTTTCATTAACACTTTAATAGCAAAGTCATTGGCTATCTTTTAATCTCTAAACCTTTAATTGCTATCATTTACAGGTAATCTCTTTAATTTCCACTCTTCCCTGTTATAGGTCTCCAAGCTTAATACCGGTAATCTTGAATAGCATCATTGAATTCAATATTATTTTCATTAGAAAATCACTTTCCTACTTTTCTTCCCTCTGTATAATCTCGAGTCCAATCCCGATGTTTACAACAAAATATGTTCAAATCTAACTTAATTTGAAGTCTCTCGGAGAGTACATCTGTTTTGGTTCACTCATCTTCACCTTTGAAAATGCCAATCAAGGATTTTAACATACAAAAGTTAATGTTTATTTCATTCATGCGGGTACACACCTGGCAGTATCTGGAGTTTTCTTTTTTGAGGTCCATGAGCTTGGTGTGGAGAGGAGAGATTGATTTATATGCATCATTCACCTCTCCTAGTCTGTAACATAAGAATCATAATCAGTCAACATTTTAAAGAAGCATTATTTGTAAAATATGATTCCACCAAGCACATAAAATATAGCTCATTTTTAAGGTGGTATGGGACACCTCCATATTGTGACGTACTTCCTGTTGAAATAAACAATAAAATAAAGTATAATTTAAATGTTTACCTCAGAAGATGTTACCTAACAACGTAGTGCAATGGGTTTGAGCATTAGCTACAAATCTGTAAGTCATGAGTTCGAAGCCCTGCTGGGCCTTTTGAAATTTTTCCTTTTCTAAAAATTTTTTAAACACATTTTTTGGTCAAATACTGTAAAATTTGAAAATTCTAAATTGGTGAAAGTATTTTGATTATAATGTACTTTTATCTACATCAATATCTACAGGTGTCCCATACCACCTTAAGTGTAAACTAAAAATCTTCATAGCTGGTAAAGAGAAATGCAAATATTCTACTTAGAATATATATATGTAATAAATTGGTCAAATATTGGAAGAACCTGCATTCTTCTATACAATTATCAAATATTTTTAGCAATGTTGGAAATACTTGTGGACCCACTATAAGAGTGTAATAAATCATTTAAACAATAAAATGCTTCCTTTGGTGATTCATGCGGGATATGAAGGTGGCGACATCGCAGAAAAAATACATAACCCGCGTTAGCGGGTTATGTAAATATTTCTGCAATGATCACTATCTTCATAACCCACATGAATCATCAAAGAAAGCATTTTATTGTTTATATTTACATCTTTCTTTTAACAAATTAATAAATTGATTGTAAAAAGTAAGTAAAATTCACTAAATTATCAGAATGTTAGCTAAAAGAAACAGCCAAATCGTCTCCTATGGGAGATTGAGTCTAGCAATATCATGATTATTTCGTGCAGTCCGGGATTTTTCTTAGGTCGCTGTAGGTTTTGACCAATCGATAAATGATATTTCAGTCCTGTCAGTTTCCTGTCAGTTTCAGTCGGTGTAGGTTTCGACCAATCTTTAAACGGGGTGTGTAGATTTCAGTCTGGCTGCTTCTATAGAGCTATGAATTAACTATAAGTTTCTGTAAGAAATAGAGGAAATCATACTCGGGTGATGTAAATATAGTTTAATGAACAGCAGTTGTGTGTGTACTCTTTGTGTGAACAGGTTAGGCCACATAAAATTAATATTTAGATTCTCATCCTGATTTGCAAAAAATATGGGGCGGGTGGGCAGATTTTATTTATTATTTTTCATTTTTTTAAAAACATCATTTTCACTGTTCATGTTCTAGAAATAACAACTGCTCTTTTCTTTTAAATTGTTAATGCTAATATGAGTACACAAACCCATTTGTAATTTTTTAATTTCATTTAATTTCGACTTAACTGTTAATGCATGAAGACATTTGTATCCTTATGATAACAAGCATGACTGGAATCAAACAGTAATCCACATGTTAAGCAGCCTTTAAAATGTTTTGAATTTTTTGTATACCGAGCCTGATTTCTTTTCCGGAAAATTCTTTTTCCACACAATTTTTTTTTTCAAAATAAAATAAAATACATAGGGGCAGGCCATTTTCAGAGGGGCAGGCTGACCGAGAATCTAAAAATTAATTTTATGTGGCCTTACTAACCTATTGTGCATGTTCCTGTCATAAGATTTAGACAAGGTGCCCCTTACCTCTGTTTAATTTCTTCCACATCTTGGAGAGCACTCTGTAACTGGTTCAAGCCAGTCCGCACCCCGTCCAGCTGAGACTGCACAGCTGTCTTCAACATTGTGTCAACCGAAGCCTTCAAATAAATTTTTCAAATAAAAATATAATGTAAATCATTTCTGATTAATTTGAATTCTAAGATTTTGTACATGTCCTCTTGTTGCTCTTGAATGCATTTTAAGGGAGATAACTCTTATTCAATATCATCTGACACAAATCTCTTTTACATGTAATTACAATATTATCTAATATAAAGTAAAAGAAATATAATTCTTAAACAGAAGTACATGTAGTTTGCATTATTTTTTCATGAGCTTCACCTTTTTACGAGAGATTCTTCTTTTATATTGGTCCACTCTCTCCAATTGCTCAGGTCTCTATGAAATAAAATAATCAAATGTTAGACACGTACTACAGTTATATTGCAACAATTATTAAAGTGAATTAAAAAGAATGACTTATATGTACTATCTGTATCAAAACCAAAAGAAATGCTCTACATGCATGTGTAAGGGAAAAAATTAAGCAAAATAAAAGAATTTCTACAAAATTTATATCAACCATTCCATCTGCTCTTAATTTATATAATACATGTACTTACAACTATTGAGTATTTTCTCACTAGTTTCTTTAGTTTGAATTTTGATTGTCTTTATATATAGCCAATACAGTCAAATAATTAATTAACCAGATTAAATCTATTTGCCTGTTTATGAATACATAATATTTTTATGCATTCTTTGAACTATTAAACACACCTTAATTCAAACTCATTTTTAACAGTGTTCAAATTTCAAAGTACTGGTGACAATGTTTATTCAAATACCTATGCTATACTATATATTGTTTACATTGTCATACAGCATCTTATTTAATACTTTTCAAGTTTATCACGCATGGATTATTTTACAATGAATATAACTTAAGCTCCAAAAATGAAGGTAAGGAATGCATGGAATGATGTAAAGCTTCCAAAGTTAACTCTCTATCATATTAAAAACCCTGACTGATCCCCATCGCCTATATAAGATGAGGCGCAAATAGGCCAAGATGTGTCAAGTTATTTCGATAACTGGAAGAATTTTAAGTGTTCCCTCCTAGACTGCAACATACGGATTGACAATAACAAAACTGATTTTTGCTCTTTTTATATGGATGTGAAAGATGTGAAACTATGTAGGTAAATCAAGCTATGTAGCTGACTTACTTTAGTGATTGTACCTGACCTGAATAATCCATGATCACAAATCAATGTATTTGTAGATCTCAAATTCAGTTATAACATACAATATAAAGACATACATGTACCTGAAGTAAATTTGCTATGTGTTTTTTAGCAGTTTCTTTTGCCTCCATTTCCATTCTTCCAAGATCTAATGGAGCCGGGGGACTTAAAGTTGATTCTGCTGCCATTTTAATCCCAACTATTTCCACTTCCTTATATAAAGTTCTGCAAAATTACATCATGATTCTCTAATGTAAACAAATTAAAATTATTCGAACATAGTCTTTAACAGATACTTTATTGATCAACGCGTCTCTTCTTTTGGAAGAAAGCACCAATCAATGATGTGGGCGTGAAAAAAATAACAGAGATATTTCGAACGGATATCAGAACACACGTTAAATGTCTAACGCTTCATCTGAAACCTTTAAAATCGCTAAAGCGAGTGTCTATCTATGTGTATTATTCACATGATTCTTACCATGTGTTAGATCTGTCTTAATTTATAATTTTCCGCTGCATATCAGCAATGTTTACATCACTGACACTTCCGTTGTTCCCCCACTCTCGTGACCTCTCGCGGTCCCACGTGATTACGTGTTATGCCAAGTAACGTAGGGTAACGTCAGAGAAGAGCGTGCAAATCACGACAAGTGGAGACGTCCATCTTTGACAAAGAATTTGCTCTCCATTTTGTGACGTTTTTCATGGTGCTTGTGTCCAAAACCGTTGAAATCCAGATTTAAATGTAAGTTAAGGTACATGACGTAGGTTTAAGTCAATCGTTATTTGTGTATACCGGCGGTAAATATGTCTGTTTTGGGATTTTGTTTACACCAACAGGAAGTAAATCAATAACTGAAAATGAATAATTAACGCTTGACTGAAAACAACCTGTGTAATTTTAGTACGTAAAATAATGTGTATTGAAGAATTACCTTTTTAATCCGTCGTTGAATTTACTAAATGTAACAAACAGCTGATAAATACTGCTAATTTCCTGACCTGTGACCAGTTTACCACTGTTTACCGTCGCATTAAAATGTCACAGATGATGATTCTGTCCCTATGTTTTTGTAATAAAAATATATCATTTTTGTGAAAATTCAATTTTAGTGAAAATCCAGGCTAGCAATAGAATATAGATGGGTCAAATTTGTTAATTATGGGTTGAGAGTGTTCATGGCATACCAATTAATTAACTCAGACATGTTTTTAATTTTTTTAGCAATTATTTACAATATACTGGTCAGCTGTGATAAGAGAAGACTGTTCAACTGTTTTGACATATAGATCATTATGATTTGATTTATTTAAATAATATATTTTTAACTTAAATGGAGAACCACAAAATGAAAGTAAACATTTAAATTTATTGTATTTGAATTTTTTTTATTTATGCGTAGCACTTAAAAAACAAATAATACAAATATTTAGGAAAATTTGTAGAGAAGTAAAATATTATCTGTGGTAGTTGAAGCTGTAAGTTGGTCGTGGATATTGGCCTGGGTAGCTCAGTGGTAGAGCTCCTGACTAGAGCTGCATATGTCCCAGATTCGATTCCTGGACCACCCATATATGTTTTGACATTTTTTTTGCTCATTACTTCTCCTTTCCAACTACATCTGCACATCTTTTATGAAAGGTATAACAGACATGGAAACCTTCACTAGATCCATCATTTCCCCACGAAGGGAATCAAAGCTTGTACCGGTAAGTTATTGCTAATTTTTTATTTTTAATTGTATATAATTTAAAAAATAATGCTTTTAATATATATTTAATTATTTATTTTCAGGAATGTGAGATTATAGTTGGCATTTTTTTTATAGTATGTTCTTGATAATATTATGATGTATATGTCACCTATGCTCCTCTCCCTATGGAATTGCTATGGTGACCTTACATGTTAACCCCCAAAAGTGAAAAAAGAGGCAGATTTAGAACCCAAAAGAGGTAGCAGTGCGCGCAGTCTTTTTCGCATATATTTTAAAGCACATATTTTTGTACTTTATATGTAGATAGGGTATCTGATTAGTAATTAAGAATATCAACTAAAATAAAAAAGAGTTTAGTAATATCAACACATGCAAAAAAAAGTTTGCATGCATTTACTATCAAATTGTTCAAGCTCTTTTTTGGTGGAAAAAATCTTTGTGTGCAGAGACTTAAACAATTGCCATTGTTCAGTAAAAATAGGTTTAGTTGCCAAAATTGAACGAATAAGAGAAGTAAGAACTAGTAGTAAATCGTATATTCTTTTTCAATATCAAAAACGATGTTTACATGCTTATCCAAATCATGCAGTGTTGCAATAAAATGCAAGTCAAGTTTACTTTTATGGCCAAGTTAAAAAATATATTCTCTCATCATTAAAACTACGTCATTCAATGTAAAACACAAGCTTGAAATCTTATCATTCCTCAGCCTTAAAAAAGCGTTTGCATGCCCTTGATTCAAATCACACACTAATTTCAAACCCGACAAGATTTTTGGAACACAATGACTTCCAAAATGGCCATCTATCAAAACAATGAACATATTTTAAAGAAAAGTGGTAGATTTTCTAATAAAAGCAGTAGGCGGGAGACAGAGTTAAAACGCGTTGGACTTCTGCGTAAAGTGGTAGAGTTAACATGTATGATGGTGACTGTAATTGATGACATAATCTAAAGTCTTCACACTGAAAGTATTAACTGTGTTTAATCAGATTAGATTTAAAAATAAAATTGTTTTTTGAACATCTCATCTTATCACAAACCAATGGAGATCCAAAATTTTCCCACTAATGCTTTTTTTTTTGTTTGCTATATATTGTTTTTGTTTTTTGGTAAGAAGCTACCAGATGCAAAGATACTAGATGTGTCTTGTGGAAACTTGAGGGGAAGGCTACACAGAGAATTGTTCACCTGTCCTGGAATACACAGAGAATGCATCGAGCTAGAAGACCAAAGTTTTGTCACTCCAAAGAAGTTCATGTACATGGGTGAAAAAGCAAGGTTAAAGGACTGGAAAAATGCCGTAAGGATAAATGGTGTTCAAGTCAGGTAGACTCTTCAGTCATATTTTCTACAAAAATTTTTTGAAATTTTCTTGTGAAATTGAGAGGAAAGTTTCTTCATATGAGGAATTTCTCTTCTAAAGGAAACACATAGATGCAGGACATTTAACGTTTTGGAATCATGAGAAAATGTGCACAGGGAGGTGCCAGGCCAGAACAGCAATGCGCCCAGATGCCATCGTCGTCAACCCTCCCCCCACTAGCTACCAACCCCCAGTCACCCTGCTGACCACCACAGCAGAAAACGGAACCATGAAAATTCAGGTGTGTGTCTGCCAACATTTTTCATATCATCCCTGCTATTATAAGTTATTGTTATAAATTTATTAATATTCTTCTATATAGTTCTTACCAACAAAAAGTCCAACAAGACGGACATGTTGCCCTCAGCCTTTGCACTCTGGCAAACATTTGTGTCTTGAGGTCCAACAAATGATATTTTGCCCTCATACCCAGTCAATAACTGTATAATAGTAACAAAACTGTCATTTTAGTATCAGTTGTACAACTTCTTGCCTATAAAATAAAGTTTAAAAGGAACTCTTTTCAAACATTTAAAAAACAAATATTGCTCGTTTTGTATGACTTTGTTAGTTACCGACAGTGGTGTTAGTAAAATCCACAGTGTAGTAAGCTGAAAAATGGGAACACACTCTGTAAAATTACGACTATCAAAGGAGGAAATTGATGGGTAAACAATAAACATTTTTTTTTTAATACAGAGTGTTTCCGGTGGCGATGGAGTTCCGTGGGATGAGGATGTCTCAGAGGAACAGGAGGATATTAAGCCAGATTTGGAACAGCTCCAACTCCAAATGATCGAGAACATGAACCAGGCGCAGAAAAATATCCAGTCAACCCTCAATATCAGGTCCCCTGTGGCCTACCCTGACTTTCAGGGGGACACTACAGATGAGGGTAAGAATTGACCAATGGCTTAAAATTGTCTTTCGGAAAGTAAGCACAAGTAGTACAGATATATTGTAATATTGCATTTATTTGGTGGTATATTACAGAGGATGAGCAACCAGGTAAAAAAAAAAGATTTTCAGCCCATTTTATTCTTATTGTTTTGCACTGAATTTATTGTTTTTCAGTTGTATGTCTTCTCTTTTTTCGCACATTGGTATTTTAATTACATGTAAAAATTCTGGGGATAATTATATGAAGTTTGAGTTTGTCAAGATTATTGATTTGATTCAGGTATTTTGAACATCTGATTATCAGATGAAATTTTTTATTTCAATTTCAATGAATTCTGTGAATTTATGATTGTCATATTTCTAATTTACTGACTAAAACTATGATTGAATGAAAGATTTCTAAGAAGTACATGTTTTAAAAAAAAGATTTCATAAGCCATTTTAGTTTTCTAGCACTTGCTGCATACATCTCTCTTTTTATATTGTAGAAGATAGAATGCTTTGGAAGGGGATTGTTGAATTGGGATTGGTGGATGAGTTTTTCAGAGAAATCAAGGCATCACTTGATGTCCTTAAAAACAGAATGGTCAGACGAATGGTTCCTTTTGAAGGTAGGATATTGCATCTATCAGCATGCGTGGATCTAGAGTGGGGAGGGTCTGGACCCCCTCCCCCCTGGAAAATTCAAATTTCTTAAATTTACATAGTAAAAATATCCCTCGAAACCAACCACCCACCCCCCCACCCTGAAAAATTTTCTGGATCAGCGCATGTATCAGTATTGATTCTTTTTAAAGAGTTTTAAATTTATTTGATTTGAAACTTACTTTGAATTGAAATTATTGAATTCGTAAATTATGTTCTGTTTTCTAGATACGCGAGCAATATCTGTGATTGTGAAACAGTTGGGACTTATGTCTAAATTAAAATACAAACTGGAAGCTCATCAAATTGATATGGAGAGACAAAGACTACGACTTGACAGAGAAATGGAAGGTACATAATAAAGAGTTTTCTCCTCTTTGTTTTTGAATTGAAAAACTTTGAATGAAATTATAAATATTAACAATAAATTTTAAAAATTGTCCATTGTTATATTTGGGATCTTCTTTTTCTTCTACACTAATTGTTACACTTAAAAAAATGATTTTAAATGTTATTTCAGATTTGCAGAGGAAAGTGAAAGAATATGAACAAAAAAAGGAGGTACTGAAGAGAAAGAGTGAATGTTTCACCCAGCTATTGGACATGGCTAAAAAAGATTCCATGCCCGATGCCAAGAGGAGTAGGTCTGATGAGAGTGCCTCCCCAGTCCAGATGATTTTTGCCAACGCAGCCTCTCTGTCCAATTCTGATGTAGAGGAGGGTTATGGGGAGGAAGGGGAGGAGGGGGAGGACTTGTCTGTGTTAAACAGTGATAGTGTTACTCATGTTCGCACCACTAAAAACGACTCAGACAGTGGAGTGTGTATCGAGTTTGAAAATGAGAGTCGGGACGTGAATGAACAGGATAATTATTCAGGAGAAAGTGACGGTCACTCACAACATCTGGCAGCAGCTGAGGAGGAAAAAGCACCGAAAATTCAACCGAAAGTTACGAAGGTCAGCGAGCGAGTCAGAAAAATGCCCCGACCAAGACGGAGCACTCAGAACAAGGAATTTGTGTCGTCCGAAGACATTCCAGAATGAGACTGTGAAATCCATTTTGTGTTGGTTTTTTTTTGTATAGACATGAGATGTTAGGATGCAGCTTTTGCTAATTCAAAATATGCAATATTTAAGATTTATATATAATTATGTATTGATTTCATCATATCAAGTTTATTTAACAATTGCATTGGGGTCTCCACATACATGTACAGAAAGGCAATTTAGGAAATGCTTTGCCAAATATCATTTAGTAATCTTTGTTCCAAATATCGTAATCTTTATAGAATTCCTTACATTCCTTAAAGAATTTTGAATAAATCACTTCATTGATTCACTTTACAGTTGTCATACACACTGAATAGATCTCTTAAAAAACTACCATTTATATATTGCTCTTTTTGTATTATGTATTTTTTTCACATTTATGATAGAATGAAGGTTTTTTTCCATAGAAAATTTTTTTTTATCAGGATTGGTTTTTAAGCACAGCACTGTCATATTTGCAGTGTACATGTATTCATAAAACTCACCATACTGACTAAAGGTATTTATTATGCTTAATACTATATATTGTTTTATTCTTGAAAAAAGAATGATTTTTGGTGCATTGTATACGCATGCACTTTGTTAATTATTAATTTACAAGGTTTATTTTGGATAAATGAATTTAACAAGCAAGATATTGAAGAGCAAATGTTTTGTATGAAATCATGTATCTATTTTCATCATTTCCCCCTTCCATTGACTTTTAAAAGATATATCTCTGTGGGTATCTGTGACATTTCAGTCCGAGGGAAAACAAATATTTTTGTGATATTATATATTTAATCTTGAATGATATTTAAATGAATTTTTCAAAAGATCTTTTAAGATTTCAAATTATGATTTAAGATAGGGGAAGGGACAAATGGTACCAGATTTATACACAACACCTTTTCAGTAATCATGTCCATTTATTAATAGTGATATACAAACAGGAGTTTGTAAACTTAATAAAATAATTTTCTTAGTTCTTTTCATCTGATTGGGAACCATAGGGCTTGTTTCTCTCTCATATACATACATTTTGCAGAGGAAGTCAAGTATATTTGTTATTTTTTCTTCAGAAATCCATATTAATAAATTTGATTTTGAAAGAAGTTTGGTGAAATGTTTTACAAGAACATCCAAGTTGCTTGGACTTTGGTCTTTGAAAGATGTTTTAGTAAGCAAATCCATTTTTCAAAAGAATATCATGGACAACATTGAAAAAATGGGATTGACCTCAGACTTGGAATTGGCTGTTTTCTCCTATGCAATATGCTAATCTTATCAGCTATAAATCAATAATTTAACCTTTAAAAAAGATACCATAATAAAATTATGATACATATTGTATTAGGCTCAAAGAAAAAATAACTTTGTACATGTTATATTACTTACTAAGGTTTGATTGATCAGAAAAAAAAAGCTGCGCATACATAGTCAATTCCAAATTATATATTATAAAACACAGGTTCAGTGTAAACTAATTATTGAAAGGTACTTAAATAAACGTTTTTAATCCAACTGAACACAGCTAAGAAATGTGTTTGAGGGCAGTTTTAAAAAGTTTAAGAAATGTAAATATGCTTGTGCAGATAAATTGACTTCAACATGTTGAAACTGGTTACATTGTGATTCGGTTTTGTCAGTAGCTGCATGAACTCAGTCGATTACAAAAAAAAATAGGGGAGATAATATTCAGTTGAGGTAAATATAAGCACTTGAATTAACGGACGAGAACCTTCGAGTAGGAAGCTAAAATATGAAAACCATCGGATTAACGTACAGTATTTGTTCCAAACGAACGAAAAATAAGTATTTTAAGACCTCTCAGCAATTTTACGGAAACGGACTAATGCTGACTGACTTGCAGAAAAATATAGAAAACGATAGTTTACAAAATTATTCAAACTCTTTAATCTATATTCAACAATAAATATGTAAACGCAACATACATGTACATGTAATTCTGAACAACTATATAATGTAGAATTGAACGGTGACTACAAAATCCACCTCCACACACATCTCCTATACATTTAGATTGAACGGACTCTCCAACATTTGGTAATTGTGCCAAACGTTACTTGCAGCTGCCCTATATGCCAAGACAATCGTTGCATTACTGCAAAATTCATATTTCCACAACTAAGTTTGCGTATGTACAAAATTTACACTACACTTCATTTGTAGGCTTGACCTTAATAAATTAATTCAACGTAACAAAAGAGAATTGACCTCTTTATGTTAAAGACCAACGTAAAAACTAAAGTTCAGTATCAATTTACAATTCATTTCTTTAATACTAAATTAATTACCAGTGCCAATTCTTACAGGATCTACTATAAATGCTTACACATGTACTGTAATCTAACAAAAAAATGATGTTCTGGTTCCATCGTATACTTGTTTAAAAAAAGAGGTAAATAAGCGATTCCCTAATTTCAACTGTAAATAATTCGGGGTAGTCGACTTGAAAGTATTGGAATGAATGCTAACCTGTGATACTGAAATGCGAAGAGAGCAATCTAGCTTACTTTTCTGCCCTGCTTTGCTTAAAAAAAAAACCTACCATTGTTAATCTAACAATGAACTTAATATTAATATTAAAAACTCAACAAACAACTCAACAGAAACAAACGTCCCTGGATTTAAGTTCCATTTTAACGCCATGAACGTGTATCCCGAAATAAGAAGTACAAATATTGCGATGCTCATTCCTGGAACGTCCCCAAGAATCGCTCGCACGCTACCACTCTCGTCTGCTTGTGCGATATCGTCCGTACAAACAGCGTGTCGACAGATTTCCCTAGTAACTGATCCACAGGGTCTTTTCCTCAAAGAGTTCACTGGATGTGCTACGTCACCGTTCTGTTTCACAGTTTGCGACGAGCACGAATTAGTGCAAGTGTTCGCATTGATATCGCGTTCATTTGCGCATGCGCCAACTGGTCTTTCATGAGGCGAGAAGTTTCTATTCTCGAATATGAGATTTTGTTTTATAATATTTTCCATTTCTGAGTCCGAGTCACTATTATCATGGAGATGAATTG
The DNA here is from genome assembly GCA_016163765.1 of Magallana hongkongensis. Classification (NCBI taxonomy): domain Eukaryota; kingdom Metazoa; phylum Mollusca; class Bivalvia; order Ostreida; family Ostreidae; genus Magallana; species Magallana hongkongensis. The sequence goes on from WFKH01011801.1 coordinate 43,083,967, forward strand.
GAAAAGTACAATGTATGTAATTTCCTGGTAAAAATACGTCATCTTCGTCGGTATCCATATCTTCAAAGTCGTCATCTGCGTAAAAACAAAACAGGAAATTCATAAATTGACAAATCTTCTTGTCACTTTTGAGAAGAATAAGTGCATAACAAATGTATATTGAACTCTCTTTATACTGATAGTTATCTTTTCTACAGCTTGTAAAACCACTCCTTCAAATAAATGTGTCAAAATTATCTGGCAACAGAAATGCGATGCCACCATCTTAGCTAGATAAAGGGTTAGCATGCGCTATTATAAGAAAGCTGGCTAAATACAATCCCTGCGATCTAATATGTCAGATTGCATAATCCTCAGTGCGGTTAGTGAAACTGAAAATGATACATATGTGGCTAAGTATGCCGAATTAGTAGAAATAAAGAAGATGTTACTGTTCGAAAAAAATCATAGCGCTGAAAGTCAAGTCAGTTTTATTTACTAAGAGCAAATTCAGCCACCGAACGCTATACAGAAAAAATTACATATACACCCAAGGGTATAATTTTTAGGCACTGTGATATTTTAGATAATATGCTATATGTACAGTGAACGCACATTTTGAGTTTTGATTATTCATAATTGTACTTCTCAATTTCATTCATGTTTCAAATCAATTGATTTTGTTCGACACTTTGATATACATGCATTAGTTACACTGCAAAGATATAGAAGAGAGAGAAAACGCAAACTCGTATAATATAGTGAAACCTGCAGCATATGACAGAAACATAAACCAATATGATCTGCTTTCCTGCAAACAAAAGCTTAATAAATGAGCCTTCAGTTTATTAGACATTCTGTTTATACAAGGGGTCTAAAGAACTTCAAGAATCGCAATATCCCGGATGTTGGAAAAGCTCGGCGGCAGCGACAGCAGCAGACATTTTACACAAACCCACGATGCGTGTTCCGTGTAGTGTCAAACATACCGCAGTGGGGGTTTCTGGCCTAAAACTTGGCTTTCAGTTTGGTTCGCACTATATATATAACATGCGCTGTAACAGAAAAGATTGTGAGTCTCGAGCCAAAGACAGAGAGAGGGCATGTCCAAGCTGTCCTATATGTACAGAGAAAAACAAGCCAAGATATCTACTGTTAGAACTACTGTCGTTATTTTACTGAAATGGAACACCATTGCTAAGTTAACAACTGTTCAAAGACGTTTCAAAAAGTGGTGATTAAAAGTGACATTAGAGAAAAAAAAATTACAATCTAATGGTAATCTAGTGCCCTCAGATTAATAGCTATACTCCAAATTGGAAAGCGTCACTCTATGTGATAAAGCTTTGAGGAATAATTTAAAATTGTAAAGCTATTTCATACCATAATAATTTACAGCAAAAGCCTGGTCATAGAGAAAGTCTGGCCAGGTCCGGTTCTTCCATCTTGTTCCACAGTACAGTGAGGTCAGAGGTGAATCCGGCTGGATCCGGAAGAACTCTGCTTCTTCTTCCTCTTTTTCCACTTCCTCTTTGATGACCGGAAACGTTTGAGAATGTGGTAAAAACCCATTTGTCTGTTTCTTTGATTTCTCCTTTTTGATGGCTGCAAGATTTTCATTGATTTTATGTATACATATGGGAGTTTAATATCATCCCGACATGTATATTTTTATGATAACAATGTTTTTTTTTTTCCATAACCAATTTATTTCATATAAATATATAATCCATTTATTATTATTTTTCCAAGATCAAACTATTTCCCTTAACTTGGTGTACACAAATTTCCAATTCTATACTAGTATCATACTCAAATAAAAAAGAAATTGTACCAAGGTTAATGTATTTTTCTTGTAACACTTTGTTTATCTTTTAAGAAATTAATGTCCTGCAATTTGGAAAAAAAAGTGAACAACATTGAATTGTACTTGAAGACAAAAATGAGCTCCCAATTTTCAAGGCCAAATGACGTCATGATGTAGGAAGTGTTTTGGCTAAATTCGTGTTGTATCGAGTGTTCGTGTCATTAATGATGTTTTTTGCAGAAACCAGAGGAAGTTTTCTTGTCTGACTTCGACGAAGGTGACAAAGACATCACCACACATCGACTGTAACGATAATGTAACTAGGTCGTGGTGGCTAGAATTCTTGTAGGTGAGGGGAGGGGGGATAATGTAGTTTTCTTGTTCATATTTTCGCAATTTATTGTTAAAACCTGATGAGAAAGTTTTTAACAACAATCGAGAGAAATGGTTACATATGACTGTATTATCAGGGTGATATTTTCATGAAAAAATCTGTTTAAATGTGATCTTTTTTTATATTGACTATGTTATTTTTGTTGTTTCTTGGGTTTTTTTTCACGATTATAACTATTGACAATATCAACATATAAAGTATGAAAATGTCGTATTGTTTTTTCTTTCCATTTGCGTTTCTTTATCCATGAGGTTATATTATTTGTTAAAGTTAATTTATAGATTAGTCATACATATTACTTTGCCTTTCAATTCATTTTGCCAATTTCGCAAGCAATTTATTAATTCTCTACTTTTTATCAAATACAGTCTCTTCTATTGGCATCGCTGTACACGCATTGATAATATAAATACACGAAAATATTAAAACTAAATTATAATTACACATATGTATTAATAATAAATGATAATTTTACAATGGTAGATAATGCTAGTAATAATATAATGAATGTATTAATAGTAATAAATGATATTACATGAATACTTTTTCATGTGGTTACACCCAAATCGGATTTAATGAAAATATTTTGTTATTAATAAAATGTACTTAAACAACAAGTAAGCTATTTCTGTGTAATACTGGCCAAAGTCATGACTGATAAATATGCTTTATTATTTTCTTTAGAAGCAGCCATAATTCACTACCTCATCACATGCTACGATCTATTCTAAACGATCTCGCTTCATAGCTAACATACTGAGAGTACTCTTGACTACGTCTGAACATACCGGATGACAAGAATCCAAAATCAAAAAATCTCTCTCTCTCTCTCTCTCTCTCTCTCTCTCTCTCTCTCTCTCTCTCTAAACATGTTCTAATTATCATTCGTTAAGATGAATTGAGAAACTAGTATTTTGTAGTTTATCAGTAAAAATAAAGGATGTGCTCATTCACTGTGGAGTAATTGTATAGAGTTTAACGACTTTTTTCATTAAAGACTAGCACATACATGTAGATCAAAGATAGAACTGTTTATAAAGTGAGATAGCCGGATATTTGGGTTTTATTCTCTCATTAGTACGTTCTCTCGAATTCTTAATAATGTCTTTGATGCAATTATCGAAAAACGGCTTGTGTGTGTATTTTTCATTTATATACATGTAAAAATCACAAAATTTATGCCAAAAACCCGCCGATATAAAACAAAAAGTTCTTTTTAACTTACTGATTTTTTTTAGCCAAAAAAAGTCACATAGCAAAGGCGAATGTCTACGGAATGTGGCGGCAAGAGAAACGATGGATAGATGAGCGTTTACCAAACCAAGTGCACAGGCCCATTGCATGGTCAAGAGTCGTGCTTGCAGAATACCTACATGTTAGCAATGAGCAACCACTTACAGTGAATAAATGAATGAATGTTTGCTTCCGCGAGCTATGGAGAACAAGCTAACCTCTGCACAAATGATGCCGTTATTTGCAGTAAATTGTAATAGAATTATCGACACGGCTTTCGCTTTGGCAGCTATTCCAAATGAGCTGTCGCTCGATCCGTAATGATCTGCAAATTTATGACACTGCACCGATGGCATCCATATGTTGCAACCGGTCGAAGTGATAGGGGCTCGTGGTTTGTTTTTTTGTTCTTAATGCTGCATGAATCTCGGGGTTAAGAATTGTTTATTTTTATCATTTTCTAACAGGCGGTTATTCTGGTGTACGTTGTCTACCAAGAGGTGTCTTGGCAACGAAATGGTTCCGCTGAAGAGCTTATTTTTTTTAATTAACATGTTCTTAGAATGAACTGCCAAATGCATGGATTAGTTATACACTTATATGTGTTTTCTATAACCATTGATTTCTATTATCTTCAGTTTAAATATCACGATTTAGCTAAACATATCTACATGTAATGGTACGTTTAATACGGCATAATGATATATCGTAAAACATATGACATGTTAAAAATATGTTAGTTACTAGTCTCATGGCAATGCTATACACATCAGCCTATAAACATCAAGTAATTTCACGTAAACACACACTACTATATAGTAACAAGCATTGATTAGGAAAAAAGCCTTTTCAATCATTTCCAAAAACGTTTCTTGAAAGCAACGTTGCATTGAGCATGCAATACAATCATTCTCTGCCTCTGGCAACAAAAGCACTATACAACTCATCAAATGCAGCAGAACAGAGCGACACTGAAGAATCTATCGCTTGCATGGCCCTGTCATATTGTTTTGTTAATCACCAAAAGTACCGGGAGAAAAAAAAACCCTAAAAAATCATTATACTAACAACAACGTATATTAAATACCGTATCTGACGCCTTCATGCTACTCTCTCACAAAGTATGACTTGGCTATGGAGGCGATTTCTATTCACTAGATGATTCAAATTATACTATTTTTTCATTTTTTTGTGGGGGGTGAGTGGGGTTTTTAAAGATGTTCATAAAGATAATACTGCATGTACTTTAAACATAAAGTAAAATTGAATCTATATCCTTTCAATTTCACTTTCAAGAATGACTAAGTGTTTAAAAACATAGTAGCCACTTTAATTTCAAAAATACCTTGTGATTTTTTGTGACTTGAATACTTAGCGAGCGATTCATACAAAGTATGTACTTGTATTTGATATCATTTCAAGGGAATGTGCATGTAAACATACAAAAAAGGAAGACTATCATCCAACTGTCTCAACTTGTGTCCAATGCTTTTGAATTAATTGTGTCAAGGTTTATTCGATTCAATAGATTTCCATCATATTTATATGTGAACCTTTTGTTAATGAGAAAATATCATCTTAAGAGTTTACTTCTAATATCACAAGAACTGATCGAGGATGTTATTAACAAATTGTTTCCTTTTTTCAAGAGTAAACGGAAAAAAGATTTTGAAATCATTTCAGAACTTGAAAGGTTTTGGTTGTATAATTTCCTGCTTTAATTTCAAGAAAGAAGTTACGTCAATTGACTGGCTAAAAGATGGATTATAAATGCTGGAATTTTGTCTTAAACTAACATCCTGGTGCTCTCTTCGGGAAATTGCGAAGCAGAAATAGGCCATACGTACCAAAAAAAAAAATGCATCCGCACACCAAAGGCAAGCAAAAGCGGACCCTAAGATCTAAAGGGAAAAAATTCTAATACCTTTGACTGCTAAATAAATCGTACTCGAGGACGAACCTTCGACATTCTCCGCCCGACATCGGTACGCTGCTTCGTCTTTTTTCGTGACATCACTTATTTTCAACGAGTATTCACCGTTGTCGACAGTTTCCGCCAGATATCGGGTATCATCGGGTAAGGTATCGCCGTCTTTGGTCCAAGTTATGGTCGGGTTCGGAAAAGCAACCACTTTGCAATCAAAACACACTGTTGCTCCTTCATCAACTGTTATTTCCTGTGCTAGCCGTTTGACGAATTCGGGTGCTGGAATTAACGTATTCAAAGCAGTGTATGAGTTATAATTTCAAACGACGCTAGTTACACCTAATTCTCATAGATGAATATTAAACTGAACTTAATACATAATATATATTATAAAGTCAGAATAAAGTAAGACATGAAAAAGTTTCATCTTAACGGCAATTTTTTCTTCAACTCAAGGAAACTCGGTAAAATGTGCGGCCATAAATATAATCAGCACCACCTTGGTTTTTTAGAGATATCTGGGTTTTTTCATCGCTTGTTCTAGATCCTCTTAAACAAAAAAACTGATATGTTTATTCAATAGGCAACAATCAAAGGATCTAAAACATGTGTGCAGACCTGTTTTAAGTATGATGTTTAACCGTTATCTTAGTATTGCAAGTTTATCTGAAGACAAAATAAAACCTTGAACCCTGCATGTAGCCATGTACATTATAGTCTATGGAAACACCGAAGTTGAAGGGAAGAAAGGAATAGGTAATGATTTAATTTGCCGTATCTGTTAAAATTCTAAGTGTACGTAATTAATGTAGGGCGTGAAAGGGTTTTGTAGTGAGTGGGTACGGTAATTAGTTATGATGTTTTACAACAGTTTGCACCTAAAAAGCTGCTTTGTATGTTGTCTACAGGTTGTTAGAGAGTTCACAAAATAAGGTTAGTGTTGAAAAAAGTATGTCATTTCATACCCAAGTATGTATAACGATCTTCTGTTAGACCTGATATTTCAATGTTAATTCTCCGGTAATCTTAATCCCGGAAAAGTCGAAACATCGTATTCAGTTAACATCAAAGGCTGCAATTGGAGATGCTCTTCAGGTTCACGCCTAACAATTTCAAACGTCGATTAGACCAAACTCTATATTGAGTGTGGACATGCATTTATATTATGTAAGAAATTCCCTATGGCACCCTGCTGTTCCGTTCTAATCTTCATCGAACCAAGACGTTTTCTGCTTGATAGAACATCATCGTCATAATGTAGGGGGTCTTTTATGATCACATACCAATATTAAGATTCCGAAGCCCTGTCTCACTGTCGTTTAATGGGATATATTTGTATATAGCTTTGCCTTAAACTGCGACGGTACTGTACAAGAGCCTGTGCGTGACTAGTCATCTTTTGGTTTCTGATTTCAGAGATAAAGAGCTCTTCGAGGATTAGCCATACTCTGAGATGATCTATGGGCGTGCTTAATCCGAAATACTGCGTGTTCAACGAAATAAGGAGAACATTTTAGACATGATTTACAAAATGAACAGTTTTTGGTAATGGTGAATAGGATGTACATATGTACACCTGTATGTCTAATCAGTATGCGCAATACACACTATTTATCAAGGGTATATATAAAACTTAAAACCATATAACACCTGCTACCAGCTGGAAAATAAATAAATAAATCCAGAAATCCCCAACTTATAGGCAGATGGGGAAAATGTTAACAAAAAAGTTGGCTTTATTGACTTTTAAGCGTTCCACAATTCATACCACGTTACCATTTGCCCGATTTCTTTCGGACATAAAATTCTTCAGTCTGAGTAGATCGGTTGCATTTAAAACGGATTTCTTATAGTTTTTTGATTAAATCACCGAGTTCTACATATCACTTAGCTATCAACACAACATTGGAAAAAAATCGCGAAACACGAAGCACCTGTCATCTTTAACCTTGAAAAGGCGTTTTGTTTACAACAAACTTACCTCTATACAAGGAACGCTTTCTGGCCAGTCTAAGTGGTCCTCGCCTCTCCACCCGTGCAAGAATACTCTCAATGTCCACATCATTAAAATCACGGTCAACCTCCGCTGGTTCTACTCGAGCCATTGGAAAAAAGCGACCAATAATATGTCCCAACAAACCCCAAAAGAAATTATTCTGTTAAAGCTGGAACGGCCGAAACGAGGAAGGAGGAAAAGAAGAAAGTTCCTTCCATCCTTGCCTCAACTAATAAACAAATACTAGATCAATGATCGCCAAGATAAACCCCGCCAGCTCCCTCATAGCTACAGAGGCTGGCTAAAAATAGTCCATGATCTCGAACTCATGCTCGGGAATTTTCGGCTTACGTTTTGCAATCAAAACGTTGCTCTGACGATTTCTTAGGTTATTGTTTATAATTAACTTCGTACTTGGTTTTAAGACCAAGGCAAAGGAAAGGAAAGGAGGTTGAAAGGAAAAGAGAAGAGTAAAATGGTTACCGCCTCGCAAAGTAGCTTACCATGTTTATTTTTGCTCGAAGCTTTTGCCGTCATATCTAATATGATTTGTATTTTTTTTTTATCATTGAATAAGGCGTATTTTCCAGTCTTTATCGGACGATATTGGATTCGTGCTAAAGACATTAAGGAATGGGAAAGGAAAATGCTTAATAGTTTCACGATTTTATTTTGAATTACTTCATGCAATTGTTGTATTTCTTGAAACGTGAAAAATTATATAAGTCGTGGTTTGATTTTACTTGATCAAAATAATCAGATGTTCTGCTTTTAAATATTTAGCAGTATAATTGTATAATCTTCAGCATTATACGAATTAAAACCTAATAAACCTGAATAGAATTACTGTAAAACATCCCTGATAGAAATAAAGTTGAACTAAGGAAAAACAGCACTATGGTTTTGCATTCTTGAGATGCAGAATTAGAAGTGCGAATTTTCACCCGATTTTCATTCGACTTGCTTATATATATATTTCATAAGTCAATAAGAGTTCCTAGTATGCTACATACCGGGTATGTAACATACTGTGGAATCATTTTTTATTCGTGGGGGTCAATGTTCGTGGGTTACAAAAATGTTACTGATTCGTGGGGGCGTAATTTCGTTGGTAGCAGGTTCGGGGTAATTTTAATTTATACTAAACATTAAATGATTGTATATACGTTCGTGGGGATGTAAATTCGTGGGCAAGGGTTACCCACGAAAGCCACGAACACTGGTTTCCCGCGAACAATGATGATTCCACAGTACTAGGAACACCTTTTTTTTTTTATAAATTAAGACAAAAGAATAAATTATGATTTGAATTTTATTTTCATTTCTATGTTACAGGTCCTGAAGTCGTTGACGATTTTCACACAGCTCCACATGGAAAACGAAGGAAGAAAATAAACACCTTCTGTCCTGCAAAATTTTATAGAAGATCATAATTAGTTAATTAATTTTTATAAAGCATAAGGATTTGCTGTTAAAAGAAATTTATCAAATCTGTTGTAAATAAGGTTTTTATACTTACTGGTACAAAATCGTTTCCTAATCTGTTCTAGGTAACCGTTTTACTGAAAGAAAAAATAGGATTATCTACATTGGTGACACTGTAAACAAAAATCTAGGTTTAAATCATTAAATGTGTGATTATTAAGAACACTTACATATCTTTTTGGCATCATGATATTATTGGGCTTGTTGTTATTGCCCATGTTCATGGTGTTGCCGCTATGAGCGTTGTTGTTCATGGGGGCAGCGTTCATCATGTTCATAGCATTAGCCATGTTCATGGCGTTAGCGTTGTTGGCGTTGTTGTTCATGGGGACAGCATTCATCATGTCCATAATATTAGCCATATTCATGGCGTTAGCGTTGTTTGCTTTGTTTTTCATGGGGACAGCATTCATCATGTTCATAGCATTGGCCATGTTCATGGCGTTAGCGTTGTTTGCATTGTTGTTCATGGGGGCAGCGTTCATCATGTTCATGGCATTAGCAACGTTCATGTTGTTACCGTTGTTTGGCATATTATTAGCCATATTCATTGCGTTAATTGGCATGTTGTTGTTGTTTGGCATCATCACTTCTGGTTCGGGATAGGGCATATCAATTGGCATATTAATTGGTACCATATCAGTTACCATGTTATTTCCCATAGCATTGGCATTATTTGCCATGTTATTGGAATTCATGTTCATTCCATTGACCATTTCCATGATCATCATGTCCATTGCATTAGCGTTGTTCATTGGGGCATTCATTGGCATGGTCATACCATTTCCGTTGTTCATGTTCATACCATTACCTTTGTTCATTGCATTGACGGCGTTCATTACAGCATTCATATTATTGGCGGCATTCATTGGCATGTTCATGGCATTAGCGGCGTTCATATTTCCGGCGTTCATGGCATTTCCAGTGTTCATTGCATTGTTCATACCATT
>WFKH01011801.1:43093747-43155412 GCA_016163765.1 Magallana hongkongensis
TTCATTGCATTACCAGCGTTCATTGCATTGTTCATACCATTGATTGCGTTCATGGGAGGATAAACATCGTTCATTGGCATGTTCATCATATTAGCAGTGTTCATGTTATTACCGGCGTTCATGGCATTGGCGGCGTTCATGGCATTTGCGGCGTTCATGGCATTAGCGGCGTTCATGTTATTACCGGCGTTCATGGCATTACCGGCGTTCATGGCAATGGCGGTGTTCATTCCGTTTCCTGCGATTCCCATGTCCATCATTGGTTCCATCGAATTACCCATATTTGGAGATGGACGCTTTCCGTAAGCGGCTGCATTTGCAGAAACAATAAGAGCCAAACAGACCAGATACGAGAAAGTCATCTGTAATACAAAAAGTGTTACATTTGTAATACAAAAAGTGTTGCATCTGTAATACAAAAAGTGTTACATCTGCAATGCACGCTACCTTTAAAACATACGAAACACCAAAGAAGGTATTTTACGGTTATTGAGTTAACTGAGTAAAAATACTTTACCAAAAATCAGAATATGCTGTCAGGCAGTTTTTCAGCAATTGTCTTGTTTTCTAGTTTTTTTTAAGATTTTTTTTTCTCTCTCTGTAACTTGATAAATGATATCCAATCATTCCCTTACCTTGAAGTTGAGTCGGGTTCGATGTTGTACTGATGGAAGCTCTATGGTTCAGTGACGATTTGACCAAATGCACAGGGTCTTTTATAGCGAACCCTTCATGCTCTAGACAACCGGAAATATGAGACATTAGTGCACAACGTGCGACAAATGTCAGTTTTTCTCTTGTTTTACACATTGGTTAGCGAGTCAACATCAAACGGTTTAGATTTCGGAAGTTAAATTTCTGTTCTAATTTGGTTTTACTATTACTATGATTACATAATGGAATTGCTTACAAGGCATGGACGTACAAAGTCTATTTGAAATTTAGAGTATAGTCACTTGAAAATGTATGCCATTTGGTTTTCATACTTTGTACTTTAGGGAAGAATAAGGATTGGTTTTTATAAAGTTAAAGAGCTACTGTATACTATGGATGTTCTTAATAGAATCTTAGCTTTGTAAGATTATATTGCTTTCCTAAGGTAAGTAAAGGATTGTTTGATTTATTTCGGCATCAAAAATTAAACGAGGAATTTTGATAACAGTAATTTTTGGAAAACTGCAACACTTTTAAATTAAAAAGTTGTGTTTGAGAGTTACGCTATTTATGACACCAAATATACTATTTTCTACTCTGAACAAGAACTTTGTTAGTTCATGTGCATTGCAATTAGACACAGGTAAACTATATTCTTTTAAAACAATAATATATAATATAGCCTGAGTAATATTTAAGCAGTCATTCATATGTAAATGATTAGAAAAATCTAGTACTTATAGTAATGATGTAACATTTTTTTAAAATCTATTTTGAATTTTAAAACCCATTTTAAATGGAATTCTGAATAATCTGTAGACTTTGGTATCCACAGATGAACTTGAGAGTCAAGCGATAAAGGGAATATATTGTTCTCTTTTCTACGTCATTTTACTTGCTATATACATGTATCCATATAATTCCAGACATTTCCACAAATCCATTGCTCTAGTAAGCTTGTATATATTGTATAGCAAGTATTCCATGGTCATGTGCATATAAAATCCACCCTTGGACATTTCATTTTTAGTAATCATTCTCTTTAAACATGATAATTGCGTCAGAGTGTTTCTTTGCAACGCACGCTACCTTTAAAACATATAAAACACCAAAGAAAGCAATTTGCGGTTATTGAGTTAAGTGAGTAAAAACACCGTATCAAAGATCAGAAAGTAAGGTAGAAGTGTGGTGTCGGTCCGTACAACCCACTGTTTTTTATGTCACCAAATTATATGGAGAAATAAAGAATGTATTGTTTAATTACAAGTTTATTTTACACGTTCACCGTTTACGTTTGGATATTAAGTTCCATTGCGATAGAACTGCCATAAAAGAACTTTAACATTCCCACAAGTAAGAAGTTTTTGCACATGTACAAGATAAATCTCCCTAGGGATGCTGTGAGTGAAAGGTTACTTCACTACATTGATATTGAATAAATTACTGTGATATCGTCATTATTTGTTAAAAAGCAATTTTCGTTGATTTTGTTGACGATTCGATCCTCAATATTAAATAATTTGTTATGTTGAAGTGCAATTTATGATGCCATATTGTATTAATAAGATCATTGGGGATACACATTTACGTATTTACGTATTCTTGAAACTGATTTTCCCTAAAATCGAGAAAATTGATGCCCACAGATATGAATGAAATCGCAGTATATTGCTTTCATAAATGTTTCTCTCTCTCTCTCTCTCTCTCTCTCTCTCTCTCTCTCTCTCTCTCTCTCTCTCTCTCTCTCTCTCTCAGACATATTGTTTGTAAAGAGGTTTGGGTTTGAAGCATTCCTGTTTGGTTAGGTTCTGTCTATGCGTGTTTATCGAACACGGTCGGTTTCCGTTTTAGACCGCTTGTGGTCGTGGTTGGAATCCATGTCCTGTCGACAAAATCTTTAAACTCTAAAATTGCTCTGTACACGAGTTCCATGAATTTCGATATTTGAATTGAACTTGGCAAATATTTCAACGCAATTAAGTTTTAAACAGACATATAGTATAAACATAGTCGACATGGAATAAGGCTGACAAATATTCACCATGAATGAATATGTATATATGGAAGAAGATATATGATAATAAATCATGGGAATAAACAGTTCTTTGAATGGCAGACGTATGTAAATTATTAAGATATTGAATGCAAAATATCTTTGTATTTAATTATATTATTTTCCCATTTATTCGTAAGGTTTTAATTACAGTGCATTTTCCATACCATAAGCAAGTTTCCATTTATTCAAAATCTCGACTGAAACATACCCATACTGATTCATTATTTCCTAGGTATAACAATTTTTCTCATAGTCTTATAATTGTACATAATTGTAGGTTTTGGGTACAATTACATTGATTCAAAGTACGAAAAATAAACAGTAGCACACTTTAGTTCTGTGATTCTGGGTCTTTTTCCCTTGATGACAACAATCATTTTAGCATAATTAATATGTACACATTTTTTCATTTTCTTCTTTTATAGGGCATTTGGAGTGGACCTAAAAAGAACCTCAACACTATCAACTTTACCAACTTGTGTTATTGCCTAATATTCACGTGTTGTACAGCAATTTTCAAATATCCAACTAGAATTGAAGTTTGCCATTTTCAATAGTAAAGTACAGGATAAATTCTGCATACATTGATCCTACTTACACAATATTTTGTTGGATTATTTGCAGTTAATGTAATCTAAATTCCCTATATTACGAAACAACATACACCTGAATAAGTTCTCCTATTTTTAGGTTAAAGTGTTGTCGAACATTTTTTCAAGATGTCAACAAGACAGACTTGCAGTTCCTCCACAGCGGAAACATGCCCAACTTCCGGCATTTGATCACCATTGTAGAGTGTTTTCTCACACCATTGAGTATAAAATACCGAAGATATGTTGTCTCTTTTGTAGAAACGCAAAATTTTGCAGTGGTGACCGAAAATTCAATCATCTTGAACTTTTTCAATGGCAAATTACATTGTATATGCCTGTAATCACAAAATGGTTGCTATCGGATCAATGTGAAATATCATTATTCAAGATTTTTACTTTGCCCCGGTTATCAAAGTACAGAAAGGGGTGACTTGAATTTCATATTAAAATTCATTTTCAAGTACCTTTGTGTTTTTTGATTCATTTTCCCCATTCCGATTATTGTCCCGAAATACGCGTATTTGTTATAAATACTTAAATTAACTTTATACATTTATTGCATGATGGTGAGGGAGATATGAAGATTTATTCCCTCAGGGAAAATCATATTTCCCGACGAGAACGCCCGAGGGAAATATGATTTTTCTGGGGGAATAAATCTTCATATCTCCCAAACGTTCATGCGGTAAATTGTTTATTATGCCGAAGGACAGGTGATAATTATATATCATACATCGTGTTCTAATCGTTTTTCAACTCTTCTAAAGATAAACGTCGTGAATGTTTACCGGTTTTTTTTCTATGTTATTTTCTCATTTTCCAATAATTCAAATTAATTAGTTTTCTGATATATAAGGATTAAAAATGTTAATAAAATTTTAGAATTAATCATTTGATTACATCGTATGCTTATTCTCGGGATTTTTCATAAGCATGGAATGAAAATTCACGTGGCTTCCGAAGGGGTTGGATATGATGAAAATATGACAATGACAGGGAAATATAAAGTTTTATTGCCCTGACACGTGATTGTCTAGAACTAATCAGGTTACGCGTTATATAGAATTATTATACTGAGGTATAATAATAACTTTTATTTGAATCAGACCTTTTATACATGTTAGATTTGCCCAGTAACAATGAGAACGAAAGAGTTGAAAATAAAACAGGGCGACACATCGATAGTTTCTGTATGCATTCAGTACATCGGCTATTCTAGATAGCTACTGGTTAACATTTTCTATTCAACCATTTCTTGACTCGCTACCCTTTTAACTTAATTAAATCTTACATAACGTGGGCAAGTATCTTTAAGTTTACACTGGAATCATTTATCTTGAATGAAATAAACAATTTTTTGTTTTTAATAAATAAGATTCATTTACGTTCATTTTTAAGACACTCCTCCTTCTAATCTGACTCAAATAAGCATGAGTAGCAACATATTTTATGTTAATTGTTCACTATGGATCCCTTTAATATCCCTTTTTCATGCATTACATGAAGTTGTTTTAAGAAGGCTGGATTAACATATTAACCATCAGATCTACCTAAAATTTTAAGATATTAATTGTTTTATAGCTTTAAACTATTATTTAGTAAAGAAAAAATTCATATATTTTACCTTTAATAATTGAGTTTTCCCCATATTTTTGTAAAGAGCTCTTCTTCTAAAGGAGATAAATACAGTCTAAAAATAGCCACGACCATCGAACCCTCTTAAGCATAATAAATGGGTTTAAGGCTTATTAAATGTGTATAGGGATGAGATGGTAGCACATGTACTCAACTTGATCTTCAAGATTTTCTTTAATAAAAAATAAACATGTCAAAATTCACATTTATTTTTATTATTCAAACCACATGTATAAAACAATACCACGTAATTTTTGGCATTCATCTCTTTAAAAGCAAGACTTCAACCCGATGCATCAATACACTGTAAAAAAGAAGATATCATTCAGTTTACATTTCAGTTACTAATATTACATCTAAATAACAGTATGATTTAATATTGACCTATTTGAAGGGGAGCCATGTAACAAAAATGAAACGATGGCAACCGCAAGCGTCCGTCAGGGAAATGGGGAAGAATCAAATTCAAAGAAAATTAGTGTAATTCTGTGTAATATTTTTAGTACGTTTGAACAAATATATCTTATACCGGTTGTAGCCCCCGAGATTAGTATCGGAAGATTTCCTGATGGAAATTGTGTAAATTCACTTTCAACCAATGAAATATATAACTATACACGTGTCTACGTTTTGATACATAAGAACCAAACGCTAATTTGAGGCAGATGGATTATAGACATTTTAATGGTGTGTGTTTAATTTAAGGCATTTTAATACATTAAATTTTTCTCCGTTCATAAACATGACTGAGTAATTCGTGTTATTTGTGGGTTTTTTTCTTGTACTGAATTTTGCGTTTATTTGAAATATATATTGACATCGAGTTTAGGAGGGTAATAGGAGGCCAAATGATCGCTGCGGCAGTAAGATTGTGTTCTGTACAGATAGAGCATGGTTATTTTAAATATTATATCAGAAATAAAGGTTTGGATCCATTTCTCACACGGTTTGCAATTAACAAAGAAAAAAAACCAGTCGTCGCAATGATACAAAATACTTAATGCAAAAATACCTATAAAAATTAATGAAAAAAAGGGGATACAAAACTATACCCGTTTGATAATAATTCAATGGCATTGTAAAATATGAATTGTATACTTTTCTAGGCATCTACGTCATAAATAAACGAAGTAACAATTTCCTTTATCCTTCAGAATTATTGAAATGTGAAATACATGTATAATAATGATGTAAAAAGTGCAAGTCATATTTTTAAAAATATGTTTGCTTTGTTCACTCAATACTTACTTGGCATTGGATAATCAGGCATCATTGGCTTCATGGGCATAGGATAAGTAGGTCCTGGGTTTGGCATAGGATAGGTTGGTCCAGGATTTGGCATAGGGTAGGTTGGTCCTGGATTTGGCATGGGATACATGGGTCCTGGGTTAGGCATAGGGTAGGTTGGTCCAGGATTTGGCATAGGATAGATAGGTCCTGGGTTTGGCATGGGATAGGTAGGCCCTGGATTTGGCATAGGATATATGGGCCCGGGGTTTGGCATAGGGTAGGTTGGTCCTGGGTTTGGCATCATGTTATTTTTCATCATGTTCATCATGTTGATCATCATTGCCATCCTGTTCACGTTGTTTACATTGGTGTTCATGTTGCTACATCCAGGCATACCCGGCATGCACCCGCCGCCGCCATTGTTTCCGCCATTGTTTCCGCCGCTGCCGTTTTTTCCGACATTCACTGGAACATATCCAAGTGCGTTGGCACCAACAACCATGGCGACCAAACAAACAACAGCAGAAAAGTTAACCATCCTTAAAAAGGAGAAATATCTACACATGGATACTTCAAAAACAAAGTTACATATTTGCTCATTCATTCAAATTGAAAAAAAGAACAAGTTTTTTTAATTATAAAGTAGATTTGAGGATCGGTGATAGGTAAGAGAAAAAATGTACCGACAATCGTTAACGATCAAAATTAATCTTTCTTTAAAAATCTGTACTGTACATAATTCAACAATTTTTGGTAAAAAAAAAAAAAAAGAAAGTAATAATAACACAGTAAAAATCTGTATAGCCTATAGTTAATGCACTTTCTCTTCATTTGTTCTGTTATTGTTACTGTTGATAATGTTTTTCTTTTTGGTGGTGTTCTGAACGATCAAGATCGTTTATTGTCCAGGGATGTAAACCTATGAGTTTAAGCTTTGTAGACAAATATTCTAAAGGAGTTCAATGATTCGAGATGTATAATTTATTTTATCATTTGTAAAGACGAATACCATTTTACTCTTAATTTAAAAAAAAACTTTAAGTGCTCAAAGTCAGATTGGATTAGGCAATGAATTTTTTCTTCAAATTTGGAATAACTATAACTGTGCGTTATTTTACCCCAAAAAGTCTTAATACAAATTTTCTGTATCCATTATCTATTTCAATCTGTTCTTCAGATAACGTTTGGATATTAAAAAACTGAAGTTAAAATTGTGAATTTTTATTGATATTGATACTGTTGTGGTAAGAATAATTAATAAGATTTTTAAGATGGTTAGTATATAACGAATGAAATACCTTGAAAATGGTTTGCCTATTTGGAAAATAATTTAAAAATTTCAATTTGATCTCATCTTACCTTAAGCAGTCACTGCAAAGAGCTGAATGTCATTCGGTAGTCCTCGGTGTCTTTTATAGTAAATGGAACGTGATCTCGTGTTTTCGACACAAGTGACCGCTTGCCCCTTATTCTGAGAAAACATCGCTAAATGCGTTAAACATTACAACAAATGTGCAAGATCACAAAGTTTTATGAACAAATAAATTCAAAATAAATACAGAGTCATTCCAAGGTGTCAGAAAAACATGCGTGTTCTAAGATTTGAACACCGACCTGACAAGTTAGGGGGAAAAGATAACTAAATATAAATTCTTCGTCATTTTTTCCAAAACTAAGGGATCCGACATGTTCGCTGAACCCAAAGCGGAAAATTCTATAATCTACCGGAAAACCTATGTTTACACCTGGCTTAATTTTGCTCATTATGTTAGTCATTCTATGCAAAAGAAAAAGATCATGTAGGTACATGCACTTTTTAATTTAATTTTTTTTCTGTTGCAAGTTAACGCCTAGGCTTCAAACACCGTTTCATTGCTCTTTAATAACAACCCATTCTAAGGGAGATTGATGAAATGTATTGTTACGATTTGGATTTCCATTATTATTCGATAAATTGGTATATTTTTATCTCATTTTATTTATTTATTAAATTATTTCTATAATTTGTGTATCTGGAATTTGCCTGGGCTATCTTTAGCTTTCATGATATTGCAGAATTCAATTTTCATTGGTGTATGTCTTAAATGACTTTATTTTGTAATCATCACTCTAGTGGCGCAACCGACAACCGCAATCAAGTGTAGGATGCACTTAGGGTAAAGGTCTAACACAACAAAAGCTACAGTTAATTGGGCGTCCACAGTTACATTAAGGTACAGATACGAGACCATTGTACCACTATCGGTCTCAATTGGCGTCCGTATTGCACCACAGAGCACAAATATAAACTGTGACTTCGTCATTTCATGTTTTTGAAATATGCATATGGTTGACGTAATGTATTATTCACATCAGAGAAGAAAAAGTCTTCCATAGAGCATTTAGCTTACCAGTATATGTGCAATTTCTTATAGTTTCATATATTGTCTTGAAATAAGTATTTTGTTCATATAAGATATGCGTATGGTTGACCTAATGTTGAAATACTCAAGAAAATAAAAGGGCCTGTCACCGACCATTAGGTAATACATGTATATGAATTTTGTGTATACTTTGCATGTTACTATATTGTTTTAACATACAATACAATACCAATATCTATTTTGTATTTCCTTATTTAAACTGATAAACAGTTTCTATAGTCTAAATAAAGCCAGATCAAATCAGTTTGCTTGGACTATTTTTTGCTTCGATTCAAATTATAATTTTAGAAACGTTGAAAACAATAGAAAGCACGGACTGAACGGACTGAAAACTTTCCGATCGTTGATATAGTATAAGTTTTAGAATAAACCCCCCAGTAAACTGCTTTTGGTGGTTCATTCCTCACAGTAACGTGGGTTATGTATTTTTCTGCAAAGTCCACTACCTCCATTGTATACATCCACATGAACTACGAAATAAAGTATTCTAGTAAGTTGAAGTTGAACACAAAAACGTGTTGTAAATATCTTTTTTTTATTCTAAGTATTTATAAATGCTACGGTGAACTTTTACTCTTTTTTCCCCAACCTCATAATATTTTAGATTGATGTTACATGTATTTTCGTGATTATTCACGAGTTTGATATTTACATAAGATACCCTCAACTCACAGGCCACCGATTATTCAAAGCCGTTGTCGTTATAGATAGCATCAATTGATTCAATTATTTGTCAAATTATGACAGAAACTTCTGGGCGAAACTAAGAATTTACGCAGTAATATGCACCAAAATCATCAACATAAACAAGTGTTTCAGTTCAAAAATTACATCATGACTATGTTAAAATAGAATATTTTTGAACATCAAAAATAAGGTGTTTGATATCATTTCGGCTTTTCCTTCATTAATTCATTTTGTGAGTTTTTAACTAAACAACGTGATGCAAATGTATGAATATATGTACTAGTATAAACATTCTAATTAATTAAAAGGGCATGAACTGTTATTCATTTATATTTTATCATTTATCTATAACAGTTAGGATAATGAAAACTTAAATAGAGTTGGAAAACATTTTATATATTTTTTACAACCTTTTATAAATAAAACCAACACAAAAATCGTTTAACATTATTCATTATTTCTTCAAAACTTGCATTAGAAAATATATTTACATAGAAAAAATTATCAGCAAATATTAATTTACAATTACATCATCAACTGCATTAGTTACATTTAATCCAGAGATTTTGCAAGTAAATTGACAAAGAAACATATTATATTTAATTAAGTAGATTTTTAAATCAAAACTGTACAGAAGCATATTTCAAATGTTTTTACACATTGATAGTCTTTAAAAAAATGATCTGTTCTCCATGGAATATTTTTCCTCGTCTTCATGGAGCTTCTTTGCCCACTTTCAATGAACATTTTCCTCTGAAATACTCATCCAGTTGCTCGAATGTCCAGTGCTTGACATCAATGACCTGACCTCTGTCGTTCAGAGTGACGAACCCCTGGTGTCTGTTGCGCTCCTGAACAAGCTCTGGTAACACAAAGTGGCATGGGTAAAAGCGGTCTTTGTCATCTGGCTCCTGCTCTATTCCCTCCTCCTCATCCGCCCCTTCCATCGACTTTCTGTTTCTGCGAAGAATCTTGAGACCGACGAATCTAATCGTGCAGAAAAGAGCAAAGGCGGCAAAAATTAAGATGAAGATTAGAGAAATCATTGAGGCATCGCTGAACTGAACATTTGGAATGGTTGTTGTTGTTATTGTATTCTCTGAAACAGTGGTGTTCCACGAGTCTGTGGTGACACTGACTGTTGTTTGCAGTTCCGTGGATCCCAGTCCAGAAGTCGTGTCCAACTTATCGCTTTGTTGGTTCTCTCTTAACCATTGTAATATTTCGTCTAATCTCGAAGCTAAAGGTGCACCTGTGCACAGAGGCACAAACGAAAGCAAAGCTAAGGGAATGCTGTTGATCATCTTTCTCTTTTTTGTTGTCTTGCAGTAGCAATTATCTGACGTAACAATAGCATCAAACGTCACAATAGATATTGCAGTATGACGTCAACAGCTAACTAACGTTTCAAAGCAATACTTTCGCACCACTAAAGACATTGAAATGTATAAAGTTAATGTACCGTAAAGATTCATAATCACATATACAATGTAATATTTAGGCAAATCATAAAGTCATTTTTTTTGTAATCTCCAAATGCTGGTAAAAGACATCAGCAAGTTCTGTGTTAAATGTCAGATTAAAAGAGTTTTCTTTCACTAAAATTTGAAGGGTGAAAAGCTCAAAACAGCGTGTCTCAATAATCTTATAATCTAGATAACACCTAGAAATATGTCAATACGGCTGCGGGCATTGCTGTCCCATCCAATGGTAAATTGTTGTTGATGCTTTTAATTATCTTCGTACTTTTTAGAACATTAAACCACAATATTTCATAAAGACCGATGTGTCCATGATATAAATCTCATTCAAGGTAAAAGCAAAAAGGAACCGGTTTCAATCAACAAAAACCATAGAGTCATGACCTCCTAAGTATTAAATAATTATACTATTTTTAACGCAACACACGTTGTTCTCAGTGTCATTTTGATTAGAAAATAACCCAGTAATTCAGTCATTAAGTGTCTAAAATTTTTGCAAATAATTCTCCAAGATTTCGCTTAATATGATAATAGTAATAGGAAATCCATATTCAATCGAACATTAGGACTTTGAAAATCCTGAATAGTCGGACTTGAATGGCTCAGTGGTTGTTTAAACAATAAAATGCGTTCTTTTGTGATTCATGCAGGATATGAAGGTAGCGACATTGCAGAAAAAATACACAACCCGCGTTAGCCCAAATATCAACGGTCAGTATGAACCTTCTCTAAAACAGATTTTATAATAAAACACGTTGATGAAAAACATATTTTGTTGTTAGTTGTTTACTTCTGTACCAACATAATAACTAATGATAAATTTTCTAGACTTTTAGTGTATCTTAGTACTAAGTCTTATAAAGGGTACTCTTTGCTGACTTATTCGAGATCTAGCAACATTCATTTCATGAAGCTATTAGAGAAAGGTATGGTATAGATGGCAAAACATTTCAAAATTTTAGTGACAACTGTATTTTGCATGGTTAAACATAAAGAAAATTCATTTCACTTTTGTTAAGGTTTATTACATAATCACAGAGTAAGTATGCACATTATTGTAGCAGGAATTAGCATTGTATAAATGTTATGGAAGAAATAATGCATTTTTGCTTGTGCTTTGCGATGGACATCAGAGAACATGGATTTGTAAATATTCCATCAAGGCTTGGTATAATAATACAATCAAACAAACACTTTCCATAAATAAGCTAGTGGTATACTTCAAAATCACCAATTGCATCAACAAATGCTTAGACCCAAGAGGAGGAGAGCTGTTTAAAGGAGTTTGATTTTATAACGATGAAAGATAATGAATTTTAATAGATTCAAGAGTTGAATTTTTCACTACCAGTTATACCAGAATGTCACCGGTACTTGAAATATCTGAGAAAGTTAAGTTGGACCCTTGAGAGATTGTTGAAACTGAAACTTTCTATCATCTTTACAATTGAACCATACAGTCATTCACATTTCATTTGATCTACAACACAGGCCTGAGCAACAACTTCTTTCCAAGAGGCTGAAGAATATAAGTTTACAACTTGTCATGCATAACAATATGTAATGAAATCAAAGCTGGTACATGAAAAACTTGCTTACAGAACAGGCACTCGCTTGAAAACAGAACCTTCTAGCTTATTTGATAAATATGCGATTTGCTTATTGGTCTATAGTTTTGCTTATTTAATAAAATGCATGCAACCTATTCTTATAAAAGTTACGACTATGTCAACTGCTAAATGCCGCTAAATTCATACAACACTACACTTCACAACACTGTGCACTTTGTGCAAAGCACCACTGATCACTGCTCATACACGGAACACCATTCTCTTGGTGAAATCTATTCATCTACATGTATATATTGCACTTAGACTCAAGATTTAAGGATTATAAAACTTAATCTAACTCAACAAAGAAAAAGACATTTTCCTTCAGTGCTCTTTCAATAATGAACCAGATGCTTACACAGTTTGCATAATAACTTGCTTGGCATTTATATGGTTCACTGTACAATATACAACAAACCTTTGACTGATTTCACTAATGTTTTGTCACCTTTGTCCATTGATCTCAATTCCTATAAAAAGGTCCACATTAAGTAGGAAATATTGTACAATCTGTACAACTTAGTGCAATCACTAAGATTTAGTACATATACCCAGGTACATGTGCTATAAATGTAAGGAAATATCTGCTCCTTTCATAAAATCAACATTACACAATAAAGAACCAAAAAAAGGACTATTTTGATCTGTTACATCTATAAAATCAATTAAAAGCATATTAGCCTTTTTAGAAAAACACAAACTTATGGATTTGATTTCTTAGTTATAAAAGGTTGTGAAAATACAATCTAACATACCAGTAATGTATATCACGAATGAACAAGTTCATGTATACAGACATACAAATGCATCAGGTACATGTATCTGAAACACTTATATAATAAAACAGAATGTTGAAATAACAAGTAATGCATTCATACAGATACCTCATCAGTTTGTTAAATTCATGCATATACACCCAGACATGAATGAACATTTATACATTGTACAAACCAAGGATATTGTAGGAGCCATAAATGTCATGATAACCAAAAAAAAAAAAAATATCTAAAATAAATAAACAAGCAATATTTACATGCATACATGTACAAAGTGGAGATCTTTTGTCACAACTCATAATTCACTAAATAGTATTTATATTAATTCCTAGATTTGGAATCTTTATAGAATTGCTCACTCAATGTGTAAAAAAAAAAATATCTAATTGAAAACAAAGAAAATAAAGTGTATTATATTCCCTTACAGTAAACAATGTTTGAAAGACACCAAAAACATATTACAATAAGTGGGGCTATTTCTATTTAAACAATTCTGCTTCAAAAGAAGCTGAAAAAATATATAGACATGTATCACGCAAAATATCATTGCATGTAAAATATAAATGGTAAAAAAAGAGGTAAATATGGAAAGGAGTTGACAAGTTAATGTTGATATCCATATTCATTATTCAGTTAAAATAATGAAAGTGCTGTCAGACATGAGTTGAATATCATACATTTTGTGCGACAAGCCATTTTCTTGCTTACAATGCACTAGCCGATAGAATTCAACTTTGCTAAAGAGAGATCAGCTACACTAAAGACCCATTTCCAATTTCCATAATACAAGTATATGTAATCAATATCACTCAGAAACTTACACCATTGGCAATTACACTTGTTAAATCACAAAGTGAAAAGGAATGTTAACCATGATATTTAATATCATTGTCTATCTTTTATGAATAAAATAAAAACATGTTATAATCAGTTTGATAACGATTAATTTTGTAGTTTCTTTTATGAATGCTTGTTAAAAAGCAAGAATGAAGTGAATATTTGTTTGTCTTCTTGTAACAGCACATGTGGTGTTGTAAAATCAATTCTAACTTGTAACATCAATGTCAATTTCCCGCATTGTCTGTTCCTCTTTCTTTAATAGTAACATTAATATCAAATAAAAACTAATTTATGAGATAGAAAAAACCTTCTTTAAAATCAAGTTTTCATAGGTTGCAGTTCCAATTCATCAGTATATATATCATAGGGAGAACACATTGATAAATCAAACTTAAAACACAACCAACCATAAAAACCTTTTTCGAAATCTAAAAATTCCATTTTCCAGCTGTAAAAAGACCATGAGATTTGAACAAATGCCGCAAATAATGCGATCCCAACAGAACTCAGACCTACAGTCAGAGGAAAAGTAATGATGAGAATAGGGCAGATAAAAATCTTATGACAGATTGTTCTTTCCTCACTAAAGTAAATGTACAAGTTATACCATGTCCAGGCACCATAGTAAAAGGCCACAGCTAAAGACGGAAAAATGGCAACTGGCCACAAAATTAGGGTCATCAGAGTTATATGGGGTCCCTTTGTGGCCCCACATATACCTGTACTACTGGATGAATCCATTAATTCTGTGTCTGTGTACTCGATCACCTCCACTTGTTCTGAGTTATCTCCCTTAGTTGATGAAAATCGTACGACTGGAGGTTTAAGCTGGAGATGTTGAGGAATGGAAACTTTATGGCTCCCTGCTGAGCTTTGGGTACCTATCTCATTGTTTTGTGTTGTATTTTCCTCTTCGGCTGTATTATTGACAGTTATGCTGGCTTTTCCTATAATTTCTTGGTTACCAGTACCTTGCTCCATCTCACATACTGAGGCCATTGCATTTTTACTATTGTACCTGTTTCAAATAAAAGAATAGAAGATTAAAAATATTCAATAAAATAACAAATCATTATTATTGAATTTGATTTTTGGTAGTAAATGTACCGGTATTTTAATACAACTTTTCCTGTCGGCAAGCAATGTTTGAATCAGTTAAGGCATATCAGAGAAAATAAATGCAAGCTTGCCAATGTATGATTTTGTAGATAAATTATCATAGAAGAGAATGGTACTAAACATATGTCTGCTGTTTTCCCTCTGAAAATGAGATTGCAATTCAAAGAAGGGATGTACTCCCCCTATTTGGACTTATATCCCTGTGTTATTATAATGTGGGGGAAAATTCATCATAGAGGTATAGGGCAAACGATAATTATGGCGAACAGACTCTGGGTGAACGGACTCAGGCGAAAAGGTAGATAGGGCGAACGAACCCGATACCACTTGTCATGCGGTTCCACTGTCTACCGTTTTAGATATACCCATCAAATAAATATTAAATTTTAACCTAAGATTCGCCCCTAATTTGGCCGGGTCTTTCGTTTTAAATTATCCTTTGCCAATTTATTTAATCAATTCATGACTAATAGAATTAAAATGAAGATATCAGAATGCGATAGTAATGGTTAAAGCCAATAAAGGTGTGCCTGGAGTACTACAGAAAAAATGTAAAGGTGTGCTTGGTAAGGAAATATTGCGTGTTGTCTTCCAACACTATTCAATACAGTACATTCATTTAATCACATTAAAATTAACGATTTAAGTTTGCATTAGAAATTTTCAAATTTAAATTAAAAAAAACCAATGCATATCAATCACCTTCAAACACAAAATACTCAACAACAACTGCCTGTTTCTCTTCTTTTTCGGGAAAGTCAGGGTTTTCGAGACGTTCTAATATGTTAATTTTAAAACCAATAAAGCAATGAAATCCGGAAATACATGAAATTAATATCGTTGAAAGAGAAGTAAATCGGGAGCTAAAAATATATTTTGCCAGTCAGCTTAAAATTGGTATGTGTCACTTTTTGTTAATAACTTTTGAATATTTTTTTAAGTCGACTAATATCAGTTTCAATATTTACCATTCAAACATTTTTATGACCTTGATATTGTTGAACTTTCGATCTCCACTGACATCATTTTCCGGTAAGCAGAATATTTTTAGTGGAAATGTTTCATTCTTTAGTAGGGCAATGACTCCAATAAGAATTTGTATTTAACAAATTTAAACCAATTAAAAACTTGGAATATGCATGTAGTATACAGTTAACGCGAACAATGTCAATTCATATTCAAACCGTCACATGACAAAATAAACTATGATTACTATCATACTGTACTGATAGCTCTGTGATTATAAATGAATCATGTGATATATATGTAAAGGTATTTATATTCATTTGCATACAATTTTAAGTACCGGTAATATTGTAATTTACAAATTATTTCTTTGATAAGCGTATTTGAGTCAGTCAATCCAATAGGATATATTTATCATGTTTATAATATATGCTATAATCAAAATGTCAACAATGTTTACAGCACTACTCTTTGGGTTAGCACATTTAAATGGATTGTATGGAATATGCTATATAGTCGAGATCAATTCTATGTGTGAATGCAATAGTTTCAAATCTATATAATTAATAATTATATATGACATATGTTTTTCGGTGTGACAATTTGGAGGGATCTAGGGAGAAGCCAAAATACACAATTATCATGATTATAGTATTTTCACTGTCAGTTTGCATTTCTAAATTTATTTGAAACCAGCAAATTTTGATCTGCCTATTTATTCATTCATAATATGTTTTACGGTGCTACCGTTGTGGGGAGCGCAGCAAGAATTACACATCCCTTGCATCATTGTCAACTTAGTATTATTTAGTTATCAACTAACATCAAAGAATTTGAGAGAGAGAGAGAGAGAGAGAGAGAGAGAGAGAGAGAGATTATTATATAATATTTCTAAGTTTAAAAAAAATCTTACAAAATACATCGACTTGCTTCCCTAAAAGCGTTCTTTACTTTTGGAGAGAATTGATTAGTCTGTAAAATATAATTTTTGTTTAATTTGGTCAAAAGTGTTAACTATGAATACAGTATTTATTTTTTTTTTGTACCTTATTTTTTTCCTGGTTCATAATTTTTTTAATTTAAATTCGTTTATTTTTGCATTCTAATTACATACGTTATCCGTGCCCCTCGTCCCTGTTTGTAGGTGTGTAATTTCCCATTTTCAAATTTAATGATTTGACTATATGCATTGCAATATCTGCCTAATTTTTTAACTGTTTATTTTTTCTCTTTATTCTTCTTTATTTAGTTTAAAATGTCCAATTTTTTTATTTCCTCCCTACTCATACTTACTGTACATGCATGTAAAATTAGCTTAAAATTGGATCGATATGACAGTAAAGAATGGCTCTTGCTAGTATATATATAATTTCTCTATCTTTTTCCCACGCACACTGGTTGTTAGAGCTCGCTGCGCTCGCTCTTAGATACTGAATTAGCTCAACAATTGCTGTAGATAGCTTCGATCGATAAATTGAAATTTTTAAGTATTGGAAGATAGAAACAACCAGTTGCAAATGAAAAACACATTTTTTATTCAATATAAAAAATAACCAAGAACAATTAAAATGCTTCATTTTTTTTTTTATCAGAGATGATAAAATCACTTCTGCTGATATTTTGCATGTTTTGGTGCAAGTTTCAAAATGGTAAAGAGTATCCCAGATGGACTGCCATCTTGAACCACAATTTTCAATTTAAATCATGTCAATAGGATAGTTTGTTATCTTTAAAAGATTTTTTTTATTCTCATATAAATATATATATGTTACCTACAGGAATCTGAATTACATAATACTGTGTATGACTCTTTCCTTCATAGTATGCACAGGTTTTTAAAACATTTTGCAAAAAAGGGGACAGATCCCCCTTCCTTGCTGTAGTTTCTTCCTTTTTTTGACAATTTTAAAGTGAACTTTGAATAATGACATTGGATTGTTCATTGTTTTTTATTTCAATTAAGAAATGAATAGTAAATTGTTAAAAAATTCACCAAGATATGAATTTGGTTGGTCTTGTGATCAAATCCTGTGAAGCCCAGAGGGCTTTCCAGAAGATTTGATCATGTACCAACAGCATTTTTTTGCAACTGTCAAACCATGAGCTCCGGTGTTGATCATTGTGCTGTCAAAAATGATGCACACAGATATGAACGTTTTTGCTCATTTGTATAAGGTTGATATTTGTAAATGTAAATACTGAAGCATATCAAATATTGCCCACCAGGGGAGCAGTTAATGTCAGTTAGTCTATTATACAATGATATATTTCAATCCTCTCAGTACTAGCATAGAGATCATGGTTTAGTGCTTATTTTCGATTATAATATCATGATGTAAACATGCGCTGCAACTGAAGCTGGTACATGTAGTTATATTAAATGATGAATTACATCAGTGTGAATCATAGTATAGGGCATTGTCTCAAGCCATGGTTTAGAGTCAGCATAGCTAGCTCTCTCTTACTGATGGCTGCTTGATCAAATAAAATATTGCTAAATGCTCATGGGAGTGGGGTTTGAATTCAATTCAATTGCTCATTGCATATGCTTTAAAACACTGATATGCCTAATTGTTTGATTATTGGATCTTCCAATCCATAATTTTCAATTTATTATTGATCATATAAGGTATTACAACATAAACAATGAGACAAACACATGATAAAAGTTTTATATTACATCAAATTACCTTGATGGCTATTAAACACTGTATACACGGTATATTTATAATTGTATTTGATATTTTTTATTATTCAACGCTCCTAGGAACTATCACCAGATTAAGTTTGCAGGATGTTTATAATCAACTCTCATTATATAGAAAAGGAAACAAAGTTTCTTCACTGGATTTAATGTTACGTAGGTCCATGTTTTATCACACAAAAAGGGGAAATAATTAAACTTTGACAGGAAAAGATCTGATATATTTTTTCCTTACATTAATTGATTTAAACTATTTAAACATGGAAATATTTAAAAATCACCAAAGTCATAATGACTAGTAGTCATTTTATATTGAAGCATCCTCAGGTTTGTTAACCCTGTTTGTTAGGATCCCTGAGGGTATGAGGTAATTATTTTAGTTATGGTTCTCCCTCCCTCCCTCCCTCCCCCCCCCCCCCCCCCAAAAAAAAGAAAATAAATTAAGAATTAACAAAAGGATGGAAATAACTGTTTTAGTTACATTGCTAGTTAATTAGACTTCAGAGATTAAAAATCAATTGAACTTGAACTGATATTGAACTTATTGTGAGAAAATTGATACTGAGATAGGCACTGATAGCTTGATACTTAAGGTGGTATGGGACATCTGTCAATATTAATGTGCATTAAAGTACATTCAAATTAAAATACTTTCACCAGTTTAGAGTTTTCAAATTTTACAATATTTAACCAAAAATGTTTAAAAAATTTTTGGAAAGGTAAAAATTTGAAATTTTCAAACGCCACCAATATAATGATTGTGCATCATGACTCAAGGAAAAATCAAAACTTATCTGATATACTGGTTAGCTAACTAAAGTTATCAAATCAAAGAGCTTTTATGAGTCTAACATCAGAAACTATCATGCATCACTCAAATTTGTGCACAAACTAAATTGTGCATCATTTAATCAATATCGGTGGTCTTCATCTCGGTGACTCATTGCGAAATAATTATTAACAAAAACTTGTCTTCTGCAGGGATTATGTCTTTATCAAGAGTTATATTTATTACCTTGATCGGGAATCTTTTTTTATGTCTCTTATCAATTTGTATGTATCAAATTAAATGGAAGTTTGATGCTGTGTTACACGTAACAAACATGCATGTAGTTTTATCGATATTTTACAAGCAAATGCAGAAGTTATATGAAAGTGATACATGTACTTACCATTTTCAAGTGTTAGTTTTCTTTCTTTGTAAGGATCAGAAAGATCTCACATTGTATGTTTAGAAAATTGTTAATGATTTTGCATTGTAAATATGAATACTTGTAGGAAATATGTTACTCAATAATGAAATTTCAGAGTACTGTACCAGTTAAACCCTACTTATGATGAGTAGGAGAAGCAGTTTACCATTAGTTTTTTGTACATCTGTGTAAAAATTTTATATACATGTATAATGTATCTTATGATATAAATACACAATAAATTTCTCACCAATCTGCTTTAGTGGAAAGCTTGGGAAACTCATTGATTTTTATGTTTATGGTCTAGCTGTACTCCTGGTGTCTAGACGTTTTCAAAGCAACAGGATAAATATTTCAACTGGCACAAGGACATAAAAATCCCATTTTGTTTGTCTTATAGCAGAGTATGAAATGATAGCCATGGGTTCTTTATAAATACTAAAGTAGCAATTCTGTCAGTTATCTGCAGACAGCATTGCATACATAAAAATTTGTGACATTTGTGATTATTTGTCAATCCTGCATAGGATTTCTTTTGTCAATGCTGCATGGAAATAACGGTTGTTATTTATGTGGGAAAATACATTTAGTTTTTATATTGGTGAAACATTTTTCTTTCTTTGTAGACATAAAAATGATAACCTGAATCTGCCATGTGGTCAACGAGAAAGAAAGAGGCGGCAGCGGCCCAGCCCCCACAGGGGAGGGGTCTCTCACCTCCCACCAAAGAGGACATCCTCAGCACCCTGGAGAACTTTGGGGACAACACTGACCCAGAGAAAGAAAACAACAACAACAAACAACCTAGCCGGCAGCAAAGCGACGACAGCTTGGATGACTGGGAAAAACCAGACCCACCTAGTGCCAGCACCTTCAATTCCTACAGGTAAAAATGTGTAAGACATTGTTATTAATCATGGTCAGACATTGTTATTATTAGTCACTGCAATGATGCTGATTCCAAAGTTTGGGGGTTTAAGGAACACAGACTTTAATCCTTTGGAAACTTTGCAATATTTTGGGAATCGTTTTTTTTTCCTTTAACATCAGTTATATTTTGAATTAAAAATTTTGAATAGGAGAGTTCAAAAATGTGAACATGAAAAATTTAAGATGCGCCCCTGTAATGTTAAAAAACTGAACAGATGTTTTGAATTAAAGATTTTAAAGAGGAGAGTTCAAATGGGCGAAAAATGAACAATTTTAAGATGCACCCTGTAATGTTCAAATTTTGAACATCTGTGCACATATGATATAGAATTGATACCTTTTAGAATGTATGCTCAATTATTTGAGATGTACCGATATTGATCCTCAGTATGTTTGGACTGTGTAATATTTGTCACAGTTGCAGTGATCTAGCTGTTTTATATCATTGATATTTTGTTATCTACATCAGTACATTGTACTCTAACTGAGGACAGATGGAATGTGTGTGTTTAAGTGGGGGGGGGGGGGGGGGGTGTTACATCCTAAGCATCAATTTTAGGAATAGGAACATTTTTCATGATATTTGAAATAAAATCAATTATTTTGATTATTCTTTTGGTTATGAATTTTTCAAATTTGTCCTGTCAACCTGGTTCTTTATATACTTTGTATACTGGTGTGTTTTAATTGACATGCCCATCCAAGTACAGATTTGTTTTCGTCATATATTGTTCTTTTAGTATACATAACGGTTAACATAATGCACCATAATTTATTACATATGTATATCTGATACATAAATTATAGTACATGGTCTGTACAATTAAAGTACCTGTATGACTAGCACATTGAATGAATTGACAGTGCACTGGTGAATGACGTTTTATTTTTACTGTGAATTTCAGTGCAGAATGGGAGAAGTTATTCAAGAGAAAGAATTATCGCAAGCAGCTCAGGAAGTATGCCATGAATGGAAATCTACGCAGCAGTCGTTTCCGCTCTGTGTGTTGGAAGGTTTGCAAGCAGCAGTTTATTTAATTTAGAAATTAATTCTGACGAATTATTCTTGATTTTCATAATTTATAACAAATTTTAGCAAGTAATTGTTATTAATAATTTTGTAATGACATGGTTGTATTCTACGGATTCTAATTTTCAAGAAAAATGAGGAAAAGAATTTTTTAAGTAAGCTCTGTATAAATTCAGATTATAATTTATACATTGCAATATTGGTACATGTACTTATAAGATTTTTTTTCATACAAAAAATCATTGAATTTGAAATCTTGTATAGCATTTGTCTTTTTCGCTTAGCAATTAGACAACCCACCTCTCTTTGTTGGAGAGGAGCAGAGTGTCAGTCATGGCTTTCATTGAATATTTTTTCATGCAAACATGCAGGTTTTCTTGGATGTTTTACCAGATGACATCCACCAATGGAAGAACAGCTGTAGGAAATCAAGAAGTAAATACACTGACTTAAAGGACAGGGTAAGCGTAAACAATGAGACAGAGCTTGCTGTCCTCCACGTGTCTAAAACAAAATTATGATTTCTATTGAATTGGGATTTATTCTATTACACTATGTTTTACACATATACATTTTTAAGAACAAATTAAAAAAAACCCCATGAACTCTAGAAGCTAGCAGCAGAATCGGTGTTTGACTTTTGACAGTCATGTACATACATATACATGTTGATATCCATGTACATGTAATGGCACTCTGCTTAGATTAGCTGAATGTAAAAGAAACCTATTGAACACATACTTCACTTGTAAGGAGGAGTTGATTTATATTGGGAACTTGTAATATGTATACTTATTTCCTGATGTAACACATGTTTAATACATAATGACTTATTGTATAATGACCTTTGTTACAGCTGATAGTGAACCCCAGGAAAGCTGTTGATTGCAGTGCCTCAGATCTAGCCCTCAACAACCCCCTGTCTCAGGCTGATGAGGTATTGTAGGTTTTAACCATGCTCTACTGGGACACAGCCTTTTGACAAATTAAGGAGGCTGGATGGTCAACAAATTACCCATCAGATTTACATTAAATTTTAAAAAAAATGTTTTATTTTGTCTACAAACTGTAACATTGTGAAGAAAAAATCTGAATATTTTAGCTTTGAAATTTTACCATAATATGAAGCATTTTCATTTATACTGAGTTCTTCATCTCGAGGAGGTAAATGTAGTCTAAAAATGGCCACAATTATCCAGCCCTTTAAAGTCAGATCATTGTATACATGTATATGTAGAAAAAATATGTTTACTGCCTGATCAATCTCTTTAAAATTGCCACATTCTGAAGAAAATAGAGTATTTTATATCATAGATTTAATGCAATAAATGATTTAACATACCTGGTATCATAATAAATGAATAGTGAACCTTGACCTCTGTTTAAGGTTGCCGTGTCAAACTTTGTGTAGGATTGTAAATATGAAAACAAGTTTCTATTACAGTTAATGGGTCTAGGTTTCTTACTCAGAAACCTAGTATTCCAATTGTGTTTTGTGGTTTTTATTTTCTGGCTGGTACGTGTGTACTTACATGGGGATGAAATGTTTTGTTACAGAGTCCTTGGAATCAGTTTTTCTTGGACAATGAGCTGAGACTGACCATCAAACAGGATGTCATCAGAACGTAAGTGACCTCATATTGACCTTTATCCTTTAACCTTTTCCATTTTGCTGACTTTTTTCTTCAGATGTGATTACCGGTATATGATATTTCTGCCCTATACAGGTATTGATGTGATGTTGTTTTGTTTGATATATTTTTGTGCTTAAATCATATGTAAATTGATTTTTCAAAGTTCAACTCATCTTATATATAATGTATAATGTATAAAATATATGTAACCCTTTCAAACTCTATTGCATTATTAATATATTGTATTTATTTGGCTGCAAAGATGCAAGTATTTGGTAACTGTACATTGTATATTGATTTTGTGTATCTTAATTTAATTGGTAAATGAATAACTTCAGAGTTGTTTTCCTTTGCTCATCAAGGTACCCTAGGATCGCATTCTTCCAGTCAAATCAAGTGCGAAATTTGATGGTGGACATCTTGTTTATTTATGCAAAACTAAATGCTGATACTTCCTATCGACAGGTGGATTGAGATTTTATATTTGCGTTTTATGGGATGATTTTAAAAAGGGAAGAATAAATTTTGAAAAATATCTTCCTCTTGAAAGGAGAAAAAAATGCCATTTTTTCTTTTAATCTGTAGACAATTGAATAAAGTAAAATTTTGGGATATGGCACATGAATTTTTTTTTTCGCATTTCATATGAAATCTCATCTAAATTGACAAGTTATTTCAAAAAGTAATTGAGGAAATATGGCACTTAATCAAAAGGGTCATATTTAAAAATTTTGTTCCTCCCTTTTATATATTCCTATTTTGTTGTTTAAGATTTCTCTGTTTTAGTTAGCTTAGTCTTTAGCATGAGAGTATTGTAGCAAATTGCTGATATATTTGAAACAATACATACCGGTAGTTCAGCTACATCTGTATATTGTCAGAATTGCTTCTATCTCATACACGTAGTATGCTTAATAGAAATTTGTATGTGTACATATTTTTGTGTACCCATCTAGCTTATATATTTTCTTTTTTACTGGTACGATAAACATATACCTTTGTGCTTTTTAATTGTGGGAGTACCAAAGTACACCTTTAGATATTAACTGTTATTCTGTTGAAATCTTCAATGGAAAAAGCTGAGTTGTAGAACACCTTAAACCATCACATTTATTTTGATTATGGGTAGCATGGATACAGATAAATTATTTTTTAATGTACAGGATATTTTCAGATGCCTAAATGTATACTACAAAAAATATTTTTCACTTGTATTCCAGTGGAAAGGGTTCACAATATTCAGCATCTAAACATTGGTGGCTCAAAACAACTTCAACATATTCCCACTTACTTTTTTTTCAACAGATATTACTATTATTTGATGTCATAGAGAAATAAAGACATTGGCTTCCCTTTCCCTTCCCTAGCCCCACTTTTTTGAAGGGATTTTTCCTAGGACAGAACAATTCCTGCAATTAACCATACCATATCTCCCTTAATTTTTACAGATGTAATCTTTTTTTTTCTTCGATTTTTTAAGAATTTTCATTTCATTGAATATTTTTAGTTTTCCTGAGGTAGAATTTTTTAACAAGGAAGCCATCCAAGAAATGATGCTAGATCTCCTGTTCTGCTTCTGTAAAACACACCCAGAACTTTCTTATAAGCAGGTATTGTGATTGCTTTTGCCTGTAATGAGATGATTCTTGGAATGACTTTTAGTTTCTCACCATCAATGAATTTGGGGAGGGTGGTCTCAAAAATACAAACAATTAGGCTAGTTTCTTTGCTTACTTTGCTTTGAAGAGGACTCTGGAAGGGGTGGTGTCTTCAATCACATATTGCATATCTCTGCACCCTTCCTCCTTCCCCTGACCCCCCAAGAAAGGTGTCCACCTAGTATTATAACCAAGCTGAAGATTTTTAATGCACCAAAATCATTCTTCACAAAGCATTATGGGATCCTTTTTCACTGTCCACTTGAATTTTTTCCTTCCACCCCTTAGGCATATTACAGCTGTTGGTGTGCTTGCTATACATGTATATGTCTGCTGCAAGAATTTAAATTAAATTCAAATTTGAAAAAAAATCTAGATTCAAATATCACAATATCACAATAAAATTTCAACAGACAAGCATGCAGAATTAAACTACTGTAAGTGTAAACATCTTTACACATATTTAGCACTTATTATTTGAAAAGTTCTGGCATCTCAATTTAAGAGTATTGAGATTGTATTTCTACCTTCCCATGAGCATAAGGTTCCATCTGTTGAATTTACCTTTAGTCAAATAATTAGTAATACTTTCATGGAGGACTTAATGCAGATTTTCTTCTTCTGATATTCTATCAGTAATACTGGTATATACTAATACCTGTCTGTCATTTTCACATGATCTTGTCTGAGACTCATTTTCTACCCTTTCTGTATGCTACCTATAACATATTCACACTTGAATTTGAGAAATGCATGTCTGTTTATCATTCAGAAAATGAAGGTATCATTAGCATAGATAATAAAGCCTGTTTTATTTATTGCACATTTGCATGGAAGTAATGCATAAAGAAAAAAAAATCTTTGCATAGCAATAAAGATTTTTAGAAATTCTTGAATTAAAGTTGTTAGTTCAATCTTTAAGCTAATTTTGATTGAAAATAGAATGTTTTGGAAAAACTTATAACAAGCTCTCTAGCTTTTAAAGTCTATATAATCATGAAATTGTGAATCAGAATGCATTGAGGAAAAATGTTACCATTACAGAAATTTCACAGAGAGCAAATTTGCTCTATAGATGAGATGTGATGTGTATTTTTGCTGTGTTGTATTAATGAGACATGTGATGGTGCTTTTGCTGTGTTGCAGGGAATGCATGAACTGCTGGCACCATTGATATTCATACTCCATTGTGATCACCAGGCATTTCTCCATGCTGCTGAGGTTGAAACGTTAGAGTAAGTGTCCAAGTGTCTTACATACACACTGGTCCCTCACGACTCTGCTAAATGTATAAATCAGTTTACCTCTGAATTGGTGATAACAAAATGTTTCCAATATCTTTAACTTTCTGATCATGCATAAAGTCACATTTAATGCACATATTTATTAAATCTATCTATTTTTTTATCACGAATGTAACTGAGATATGTGTGCTATAGATTCAAGTTTTATTAATAACTGATGATGTGAATAAAATGTATTTATGAGAGAGAGAGAGAGAGAGAGAGAGAGCATTAATCATGCCAGAAACTACAGTACCAGTATATAAAGTTTTAATTATTTATTATATAGATAGGTTGATGATGTTAGAAAGTAAGATGAGAGAATTGGGAAAGAGAGGACATACTCATGCTAGAATTTAATATGTATCAAATATTCATGAAATTGTATAAATGTTTTACTGAAGCTTAAGTAAGAAATACTTCCAAAAATGAATAAGTAAAATAAAAACCTGGTAATTTTTCCAGCCAGATAAATGAACCAGACAGGTTAGCAATTTGATATTTGAAATTTGAGAAGCAGTTTTGGTTCATCTGAGCCATAGGTTCAAGTGAGCTTTTTCTGATAAAAATTTGTCCAAAGTTGTCAGTTGCTTTTTTTAAAACTATTTTTTCCCATGCATTTTAATGTTATTCTCCAATACCACCTTTCAATATCTAGTAAACTTTTATACATACAGTTGATTCACAATCATTTAAACCATAACACTTGTTAGCCTCAATGAAGGTTTATAGATCAATAGAAAAAAAAATTGAAAATCTTCCTCTGAAAAAATGATGTTAAACATAGAAGTACCCAAACTAGTAAGAGCTTTATAATCATAACCCCGAGGAACCTGAGTGGGACACAATAAGGGAGAAGGATCCACTATCTTATGGAAATATAAAGGAAAATATTCATTGTAGGAAAATTAATTTAATTTTTTACATTGATTGATAAGCAAGCTAGTCATTAATATTGCAACTTTTGTGGTTCAGAGAGGTGCCGCAATTTTATTTGATATATTAGTTAAAATATAGGTAAATAGTTGCACAGGTGAGTGATGTGGCCCAAGGACCTCTTGTTTCTGGACAAAATGCACTTGGTGATGGAAAATATATTTTATCCCAAAACTCTTGTATATACATTTTTATTATTCCTATATAAACAGATATAATATTACACACTGTCACTCTTGTATGAATTTTACATGCCTGCTTATGCTTCAAGAAATCTTTCATTTTAAGTTAAATGATGGAAGAATTTTTTTTTTTTTGAAAGGGGAATGAGTTAGGTGAAGTTAAAAATCATCAAAATGAAAAAATAATTAAAAAATTATGACTAATATAAAATTTTATACTCTGTTTTATTTTTATTGGAAAAAGAAAGTAAAGTCAATTATATTGATGTACATGTACTTGTTAATAATGATATATACCGTACATAATAATTCCATATGCTGCCTGCTTACATCTGTAGTTTGCCAGGAACCATAATTTTTCTGAATAAGATACCTATATTTAATGAATAGTTTGTTTTTTTTTGCATGTACCAAATCTTTTTAACTAATTTGAACTAGTTGTGTTAATCAGCAGGAATTTACTAACAATTTCATTCTGTATTGTCATTGACCTTTTAGTTTAAATCTTCCTTGCAATAATTTTATTTTGTTTTCTTCTTCTTTTTTTTTATTCATTTAATAAACTTTACTGTCATTGACAACAAAAAGGTTTGGTACTTTTTAGAATCTTTATGCAAGGTACTCGCATATCTGTATCCTCTGAAATTTATATATGTTATTAATTACAAAGTTCTTGATAAATAATTTGTTGATTTTAAAACTTGTGTATACCAGCTAGTATATGTATGTTTTGTGATTATTTATTCAAGACTGGTAGTAATTAAGATGTTTCTCCCCATTTTCAGGGATATTGTGAAGGAGATAATGGACCCAGCTTATCTTGAACATGATGCATAGTAAGTGTATACTTAAGAATTAAGGAATCATTCTTTGAGCATTATGAGGTGATCAAAAACTGTCAGGGGTGATCAAATCCAATAAAGCCCGAAGGGCTTTGTGATAGATTTGATCATCCCCAACAGTATTTGATCACCTCATAATATTCAAAGAATGATTACATATTACTTACATTTATATAAATTTCAGCAGTTGTACGATTAAATATTAAAATAGTCATTGATGTAATGTATTGGACTATACATTACAAAATTGATTCGTAGTGTTATCACAGACAAATACACTGGAAGATGTAAATATAAAATATTAAGTCAGTAGGAAAAAATCTAAAAGAGCTCATAATGGGCATAGAGCACTTATTCTTTCAAATGTCACATTATGATTCTATTCAGTGAAGAAAAATAATCTTTCAATTGGAACTTTGATTATAAATTTGATAATAGTAAAATAAAAAGGCAGGAAAAATATTTTGTGATGAATTTGAATCCTTAAATGTTATTGAACAATTTTGTACTAAAATGCCTGTAAATGCATACCATAAAAATTGGGGGGGGGGGGGGGGGGGGGGGGGGTGTAATTTTTGTGTTTTGCCTTTTTATACAGGACAGGTGCGTTTCATAATTCATTGAAAATGTGAATTCTTGGTTGGGGTATTTTCACAAACACCCCAATATTTGGCCACCACATATACTAAATAATTCAATAACATGGTTTTACTTCAATTCAAACAAAATTAACTGATAAGTACGCATTCTCTGATTGTAGTGCCCTGCTGAGTCAGATAATGCGCACTGTAGAGCCATGGTACAATGCCAGGGACATTCCAGTCAACAGGGTAAGGACTTTTCTCATTACATATACCAGTATATGTCAAAGTCTTCCCTTCTTGTTGAGAGTATGAGAAGTATTGGTCTCTAAAAACAAGTTTCTCTTTCAATGAAATGCATGATTAAGTTGAATTAATTAATAAATCTAAGTTTAAAAAAGGTAAGAAATAGTATTTCTTAATCATTTTTAGAAGATACATTAATTTTGTATAATTATAGTAAAATCTGTTTATCAGTTTATCAATATCTTTTTTGAATGGAGTTTTATTTGATGAGACAGGTTATCACATTAGTAAGTCATGATAGACAACCAATGAAACAGATACCAAGGTGTCAGTTTATGAGGTTTTCTCTATTCTTTATGGATATTTCAAACAGCTTTCTGAGCATCTTTTCCAAAGCTCATGGATGATCCTCTAGTTTGGTCTCTGATTTTAGAGCAAGGATAAGCTGAACTCCGTCCCCTTTGCACGCCCCCAGGACCTGAACTCATCCAATGCCATAGTGACCAAGCTGACTCGGATACAGGACTACATCCTGAAGAGGTTTGATGTGGAGCTGCATGGACATCTAGAGAGGCTGGAGATAGCGCCCCAGATCTATGGAATGTAAGTAAGGGGCCCTAAAAAGGCTCTGTGTGTCTTTAGAGATTAGTTACATGTTTTTCTTCTCAGTTACATCTAATTTAGTTTCTCAAAGTAACATTTATCACAGATATTTTTTTATTAAGTAAAGGGTAAAACATTCTCTCTATAGAAAACCATAGTCACTTATACTTGATTGCTGAATATTTCTTGTTGAATTTGTTAATATGTGTATATCAGTATGATTCTAAATAGTACCAATGAATGGAGATCAATTACTTTTCAGTCGTTGGATAAGACTTCTCTTTGGTCGGGAATTCCCCATGCAGGACCTCCTGGCTTTGTGGGATGCCATCTTTGCGGACGGTGTGGGATTTGAACTAGTGGACTTTGTGTTTGTGGCCATGCTGTTGTACATCAGAGATCTGTGTAAATAACTGTTCATATCAATGAGTCTCGTTAATTTTAAAATCTTTAGTTTATCAGGCCAAAAATTTTAAAATAGGTACATATACATGTATTCCAGTTTTATTTTCATCGCAATCACCAAGATTGATTTTTTTTACCAGTAATTGAAAAATTGAGTTATTCCCCTTTTTTTCAGTGTTGTCCAGTGATTACCCACAATGCCTCACCTGTTTGATGCGCTATCCCCCAGTGCCAGACATCGGTTACCTGATCGAGAAAGCCCAGTATCTAAGAGAACCCAATGTAGGTGTATCATGATCAAGACAATTTACTGGCATTCATTATGTGAATCCTTTGAAAATATAAAAAAAAAAATGCCATGGTTTTGATGAAGTAAAGACTATCCTCTAACTTGCATTTTTATAGCGTGTACTGTAGAGATAAAAAATTTTGTGCTCTTGTTTATGTTTGTGTGCATGTGTTAGCAAAATTGTTGGTTTATATATCTGTATTAAAATTTTTGCACAATGAAATGGGAAAATTGTCTCTATTTGGATGAGGTTTTTTTTTATAAAGTTGATGTTTATTGTATATAATTAATTTTTTTGTAGCACTTTCCTCGGCCAGCTAACTACAGCTACCAGACTGTGAACAATGTCAAGTCTCCTGTCTCCCAGAAACCACCTCCACAGGCCAGCTCCAACTCCACAAGTAGGTCACAGGTTTTTAATTGTATCGCTATAACTTCACAAGTAGGTTACAGGGTACTCATCTGTTATAGCTGCAAGTACATGAATGTATGGTCTAGGCAAGGGGGATCAGCACTTTTTCTCCTCTTTTTATATGCGAAAAGGTTCCATATCATAGTTTTATTACAGTCAAAATCTTATTCCAATAATGTTTATTACTTTCTGCAGCTTAAACTCATACATGTATGTATATATTGACTTGGCTTGACAGATGAGTCATTAGCCATTATTTTAAGAACATTTATTTTTTTTTCATGCAATTTATCAAAGATTAACAGTACATGCTTTCATATTCAACATAAGAATTTAAAGCTTGAGAAATTCTTCTAAAGAATAAAAAATCCTTTTACAAATAATCTCTCCTATGATGTGAGAAAATAGAATTGAATCAAACTAGGTTTGTACTGTGATAATATACACTACACCGTTTCCCCTGTAGCCTCTGCTAACACCAGTACTAGTACTAACAAACACCACAGGACTGGAAGCATGACATCTAGCTTCTCTGAATTCTCACGCAAAATGAGACCCAAAACTTTACAAATGGATGGAAACAAGCCATCTATTTACAAATCCTCTAGTGTTCCCATGAATCTCCAGACTGATATCTCGCCAGGTAAAATAACACTGCCTGTCTATGAGGTAAACTGGGTGTTGTGGCTGGATGTTGTCTTGTTTTTCTCCCTCCATTTTGGTTTTCCCATCCTTCCTCTTTCATAAACTTTAGGGTAAGATTTTATTTTCAGATCTTAGTGTCTCCTTTTGGTGCTTTTTGTTGTTTTGACTGTCCATATTTTCGTTTTGATGACAGCTTTTTAAATTTAGTGGGTATATGTATTAGTTGAATCATGGTTAAAATTGTTTGATTCATATGGAAAGGTCAAGGTCTTTCAACATGGTCAAGGAGTTAAAGTTATAACCAGGCTTTTGGCATATTCTTTGACAAACATTTCTCCTTCTGAAAAATGTAATGTCTTGGTAACAAACTTTTCAAA
This sequence comes from Magallana hongkongensis, assembly GCA_016163765.1. Taxonomy (NCBI): domain Eukaryota; kingdom Metazoa; phylum Mollusca; class Bivalvia; order Ostreida; family Ostreidae; genus Magallana; species Magallana hongkongensis. Next base: position 43,125,768 of record WFKH01011801.1, read on the forward strand.
ACAACAATTTTGCAAATAAAATTTATTTGTTCCATTTTATTTTCTTGTATATGCTTTTTCAATGCATGACAATTTCTTTACTAGCTTTTATGAAGAAAGCTTATATATTTCAAATTATAATTTCTTGCTACCATGTACACGTAGATAATAGTAGTATTTTTGTTAACTTTCATTCGTCTACTGTTAGCAAAAGATATTCATTAAAATAAAGTGAATGTACTTGTGATATTGTTTTTTTTTGTTAACAGTATCAGCTTATGACTTAAGGTGATATGAGACACCTCCACATTTGACATTGAAATAAACAAAAAAATTAAGTATATAATTTTTTTTTTTGGCAAAATTGTTACCTAACAACGTAGTGCAATGTGTTAGAGCATTATCTAGGAATCTGTAAGTCATTAGTTCGAATCCCGCTGGGGATATTATAATTTTCATCTTTCCGAAAAATTTTTAAACATTTTTTTTAGCCAAATATTATAAAATTTAAAAATTCTAAACTGGTGAAAGTATTTTGATTATAATGTACTTTTATCCACATTAATATTGACTGGTGTCCCATACCACCTTAATCTGGACAGTTTATTTTTCCAAAGTCAAAGTATAAAACTAATTATACGTGTGTATGGTTATCAGTATTTTAATAAACACTTCAAGTAGCTAATGACTTAGTCTGGTGGATTTTTTTTTTCACAGTGTCATCTAGCGGTCTCAAATACCAAGAATACATTTTCATTTTCCAATCTATCCACATGTACAGGAACCCCACAGTATCCCCAGCATAAGAGAGGATCTTCTGCTAGTCTGTCCCAGGTGGAAGACGCCATGTTTAAACAAACCCCGTCGCCTAGCAGCATGGCACGCCTGGAACCAACCAATGACAGATTTGCTAACATGACACTCTACAACCAAGAGGATGGTCCAATGAATGGCAATGTTGCTAAATTCTCCACATTACCAAATTTGAAAGGCAAAGGAAAGAAGTTGTCAAAACAAGTTAGTGCAAGTGATGTGTGCATTTCAAGTAAAATTGAACTTTGTGCATTCATTTCCTTCATAATCATAATGTAAGGATCTTAAAAATACATAATTTTTAGGGAAGGAAGACATTTTTACTTGTCAAAATGTAGAAATAAAAGTTAGATATGAATAAAAGAAATTGGTTTTTAAATTGACACAACATGAATCTAAACACTTTATATACCAGTTCATGTATGTGCTGCAGTACTTAAAAAAAATCTGAAATGTTTGACTTGGAATAAAAAGCTTGTTAACTTGGATTTGTGTTTGTGACATTGTAGATGGCTGAGTTAGAGCACAGGATGGGGGAGCTTCAAGGACAGATAAACGAGAAAGAATCCATGTCTCTGTACTGTGCCAACAAACTGGACATTCACATCAGTAAGACATTCAATTTTTTATTTTTAGGCAGTAGTTTTAATTGTTTAAAACCAAAATCTATCATTGTTGATGGTATAAGAATAAACTTAAGATAATAAAATGAAATCATGCTACTGTTTATGATAGTACATGTATGTTAGCATTGGTGAGATTTCCTTTATGAAAATGTGGAGAAATCTTCAATCTGAATAGACCATAAATTGTTCATGAGATTGAGAAAAATTCAATGAGTTTTGCAAGACGGGCAGTGGGTTTCAGATAACGGTTGCAGTAAGTACATGAACATGTAGATTGACCAAACACAGTGAGATTTCATATCATGGTTGTATTTTAATGTTAATTCAATCCTTCTCCGAGCCATGAAGGTGCATAAGGCCGGTGCTTATCCCTGGTTTCCTTGTTGCTAAGCTGATGGGAGTCACTGACTCCCCCTGGATGGGTCACCAGTCCATCACAGGTTAACTCCCAGCATATGCTGATACCCAATTTCAGCTGGGTGGTCTGAGGCAATGTAGATAAAGTGCCTTGTCTAAGGGCACAACACACACCATTGAGTGACCACAGCGGGTCTTGAACCGGCGACCCTAACGCCTATGTGGAGCCATGTGCTTCACTCATTTTAATGTTATACATGTCTTATTCCAGGGCGACTTCAGTCTGAGGTACTACATCAGTCACTGGAAAATGAGGATGAAATACTGTTGGCCATAGCAGGAATAAAACAGGTATTGCTATTTTCTGGTTCATAGTTATAATACATGATGAAAATAATACCATACCCCATTATTGACCAGATAATGAAATATCATCGTTTGGCAAATGTAGAAATAATGTATGATGTTCAGTCAATCTGATGAAAATCAGCTGTTCTGATACACTACCGCTCTTCAACATCTGAAACAACCTGAGAATCTAAATATTTAAAAATAAGGTCATAACCTTTTTCAACCATTCAAAATTTGCTTTTCTTAAACACTGTCAGATGAAGTAACAATAACAATAAGATGCCCGTGTCATTAAATGCACCACAAGTCATGTCTGCAGAAGCAAAAAACCGCATGTATTTACTATGCACATATTCCATAACTATAAGTTATCCTAGGAGTTAGTACTTTTATAGATGAAGCGGCCACCTTGAATGAATGCTAATATCTCAAATTTTTCTGGCAGAGATTTGCCAGCCACAATTTGATTGGTTTATCAAAAGGTTATTGGGTTGTTTCAGATCTCAAACATAAGTCACTCAATTCCTCATTGCCATGCAGTCAAACTTTTATTCACGTTTTACTGTAACTTTGTATGTCTTAAGTATCAGAACAAAATGTTTCATAAAAGTTTTTTAAAAAGTACATTGCATTACTTTTGTTTTAGGTCAGAGATGTGTTGAAGGGAACTCTTAAGTTTTCTCAGATGGATGAGGAAGATGTGACAATAAAAGATAACTACTATGAATCAGAAAATAATAGTTCCACTTCTCCCGAAAATCATGAGCCACTTCCACAAGAGAAACCAAGATCAAGGTCTCACAGTAAAAAGAGTGGCATCTTTTACATGAGTAGTGAAGACAATTCTGAAAATGCGGAATCCCCTCCGGAGGGCCCCATCCAAGCAGTGACCCCTAGGAAAGGGTCAACTCAAAAAGAGGCTCATGTCCACAAAGAGGATAATAAGGAATTTGAACTGAGTGACCGTGTTTTACCAGGAACTGGCCATGGGAAATCTGGGATTCAGAGCCAACCAGTGGATGTGTCAGAGAAAACCCATCCCCTGGAGTCAAGTCCAAATCCCCTGTATAATTACAAGTGTTCAGTCGATTCTGTGTAATAGCAGTGGTATGTAGATGTCTGTAGTATGATAAAGATACATGTAAGAAAATAATATGTAATGTTTAAGCCTTTCTTTGTGTGCATGTACATGTACTTGTGTATGTACTTTACTATTTCCATATCATAGTTCATGTGACATTTTTCTGCTTTTGAATAGGCATTCATGTAAATGTATCTGAGATGATGAGTATAAAAACTGTGGTTGTTTAGGTGGCATAGGATACTTTGAAGATGCTGATATTGATGGAGGTCAATTATTTTTTTTTTTAAGATATAATGACTGTTTAAAAAATTAAAGATTAACACTGTTTTGGCCAATAAATGCATTTTGAAATAAAGTGTTAAAAAATGCATAGCATTAATTAACAGATCTAGCCTGTTAAAGATGTGGAAGATAAAAAGTAGAGTTAATGGTTGACTTTATTATTTGATAAAGTGAAGAGGTCTCAATCCACCATAAAATCTTTTACTCTGTATACATTTTCCTTCCTGAATAATAGTTATTTGCAATATTTTTCGTGATACTGATGAAAGCTTTGATATATCTATTGAATTCCAGTGTGATATCTTTCATAGAGTTGCGGTGTCCTTCTTCATCATTTTTGGAAAAAAAATTCTCAGGTTTAGTTAATACTGCTCCCACCCTAAAAGCTATGTGTATTATGTAATTTAGACAATCATATTCTTCTTTAACTTTAAAGAATTGCTTTTTAAGGCTTATTGACCTAACAAAAAAATTAAAATTGGTTAAAAAAGTTTTTTTCTGTATTTGATACACTATTATCTGGGGTTGTAGAAGCAACATGCATAAATTATAATCGGATTCCTGAATCAGTTTGATTTGGTCCATTTCTTTTTTCATATTAGACTGATAATTATAAGGCTTGTGGTACTGCTGTAAAAATGAGTGCTTCATGAAGTCTCAAATTATAGCATGCTAGCTATATATTGATAATATATTAAATCACAATTTTTGTCGTTTGATGTCCATTCTTGCATCATTGACCAGTTAAAGACAAATACATTTTGTTTTCATTATGTAAATTTCAGTTTGTTTTACTTGTTGATACATGTACTGGTTTACATGTATGATACTTGTGCATATACATGTACAGTGTATACACATTTAAGATTTAATTATACATTGTGATATAAATGAAACTTTCAAGACATATTAAGTTGATGATTTATAATACATGCATTACAAATTGTCTTGTACTATGAAGTACACAGATCTCTATGATAAACCTTTTTATTTGCAAGAAACTTGCACTGTTTCAAGATTTAGTCATTTCCTGATTATTTTCATATATTGAAAAATTGTTTCAACATGGGGATAGATAGATAGTTTACTCCCAACAAACCAAAATCAAGATACCATAAGTTTATTTTTCTGTTATCTGAAAGAAGAGACTTTGTTTACTGGTAAATTTACGTCTTCTTTAAATATAACTAATTAGTTGTTTTAAAAATTGTCTTATTTTTCATAAATTGAAGTTGTAAAAAAAACACAGGGCTGAAATGTTTTCATATTAAGTTAAGTTCTTTTATTGAAATGTTTATTTTCCTAATCTTTGATTTTTTTCTGTCAAATTTTGTTGTAATTTTATTCTTCCTTTCTGTGATTATTTTACTGGAAATGCTCAGGAATGAGTTGCTGATATGACTTTATATACATGTACATATATATAATGCCTGCTTTTTTGTGGGTATATTCATCATCTTGTGCTGTACATGTGTTCTACTGTTAAAGTCTGTTCAATTGTTAAATAGGAAAATTTATTGTTTTTTTAATCTACACATTCTTTGTGCAATAAGTTATTGTTTAATATAAAATTAAAACCTTCATTTCATGGTCTTGAGATTTTTTTTTCATGTCAAGTAAATAATGTAAACTGATATTTCATGAGAAAAAAATACAGTATTACCAGGTACTCCCATAACATAGAGACCTGAACTGGAATTATCAGTTGCATAAATGTATTGGATGTTTTAAGGGTCCTCGACACCCTGTGACTTTTAGTTTTTATGACAGTACGTTACAACATGGTGATTTCAACCCACTGTGGAACTGTTTAGATTGCCAAAATTGGGTGTCCATACCTGTAGTGCAATGGGTGTAGCTTTGGTCTACTAACCCACAGGTTTTGAGTTCGAGTACAGCAGGACTTTCTGTTTTTTTGTGAATAGGGAAAATTTTTTAAAAGTGGAATATTTCCCCAAATTTTACCTTTTTTTGGTCATTTTCAAGTCAAATGCATGCTAGAATTCCATAGAATGCCAGATAGGTTTGAGCATGTATACAAAATGTTCCCAAAGGTGAGGTTGACCCTCAATCTATTTCTTCTCAAAGTCATGCAAAAAATTTCAACTAATTTCACACTATCCATGTAAAATATTTGGTTAATTTCCCCTTTCTTCATTATAAAAATCAGGAGAAGACCTTTACATGTAAATAGTCTATGAAAAAAAATATATTTAACAGTTCAACAATTGGCAGATCTAAACTCTATACATTATATAGAGTTCAGGTTGTAATATACGATTTAATTGACTCAAGAAATTCATTTAAAAAGTCTACGTAATCTTCTTCACAAAATGACTTGAATTAAAAGCATTCTTACCACATACATAAACATTTTTTTTTAAGGAATAAGCATTTATATGATTCCTATGAAACTACTTTGGGTATCTCTTGTTCTTTAGAAAGGTTGACATACGATGTATTTTTCATCCAACTGCCCATTAATTTCCATTCGCTGATAAAGCCTAATATATGTTAAATGTGATGGTATTTTTGTACCCTTTTATCAAGTTCTTCTGCAAATCTATAAGCAATGGCAGATTCCAAACTAAAAACACAAAAATTTTATGAAGTTCAAGTCAAAATATTTTATTTAAAACAAAATGACTGGCATCAAAAACATATAAAATGAAAAGGAGGAAATCCCCTTGTGTAGATGTACAATTCATAATTTACATAATCTTACAATATAAACAGTTCTTCACTGTATCTGCTAATATATGTCAGTGTTTTACGACAAAATAAATGAAATAATATCCGAAAGTTGATGGTAAATGTTCAATGATGAACTTTCTTTCACTATTCCCTTTTGCAATCATGAACCTCTGTAAAGAAAATAAAATATAATTTTTGTTGAAAGCACCAAAAAAATTTTCTGTATTTTTGCATGTTTGTAAATAACTCAGTTTTGAGTGTGATCTGTGATTGGAGCTTCATTTAAAAGGGGTGCATTTGAAAAGTAAAATTTGGTTTAAAAAAAGTCTAAAAACATGTACTCACACAATGATGTTATTGATGGGAATGTGAATTAATCGCACAAAAAATCCAATAAATCCCATTATGGCAAATCCAATAGCTGTGGCCACAGCAATCTTCTGAAATTCTAAATATGGAAAAAAAAAACATTGGTTAGTTTTCATCCTGTCACTTTCAACTTTTAACATATGGCAAGTGTGAACGTTATGATAAATAAATTAGTTTATTTTACCTTTTCTATCTGGCTTTGTACATCTTTTCACCAGCCTAATGGAGTCTTTTGAGAACTGCTTGGCAGGTTCCACAAATTGCATTACTTGATCCATTGCTGAAAATGAGCAAATAGTAACTGGATTAAGAAAGTATTTGTAGAGTAGGAAGTGGCTTCTGGTTTAAACTTTCAAATGTTGAAGATTAAAAATAATGTTCAAAGCTGTGCCTGAGGCAAACATCCCGGTACTTAACCACTGTCATTACAACATATTGCTTGCAGACAATGATTTTAAGGAAGAAAGAAAAACAAATATCATCAAAACGTGTTTTAAATTAGCCATAACTGCATAATATGGTCCATAATAACTTTTACAAAAACCTGAATTTTTATGTATAACAAAAGATAGGAATGTTAAACTATGTTAGGGGATGCCAATGTGAATTGCCAGCTTGCCAATGACAACACAACACAACATTGAATCTAACTACTTAATTTCTAATATTTGTTCTTTATTATGAAATGTTTAATTGAGTTACTTAACAAACAAAAAAATTATATATTATCTCTCAGGAACTTGTGGGTGAAAATTTAAGCAAAATATTACAGAAAAGTATCATATGCCAGAGTAAATGATAGGCCTATTAAGAAACACTGTAGCTTAAAGTACTGTACTTGCAGTCATGACATGTCAAATGTGTTTTATCATTAATACTACTAAAATTCTTAGATAACGAGAACAGATACGCAGTATGTATAAAACTGCATTCGTTTTGAACTCAACAGCTCAATATGCTCAATTCATTAATCAACATAACGTTACATGACACATTTTTAGTGAACAACTCCTTTAAAGTTTGAACTATTGCGAAATAAACCCTAAACCTATTTCAATAAAGCCTATTTTTTCAAAAACACATATCAATAATGTCTGATTTCATAAATTACACTTACCTGTTGGTTTTCAAGTTCTTTCTGTAAAGAAAGCTACGTATGCGGAAGTTGCTGGAGGTTTAAAAGGAATATCGGAGAAACGATAATATAGGAATTTGATTGGTCGATACAAAATCACACAGTAGGACGTACGACAAATGTTTCTGCTTATTACTTGGACCGTTTAGAAATAAATTGAGGTCCTACAGACAGCGATTTAAAGTGGAACAATTTCACAGCAACACAAATATATCAATGAATGAATTTAAAAAAAATGTTAAATAAAAAAATGTTATGTACTGCCTTGAAAGGGGCCTAAACACGATTTGAGCTCAAAATTTTATTTTTCCATTTTTTAATGTTTATAATGGTTGATATATGTATTTCTAATGCTTCGTCAAAAGTTGAAAGTCAATTATTGAGTTACAAGCAAGATACAGAGTATAAATTTTTTTTATTTTGTAAACAAAGCTCGAGTCTTGTTATTGTTTACATATAGTGTGTTTTATTGGTATAAGTATCAATCAAAGTTTGCTTTCTTTTGTTGATAATAATATTTATGAACACATTGAATCAGTTTATCTTTTCAGTTTGTCATTTTGTCAAAGAAATGGTAATTCCTTACTTTACATTATTTGTAAACAAATATAAGACTCGAGCTTTGTTTACATTACAATGAATTCTTACCTCGATCTGTATCTCTCTTACAACTTAACTTCTAATATTCAAATTTTGGTCAATCATTCAAAATGAACAAGTGAACCAATTTATACATAAAAAAAAAAAATTGATCTCAAATTGTGTCTAGGTCCCTTTAAAAATATATAGAGATAATTTTTTTTAAATGATTTTTCAAAAAGATGGGATTTTCTCATTCTTCGCGTGAAAATGAACTTCATAGCATGTTAACAATCAGTAACGACAACGAAAAACACTTAAAATTAGACTTGTAGATCCGCTCCTCTACGATACGCTATACAATATCGTAGAGGAGCGGATTTCTAAGTCTAATTTTAATTAGATTGTCAATTGTTAGTGAGCATTTTTATCCCAATAATGTAATTAATAATTCGCTCAATCTTAGTAAGCATCAAACATTGTAAAAGGGATCGCCACGTGCATCTCCGACAAGCAAATTAATAAACCAGCTACATGTATTTGCATATGTTCAATACATGCTTATGTACCTGATTACAAATACACTACAATTATAGCCTTTGAATAATTGTAATGTCTAAAGCTAAAGGAACACCAAATCATCTTTTTATGGAAAATATTAGAATATTTTACATGCTTTCCATTTTTTTATTTGATGACATTCATTTAATTTTGGTAGTTTACAAATTACATTTATATACATGCATTCACACACAGAACCACAGAATAAGTAGTAGAAAGTAACAAGTAATTAGTTAATACTGTCATTATAACGAAGGGTGAAAATTACACTAAAAATGCTCTTTGTAAACTAATTTATATAACGATCGATGTAAAGTTAACCATGCATGCAAATTCTCATTCACAACATTTACAGAGATAGTCATAGCAAACCCCGAAATAGATGTATAAACATGATAATACACAAGCATTTTGAAATGTTCATATATTTAATTAAAAAAAAAATATGCTGCTTTTTTTCAAAACGGTTAGTAGATTTGCTATCATTTTTTCCTTCCCCCTTAATATATACCTTCTTTGCAATAATTGCATTCATTATTTGTTATAATCATGATATTATTTATTTTCAATGTATATCCCCCCCCCCCCCCGAGGGTCCTTGATTGGTGAATAAACACATACTATATACCGCCGGAGTACAAAGATAAAAAAATACCTGTGTTTATTTATGCGTTTCTGCAATTGATGGTAATTACTATAGATATAAACTGACAGACAAATTATAATATTTGTGATTTTGTTTAATTTATATACATGTATACATAGGTAAAATGACAAAAAACCAAATTTACTTGACTCGTGACAAAATAATTCCGATTGACGTACAATAAGAAATCTGAAAACCATTAAAAAAAGAGAAAAATACAAAACCAAAAATAGAAAGAAAAAAAACCCAACAAAATACAAACAAACGAATAAAAATACATTCTGACGACAAAAAGTTGCTCATAAAAAACAACCTATAACTGGCAACTCGTAACTTGAATGTTGAGACATTTGGTAGGCAGCTGATACAAGTCTGTATTTGGTCGGTTGTCATAGTGACGGCAGAGAATTCGACTCTCACTCTGCCGCTGCACAGACCACCAGCCAAACAAACAGACATACAGGCAAGCGGACGGACGAACAAACGGACAAAGTGTCCAATTAAGCAAAGTCCTCCGTTGTTAGAAAAAGCCTATCAATTATAACGATACGATTTTAGAAAACAAAGTTTTTAACCTCAAATGTCCTTATTGGAATCAAGCTGTCTTACAGTTTGAACGTGGTACGATGTTTGCAGCGATCACAGATACGGAATGAAGAATATCCAAGCCCCCTTCGAAATTAAAAGCGTCAAATGTCGTCGCCTTGACGTGGCAAAATGCAGTCGGATACAGGGACTGGCTGTTATACGCTTCATCTCACATCAAAATTTGAAAATGTTGATCACTCGCGATAAACACACTAGATCGGGAAATTGTACGCATAAGATAAATATAATATTTGCAGTTTTACAATATCTCAATGCCAGCTCACTCTCGAGCTACGAGTCGGCGGATTCCAGAAATTCAGACAAATTTAAATTTTGTTGAATTTTAAATTTGACATGCACATGCAAGATAATTCAATCGCTCACTAACTACATTATTGAAACAAAAACTCAAACGACAAAAAAAACTATTGCTTCAATTGGATGACAGGAAATGGATTTTAATGTTCAACTGAAAGCATTGATAAAATCTTTTTATGAATTCATTTTTATCTTTTATATTTAAAGGGTACCAGTAGGAGCAGAGCGGAGATCTTCTCACTTCGCACACATGCAAGTACTATATATTTCAGCAAGAAAAAGAAGTTTGCATTACTTTAGCAAATTATTAGTATCCTATCCATTATTTTTTAAAATCTGATATACATGTACACGATTCATCGATTTTCGCAATAAGACACTTAATCTTGGCAACATTATTACGTGTGTGTGTGTGTGTGTGTGTGTGTGTGTGTGAGAGAGAGAGCGAGAGAGAGAGAGAGAGAGAGAGAGCGCGTTTGTTTCTACAAACTACATATATTTCCGCCAGATGCTAACACAAGTTTAAAATATTGAAAAGAACAGAGTAAAGAGCCAATCTAATTCAAATTTGATCCTTTAACATGCAGGCGCGGATCTAGGATTTTTCTTTCAGGGGTGGGGTCCAACCTTGCCTCTTTACCCTTATCACACCCCCACACACCCCTTTCCCGAAAAATTAAAAATCATTGAAAAGTATTTCAGAAAAATTGCATCACAAACTCTCACAAACTGCGAAATTGCTTATCCTCGAAAGGGTGTGGGACAGTGACTATAGAAATCTTTTTATTTGGGCTTTTCAAATATCTTACATTTATCTAAATGTTAACAAATGATAAGAGAATTCAATATGCTATTTCTCATGGTTACTATGCAAGTTACATGTAATCTAATAACGTTACAAAGCCAGGAAAACGATTTTGATATTTTACTTGCCAGGCAAGTAAAATATCAAAATCGTTAAAAAAGCCAGGAAAACGTCAGATATTTCAGACTACCCAACCCTCTGCACATGTTAATACCCCTATTTTATGATTTGTCGCCATGAGGATCATCCGTTATTGTAATTTAATCGATTACATATGCATTTGAAAGTTATCGACTCGGATCCATCCCGGCACATGTCCTTTTAAACACACTGCGACATATCAACATATCAAAATACAGAGCGTGAAGGATTTCATTCGATTAAATTTGATGGGATAAAGAACCAAAGATATGGGGTGGGGTATTGAAGAAAGTAGTAAATGTACTGCATGATGTTTCAAACGTTACCTTCACTTCACAATTTCGCTCGCAACGATGTACATGCTTTGACCCTATGAAAAATGACTATTATCTAATAAAATACTTGTACATCATGAAATATCCTTCTCAGTGGTACAAATTTTTTAAAAACAAAATAAAGGAAACTGTAAAAATTCAGTCAAGGAAAAAAATAACTCTGAAGTATATTTGGAACTACAAAGTTTATTTTGATTAATCGATTACCGGTGTGATAGTACCGTAATTGAACATGCTATGTTTGTCAGTGAAAAAAGAAAGATAACTCTAGAAGCACAGATCAAAATTTAAAATGATTGTCTATTACCAAAGAGGGTTGATAATCGATAGTCTGTCTGTTGCCAGTCGATCTCACTTCAGCACTTCAGTGGCGTAGCTAGGGACAAAATACTTGTATCTTTGTATTTGTATTTGTATATTTGTATTACTTTTACAGCGAATTACAGAATACCGGTAGAGTTTTCAAAAGCTTGTTGGATTGCTCAATAGGGTATTCAATTTGGTCAGCAAGGTATCACATCAAGTCTGAATCTATGTCTTGTGGTTAATCAGGTGTATATTGTTATTTTTCATTCAACCCATTCATCTCAAATGGAGAGAACTAATATAGGCTATTTTTGCCTGCTGTTCAATCCGTGTTCACTTATATACATGTACTTATATGTATATTTTTGAATAAAATATTTCTTAAACTATTCAACCCATTCATATTGCACAAAGAAAGCCTCTAGAACACTCTCTCCTATTGTTAGTTACTCTATTCATAGTCTTTTGAAAAGAATGTTCACCTGACCAGCACTGGAATCTAAAGTATCAGTTCTGCCCAGAATAACTTAGAAAATATTTTCATAACTGTTATTCAAAAGACATTTCTGAAGAAACAAAAGGAAAACTTTTACAAGAGTAAGCTTAAAAGAATGAAAAAAAATTTTACTGTACATTTTGGTTCCTCAATTCCTGGTACAACATACAGCATTAATAGTATTTTTGTGCTAAGGCTGCTTAATTAGTTCACACTAAAGCAGTACTGTTGGATAAAATATACAGAAAATATATTCCCAACAAAAAAAAATCAAAAAGTGCAAATTTTTACTAGATATAACTCACTTAATTGAAGTCATACCTGAGTAATCACACGACCTAGATTTAGACCTAATGTGACACCTGGCTGACCAAATTGTATACCCTATTGAGCAATTCAGCAAGCTATTGAAAACTCTACCGGTATTCTGTAATTCACTGTATTAGTTTTAATATATCAACCATGATATTGTCATTGTACAGAAAAAATATTTTGAGATAGGATAATTCAGCGTTTAATTTTTGTTTGTTTTGTTCTAATTTTTATTTGTTTTTATCCTATTTTTCTTTTTTGTCTACATAAAATGTCAATATCTTGGAACTAAAAAATTAAGAAATAGAAATACTAAGAAAAAAAAAAACCCTCACACACGTACCTGGTATTTGTTTAGTAAGGGAATAAAAATTGAAATTTACGGTTACCATATGATGCAAATGTATTTATTGTCTATTTGAAGTAATATGGCAATTTACTTTCCCCTTTACCCAAACTGTGCTCTGAAAAAGCCGTGTTGCTTCTTTTTACTTTGATAGGGATTTATGCGCTGAGTCGATTGTAATGAAACGCAAATTTGTTAATTCGTCTAAATCCATACATGGACCTTCGATTTGACCTAGTCAGTAGTATTACTATAAGATTTTGTTCCTGCGATAAAGTAACAACAAGGTATCTGGCCCCGAATAACGCGGAGTACCCCCTTCCGTTAATGGCAATCATTTTCGCTTCCAATGGAACAACAGCGGACATTGGAAGTGTTTTAACCATTCTGTTCTACAATGATTTACATAAATGTATATCTATATAAAATCATATATGGAATTCTTTGCCTTTATTAGTTTTTATCTGAATTCATGCTTTGCAATGAAAAATTAATGCATTAAAAAAATTGAGATTCAGAAAATAATTTGTATAAGCCCGTGCTTACATTGCTTCGTTGTAGCTACGCCACTGCACTTATTAATTATATAATCATGTTTTGCGAATTTCGGCTTCCAATTAAAATGAAAATTAGACTTGAGTAGTAAAATCGCTTCTCTACTTGTGTATGTCGTATCATAAATTGTGTCTTTTTCACAAAATATTTTTCTTCTTATCATAAGGCGGGATTTACAGAATATGAATAGTTATAGCTATCTTTGGGGTAGTATCTTGTTAGTGACAAGTACTGCACGTTCACATGATAATTCTTCCTTTATATACGCACTTGGTCTGACACTGGACATATCGATCGGTCGAAACCTTCAGCAACCTAAGAAAAATCACGGAAAAAGGACGGACTGGACCACATGCACTTAGGGCATGGATACCCCCCCCCCCCCCCAACCAATCTTTATCTGCTTTTGAAAATATCGAATTGATCGAGTGATTATCAGTTTTCGGAATACATTTCAGATGAATGCAAATGAAACATCAATAAAATGTTTCATTTTACAAAGCGTGCAAAAAACAATAATTTATAATATTTACATTAGTATATATATATATTTCCAAAAACCCTTTTATTAAGCTCAAAACTGCATGTAAAAACAAGAGTTAAAAATGTTAATAATTTGAAGTACTATTATAGTATTGATATATATACAATATATATGGCACACGAATTTCTCTTTTTAAAAGAATATGCCAACGATGAAAAAATGGAGAGAAAAAAACCCCCAACAAGACAGATTTAAATCTAATCTGAAGTCACAGTGCTGCAAGTATCCTTTAATATACACCCGGCTATATGGGGTGACTGGAGCTAGCATCTTTGACAATCCGTGAGAAAAATTACTTATTTCAAATTTGTTTACTTTTGCGCACGCTCCCTTAATTGACTCTATGCCATTATAGTTCTACCTGAAATTAGCGCCTGACTTCGTTTCTATGAAAAGTTTTATGCGTCACGTACGAAACCTGTAAACGAACTTTTAAATAATCATTAATGATTGTTTGTCAGATTGTATATATTGAACATAATTTATTGCATCCTATATATATATATATATATATATATATATATATAACTTATACATAATATACAAATGGTTCTTACAAGCCAGTTACGCTATGTTCTTACCATTTAATTGTCAGATATAAAAAAAAGTATAAAGATTATTTAACGTTTCTATAAATAATTATTTGTCTGCAGATATACATCTGTCGCAACAACATAACCGGCCTATATAGAGGTTTACTTTGCAACACTGACTTTTCAAAGGAATTTAAATTTACAAATAAATGACGTTTATATATGAACCGAATTAAAGAATTTCAATAGATTCATCTTGCGAAAAATTGCTTAAATTTTCTGAATTTCCCTGTGTTCCTACAAAGAATCTATATATAGAAAACTAACAATGCGTGATGAAAGCATTGTGGTGTGACGGACTTAAAAGGCATTTAATAAACATATTGTGTATTCAGATCAAAATATGAATGGTGAAGTTGGTATTGGCGGGGTCTGTATCAGTTTCGCACATACCGAAAAAAAAATAATCATATTTTATCGTATATAGCTAATTACGCCATGAAAATTAATATACCTTCTTGATTCATATTTAAATTTCGTACGGTTTTATGTCATTAATGTTATTCATAAGCTAGGCTTGAATTATTAATTGTTTCTGTAATTTTTATTTCAATATAATAACGCGTAAACTGTCCAAACACAGTTTATATTCGTATAAATCAAATAAGTAGATTTATATAAATAAGGGTCTTTTTAAAAGTATGTATCAGAAACACCCGGCCTATATTTATACATACTCAGGTACGTACAACTCTTGTAATACAACATATTTCAATTATAGTTGTATGAAAATACACAGTATTCAAGTGATCTTTTATTGTCCAATGAAAGAAAACCCCCACTGTACTTTCTTTACATTAACTTACATATTTTGACAGGTATTATATTCTTTTTTAATCTAAGGGCATCATTTTACATGTTTTTTTCGCGTGGCCCTCCAGAGTGGTTGTCGTCAACGTACCTTTGGGTTGAGTTATACAACGACCATAAAACAAACATTTTAGTGACGAGGACCTAGTCGATACGCTATTTTTATACTTTGACGTATTTTGACGGTGTGCATAAAAGCCAGAAAGTAATCTTCAATAGAATTATGAATAATGAAAGATATTAAGATAATATTCAGAAACGAAAATCAAAATAAACAATCCCTAAATTGAAAAACAGACTTTTGTATTATAAGGTAGGTATATATTTATTTCAATATGAAAAAAAAATAGCACGTCAGGATCCCGTTCCTATGATGAAGGAGATGAATCTAATTAGATTGCTTACACTTTTCAAAGAAAATATGTTTCTAAAATAACTTTAAATCATGTAATGTTAATAGTGTGTATCGAATAAAACAGAGAATATTTGCAATAATAGTATTGTATTTTTCTAAAGTATCTTTTTTTCTCACTCAACTATTTTCTGGTTACTAGTCATATCGGGTAATCCTTAACCGTGACGTTATCAACACGTGACAAACCTCTCTCTTTCCTTTTTGCTGTGGCTAACTCTGAGAGTAAGTACAATGTGGAATTCAGTTAAAATCCAATGAATATCGTTATGATTAAATGACATCCATTTACCATTTTTGTATTTTATTAATCATTAGGACATTAAGATTCGTTATTTTTGTAAGATTCTTGTTTATTAAGTGTATTTTAGAAGATTTCGCCAAGTTAAAAATCAGTGGTAGCCGGTTAGACATATTGGTGTCGCCATCTTGGAATTTCATCATAATGTAGCAATACTTTTTATGAATATAACGTTTTAAATTTAAGTTAATATGTATATATTTAAGTAATTTATTTAATTTTATTTTGAAATGGTAGGTTAACACCTCAAGTTGTACTTTGAACTCTTTGATGTACAATGGGTCATGTCCATACTGATAGTATGATTATGTTAAGTAATATCAATATTACATACATAAAAGGAAAAGATTTTCGGTAAACTATGTGTTATTCACTGTACTTACTTACCTTTTATTGAAATTTTATTGTAAAAACGTTCATAAATTGCGGTCACAACTTCACACAAAGGCAACGGTTTGACTTGAATATCGGTCCATGTTGGTCAACATGTCATTCAATTCCATTGAAATATTAGTTTTGCTTAACCTGTAAAATATTTTAAACATTTTAAATCTTTATCACATTTTGTAAGAAGATATAAATAAACAAAACGGTGACAGGCTTATTATAGCACACGTGGTCAAGATGGCGGCCATTTTGGTTTGTACAATCTGTTGTGTGGCATTGAGTAATTGAATAGGTCCGCCAATAGTTCTTTACTGAAAAGTAATAGAGTATTGAAGTATAGGAAAGTGTTGATAACGTTGAGTATTTTGAAACAGTTTTTAGTGTAAATCGGTTTCCAATTCAGCTGTTGAACTCTTGCTTTGTTTAGAGACACGGTCGTGTGATACAGCTGTCGCATTATCCATATTATTGTTGCATTGTTAACAAATCAAGTGGTTTTATTATCAAACCCAAACAAGTTATCCCCCCCCCCCCCCCCCATGTTTATTATGACCATAATAGTTGTAATTTAGTTAATGGCAAATTTCTTGTAAAATTACAGTATCTAGAGTAATAAAAACAAGGAGCAACGATGGGTAAGGAAAAGACTCACATCAACATTGTCGTCATTGGTCATGTCGACTCTGGAAAATCAACTTCCACTGGCCATCTCATTTACAAGTGTGGTGGTATTGACCAGAGAACCATCCAAAAGTTCGAGAAAGAAGCTGCTGAGGTATGTATGCATCACAAGCAATTGACATTCTCATTTTGACTACACCTTATTTCTTTGAAAAGGTTCAATACCAGCAGATCTTTAGGTTTTGTCTCTTAATTCATTTTTGATAAGTATTGAAGTTCAATACTTTAAATCTCGAATATTTCAGATGGGAAAGGGTTCTTTCAAATACGCCTGGGTGTTGGACAAACTGAAGGCAGAGCGTGAACGTGGTATCACCATCGACATTGCTTTGTGGAAGTTCGAAACTACCAAGTACCATGTCACCATTATTGATGCTCCCGGCCACAGAGATTTCATCAAGAACATGATTACAGGTAAATTTTTACAAAAAAGTTGTAAACATACATGCATGTATGAAGATTGTTAGTGAGTGACACAATTGTAATGTTGCATTGTGTTTTCAGGAACTTCACAGGCTGACTGTGCTGTGTTGATCATTGCTGCTGGTACTGGTGAATTTGAAGCTGGTATCTCGGCTAACGGACAAACCCGTGAACATGCCTTGTTGGCTTTCACTTTGGGAGTAAAGCAGCTCATCATTGGTGTCAACAAAATGGACAGCACTGAACCACCATACAGTGAGGTAATATAATTTCCTGTACACTACAGTATGATATTTTTAAGCATAGTATAATATTTCCTTGGCATGATTGGGGAAGCATGAATTGATAAGTTCTCTTTGTTTGCAGTCTCGATTCAACGAAATCAAGGGTGAAGTAGAGAAGTACATCAAGAAAATTGGATACAACCCCAAGGCTGTCCCCTTCGTCCCCATCTCTGGATGGCACGGAGATAACATGATTGAGCCTTCCACAAAGATGGAATGGTTCAAGGGATGGGCTATTGAGAGGAAAGAGGGAAATGCCAGCGGAAAGACCCTTTTGGAAGCTTTGGATTCTATCCTGCCACCAAAGAGACCAACTGACTTACCTCTTCGTCTTCCACTTCAGGACGTCTACAAGATCGGAGGTAAATTGAATGTCGTTATATGCAAAAGAATGACGAATGTGTGCAATAACAGTTTGATTCTTATCATGATATTTTTCCCTTCTGTTTCTTTTGCCTTCAATTTTTTTTTTTTTTTTTCAAAATAGGTATTGGAACAGTGCCAGTTGGTAGAGTGGAAACTGGTATTATCAAACCAGGTATGGTTGTCACCTTTGCTCCACCCAACATCACCACTGAGGTAAAATCTGTGGAAATGCACCACGAATCTCTCCCAGAGGCTGTCCCTGGTGACAATGTTGGCTTCAACATCAAGAACGTGTCTGTAAAGGAAATTCGTCGTGGAAATGTCTGTGGAGACAGCAAAAATGATCCACCAAAGGGCGCCAAGAACTTCCTTGCCCAGGTAAAACTTAACAAGATTGTGATAGCCTCAGTACATGTTGTAAAAGCATGAAAATGAACAGAATTTATAACATGTGTTTAAAAATATATATGTTTACTTGTAGGTCATCATCTTGAACCACCCTGGTGAGATCAAGAATGGATATGCGCCTGTCCTTGATTGCCACACTGCTCACATTGCCTGCAAGTTTGTTGAAATCAAAGAGAAATGCGATCGTCGTAGTGGAAAAGTCTTGGAAGAGTCACCAAAATGCATCAAGAATGGAGATGCTGGTATGGTCCTCATGGTTCCCAGCAAGCCTATGTGTGTTGAAGCTTTCTCTAAATATGCACCCCTGGGACGTTTTGCTGTCCGTGACATGAGGCAGACCGTGGCTGTTGGTGTCATCAAGGAGGTCGAGAAGAGTGACCCATCACAGGGCAAAGTCACCAAGGCTGCACAGAAAGCCACTGGAAAGAAGTGAAAGTTACTGAACATAGGAACTCTACAATCCCATCAGCTTCTATCTTGTTTTGATTTAAAGAGAATAAATGACAACGTGCCACTATTTTATTTTGTAAGACCACAGCAGGTCATTTATTGGACTATTTGGAACAATATACATCGCAAAGAAATACGTCGGAAAGAACCGATTGGATGTAGTAACAACTTTAATTATGTCAAATAAAAATGATCATTTTTGTATTGCTTATTTTTAACAGATTGAGGTTTTGGATGTCCAGGAAAGTTGGGAACATCAATCGTTTTGTTTAAATGTTGAAATAATGACGTTAGTGTAAAGATGATTTCCAGATGGAATGCAAAGATTCAATGCTTCTAGAAAAAAAATTGTGCTTAAAATAACTAACTTGAATTTGCATTTTCTTTTCAATACCAGACTACCAGTACTGGTGATGGTATTTTTTTTTGTCCCCCGCCGCAACGCGGAGCGGGGACATAGAAATGCCGGGCGTCCGTCACACTTTTTTGTAAGCGCTCTCGTGCCTACAAATTTTGACAGATTTTCATTACATTTATACCAAATGTTTATACACCTATTACCTTGGTCAAGTTCGAAAATCAGCATTGGTCGATACTTTTTGCTGGAGTTATGGGACTCTGACCACAATAATGACTCCGTTTTATCCAAAAATTGACCTTGTAAGCGCTCTCATGCCTACAAATTTTGACGGATTTTCATTAAATTTATACCAAATGTTTATACACCTATTAGAATCATTTTAACAAGGCCTTGGACTTTCAGTACGACGTAACTATCTATTTCTTGCGTCAAAACAAGTTAAAAATGACGTTGATTTCAATCGAAATATACACCAACTGCGTAGTCTTAGCTCAAAAGCCAGACAAATCTTGTTGATTTCAAAGAGCCATGGCTGAGTGGCGTACAATGAAATAGACAGGCCTACGTCACATTGCCGTTTGACACAACTACCCAAAGTCCAAGCTCTTGTTAAAATGGTTCTACCTTGGTCAAGTTCGAAAATCAGCATTGGTCGATACTTTTTGCTGGAGTTATGGGACTCTGACCACAATAATGACTCCGTTTTATCCAAAAATTGACCTTGTAAGCGCTCTTATGCCTACAAATTTTGACGGATTTTCATTAAATGTGTACCAAATGTTTATACACCTATTACCTTGGTCAAGTTCGAAAATCAGCATTGGTCGATACTTTTTGCTGGAGTTATGGGACTTTGGCCACAATAATGACTCCGTTTTATCCAAAAATTGACCTTGTAAGCGCTCTCATGCCTACAAATTTTGATGGATTTACATGAAATTTATACCAAATGTTTATACCACTAATACCTTGGTTAAAGCTGAACACCGCTCGTAAATAGGCACCGTCACCCAGGTACCTGGTATATAAACCCTTCGATTTCGTTACACCCGATTGCACACCTGAACCTCGTGGCCGACATGTAGTATTCCTTTCGTGGTCTTTAGATTTTATGCATTTTTTCTTTTTTTATGTGCATTTTCTGTTTGTAAATAATGCATTGACCAATTTATTTGATGTTAGTATTCTCCTGGTTTGAAAAAGGTGCATAAAATTTGATAATTTCATCGCGACCGAGTAACACGGCGAGGCAAAATGTACGTCCACACAGGTGAGACCTCTATAGCGAAGTACTTTGAACTGTTTAGAGGTCTGCCCCTTATATATAAGGGTTGTAGGGACAGCAGTGATTAAAGAGAAATATGGCGGACAGTGCCTATTTACGAGCGGTGTTCAGCTTTAAGTTCTTAAATCAGCCTTGGTCGATACTTTTTGTTGGAGTTATGGGACTTTGACCACAATAATTACTTCATTATATCAAAAATTGACCTTGAAAGTGCTTTCATG
The DNA here is from genome assembly GCA_016163765.1 of Magallana hongkongensis. NCBI lineage: Eukaryota > Metazoa > Mollusca > Bivalvia > Ostreida > Ostreidae > Magallana > Magallana hongkongensis. The sequence goes on from WFKH01011801.1 coordinate 43,146,972, forward strand.
CCTACAAATTTTAAGATATTCATAAAATTTATACCAAATGTTTTATGCTCACACAAAGACGAGCTGGAGGGGGCATATTGTTTAAAATATTTCATATACTGTGAAATCATTAGATTTCGTGGTGGTTCAATTTTCGTGGAAATCGTGGGTACCTCCCATCCACGATTTAACATCCGACACGAATTAATAAATAAGGGTAATAAAATCATATTTCCTTTGTAGGTTTTAGAGAATACACGAAATTACGTCCCCACGAACCTGTAAAATTTAAGCAATCCACGAAAATTGGCCCCCACGAAATTTAATGATTCCACAGTACAGTATACTAGTATACTGCTTGAACGGCGGGGGACCCAGGAATTCTATTCTTGTTTTTTTAATTTTTCTTAAAGCTGGTGTAGGAGTGGTCTTAATATCCAATGAATTTTTGAAAAGTTTTGCAGACAGCTTGTTTCCATTGTTGGTGGCAATTAGCAAAGATTAATTTCGTGTCTAATCAAATATTTGATAATGTTAAGCTGGCATATGTAATGTTTAAAAATATGGTGGCTGTTTATCAAATGATGCATCTGAAAGCATTTATCTCTTAGGTTTCAATTAATGGGCTGGACAGGCAATGTCGTGACCAGTTTTAGGTATGAAAGGTAATTTGTTGACCATCCAGTCTCCAAGAATTCTGTTTCAAACATTCCTGTGCGTGATGGCATCGGGTCAGGTAGAACACGCGCGGGTCGGTAATGTACAATGTGATGTGCCATCGTAAGGTAAACCAGGTGGCTTTCATGTCCGGCTCTTTTTTTTTACACAGCGCGATAAAGAAGATGGAGGAATAAGATAGCGCAAATGCCCATTTGGTTTGGTCGTAAAATACAATTTCAAATTTAATTTTTTCCAGGTGTATATTATAATGTTATAATGCAAGTTTAATTACAAAAGGACAATTTAGAACCGTTTTAACAAGAGCTTGGACTTTGGGCAGTACGTGACAAACTCCGATTTGATGAATGCCTCATGGTTAACTGTCCAGTCATTGGCTAATAGATATGAATACATTGAACGCAATGACACTTGTCCGACTTCATCCAGGGATGTATATTTCGCTGAAACAGCGTCAATTTCACACAGCAGAGCAGATCTTGGCAAACAACTTACCGGTTTTGACAGTCTATGAATATTAATGAGCTTCTCTTAGCGAATTAGAAGAAAGGAGGTCAATTATTTGAAAGCTTGTTTTGATGAGCATACTAGATAGTAACATCCCACCGAAAGTCCAAGCTCTTGTTAAAACGGTTCTATAACTTTATTCAGTTTGGAATATATTAAACAAACGATAAGAAAAAAAATAAATCCTAAAATTTTGGTGGCATCGAACCCACAACCTAAAAACCCTAGTTCTATAAGGTTACCTAATGTCTGGTGCTCTAACCACTGAGCCATTTCGTCAAAACATTTTTAAATTATAGTGGGTCATCTCTCCACGTTTTTGTTGATTGAAATCGCTTTGATTTCCATTAAACTTTATTTAGACTGACATTGAAGTTTTAAAATTACACTATTTGGAGGTTTTGACACGCATTAACATATTTAAAGGTTGCAAATTGATGTTATGTTAAATATACATTGTTTTCAATAATTTTAAAAAAATTATCAGATTTGTTGATATTTTAATTTTACAGTGTCTTATCTGTCCTCATATAGTTCAAAGCTTTTGATAAGGTCTCGCACAATAAATTACGTTTCAAACTACATCAGTTTGGTGTTCGAGGCCGAAACCTAGCATGGATCAAGGGGTTCCTCAGTAACCGTTCCCAGAGGGTAGTGGTAGACGGCGAGTTTCTACATCCATCCCTGTTACATCTGGGGTCCCCCAGGGCTCAGTCCTTGGTCCCATTCTTTTCCTCGCATATATCAATGACTTGCCAGAGCATGTGAAATCACAAGTCAGACTCTTCGCCGATGACACTCATCTATATCACTTTAGATGACCGGGGTCGTCAGTCAATGCTCCAAGAGGACCTAAAGAAACTTGAGCACTGGGAAACCCTGTGGGATATGGAATTCAACCCAAGTAAGTGTCAGGTTATCCATGTAACAACATCCAGAAACCCCATCCGTACCAAATACATACTACACGGACAGTTGTTAGAGAATACCTCATCAGCTCATTATATCTGGGTGTTGATATATAGGATGACCTGAATTGGAGTGGGCACATCAGCCGGGTTACAAACAAAGCCAACAGCACCCTTTGCTTCCTACGTAGAAATATACCAAGCAGGAACCAGCAGCGTACAAGGCTGTGGTACGTCCGCAGCTTAAAATTGAGAATGCTGCCAGCGTCTGGGACCCTCACTTGGCTACACATACTAACCAAATTGAGGCAGTATAGCGCAGAGCAGCGAGGTGGGTGATGTCTGACTATAGCAGAACATCAAGTGTAACAAGTATGCTACATACCCTAGGTTAGAGAAGCCTACAATTGAGGAGGGCCGATGCCAGACTAGTACTTATGTACAAGATCATTCATGGCTTAGTAGCCATTCCCTCGGTTCAACTCGTCCCCCCTAGTAGGATTACTCGCTCAACCCACTCCTTTACTTTTCGGCAGATTCAAACCACAAAAAACGTTTACAAATATTCTTTCTTCCCTCTTACCATAGTCCAATGAAAACGACCGCCAGGCAATGTTGTCTCACTTTCAGATGTTGATCATTTCAAACTGGAAGTAGGCAAACTGAACCACCTCAGGCCTTAATTATGCAAAAATGCTTTTATGTCTTTTAATTGTAAATACTATTTTTCTAATCTTTTATCTTCATAAAATGTAATAATATTACTATTTCCTTTTCACTCTATTGAAATTTTACTCTCCTCCACTTTTCTTTATCTTTTTAACTAGCAGCGCACCCTACTCAGAGTACTCAGAATTGAGGGCAAGTAGTACCGAGAGATAGATAGATAGATAGATAGATAGATAGATAGATAGATAGATAGATAGATAGATAGATATAGGCATTTTACACGCCTTATTCACACATCTTCTTTCCGGTTGTATTGATAATAGTATCGGACACATCAATGATCGTTTACGTGTAATATCATGTATTTGATTTAAAGTATTGTACATGTACAAGTATGGCTCGGTGTCTTCAGTAGAGAGGAAAACCATAAATATGTCAAAAAACTAATTCTTGGTGGAAAATTACTAGCCGGAAAGGGGGGGGGGGTATTACTGCACTTGTTTCTACGGTTTTGCCAGCTAGGACCAACATTTTCATATTTATAATACAGTTTGAATGAGTATATACTTTTTTGTGTGACTGTTAGATTATGTCTTTTTGGTACATTTCAATTTTTTCCAATGTTTGCAAAAAAAAAAAACAACAAAAAAAAAAACATAACAAAAACAACAAAAAAATACTTGTAAAACTAAATTAAAAAAATATGGGGGTATACACTAGCCAAGTGTTTTCGGTCCACTCCGCTGAGGAGAGGTGCGGATCAGAAACCCTTGACTTGGAAAGTCTATATTTTGTTACCAAAAAAAAAAAACACCACATAGTTTGTAATTGACCAGCTAGTTTTTGTTTTAAACAAAAACTAGCTGGTCAATTAAGATAAACTATGTGGGTTTTTTTGTTAACAAAATATATAACTCTTATTAAATATTAAATTAAAATAATATGTATAATTTTTGAGAAACCAAAAATATGAAATTTTGTGAATTTTTTTTGAAAGCTTTATGAAGAATAAATGAAATATTTTTTTGTATATTTGTTCTGACTGTAGAAATCAATAAGAATTTTTCATTTAACGACTATCGTTAGATTTTTTAAAAAATAAAACCTAATATAATGTATTTTGGTGCATAATTTAATAAATTATGAGATCATATGCTTCATTGCGTTAAAATTTGGCTGTTGAATTTTTGGACCTTGTGAGCTGAAGCTCACTGTATGGAAACAAACGTGCAAAGGTAAACTATTTTGGCCTCTTTAGTAAGTTTATACGTTGTTTTCACAGTGTTCAAATTAAAAAAAAAATTTGGTTTGATACAAATTTCCAAAACACTGGGTGCCGTAATTTCAGCATGTCACTGGTAACGTGTGAAAATTAGGTCAAATGGGATTTTACATTGCAAATGACATAATTAATAGCTCCATTATGATAATAAAAAATTGTGTGAGGTATTTCGAGAATTCGTAAATGGATTTAAATTTCAGTTCCTGCAAGGAATTCGTTGATTTCTCTGGACATTTCCATGTATCAATTTCGTCTTATCTTCGTTATATTTATTCTTTGATTAAAGCAACGAAGTGAACATCTTCGCTAGCCAAGGGTGACGATCCGCTCTGCTACGAAAAGAGTAGCAGAGCGGATCGTCACCCTTGGCTAGCGAAGATGCGAAGTGAAAGACCATAGTATAGCAAATACCGTAAATACGTTAATATTTGATTGCTGTATGTTTGTTTATATCGGACTTTTTTGCTCAGGTGAGCGTTGTGACCTTTTAGTTCTGCCTTTAGTTATGCAGAGTTATCGGACGTTGATCTTTTTAATGAAACTTTTCAGTAGAATGTGTTTCATCTATATTGGGATTTGAAGTTGCCAGAATGGTACATTTTGGGCCTCTATCGGCAAATTGCCAGTGTACGAGTATATCGTTACCAGATGAATCGCTCGCTTTGCTTTGAAAAGGGGGGGGGGGGGGATCGCTCTACTTTCGTTTTAGATCCGCCCGCTACCTCACATTACACAACCCCAAAATCATGTGATTTAAGTGGTCATGCTGTATAAATGTAAACATGGAGGAAAAGAAGGCTTTACACCCGTCCAAGATGTTGAGTTGCCCAGTTTGTGCAGCAGTGTATGTTAAGAAACTTTTTTTTTCACGCATAACGTTAAATATGATCCAGGTTATTTGCCATCAATTGCGTGTCAATCATTTTATGTATACACTCGGGTGCTAAAAGTATGTTTCACTATATATTTCATTGAAAACCAACATTTTTCAAAGAATTGTTAAAAAGTAAACCCTTGACCGATTTTGAAAAGACCTGGATTGATAAATTCAGATTTTCTCTAGCTTTTTTTGTATCATTTTTAAATATTTGTCCAACCTTCTGTTCCTGAGATTTGATATCAACAATCCAAAGTAAGATTTTACGGCTCGCATTTTGCAAAAGATATATAGTAGAGCTCTTAAAAAAATCTTTGTGTTGTGTTTGAAATATCAAATTTTACAAATGAGTTGTTGAAAAACTATTTCAATTTATGTCAAAAAGTGCAAATTGAATCTACTTTTAATCAATATAAATTTCTTCAAAATCTGACAAAAAATAAAAACAGAAAACCTTTTAAAAATAAGTCTTGTTTTCAATGAAATATATAGGGAAAAACGAAAAAATTGACATACTTTTGGCATGCAAGTGTACAATGGGCAACTTCATCTGGACTCCCATGATGTCATAAGTATAAATATAAGCAAAGGAAACCCTCATATGCATAAAATAACGTGAACAGCAGGGTGTATTCGTTTGGTTGATTGGAGAGCTGCAAGAATAATCCTAATTTGCTCGTTTGCAGTATGGAGATCATCTCCGGTAGATCTCCATTGTCTCCTTTCCAAATAGCAGGTAGACGCTGGAGATATTCTGGGCCAGTTCTGGAGGTAGCAAGCGAATACACCCCAGGGGTGTATTTGTTTGCTACCTCCAGAACTGGGAGTATGCACCCGAGTTTATTATAGCAGCAGCTGAATCCTTTGGTTTTCTTCTTAAATCAGGTCAAAAAGTAAGCAAATAATTCCTGTGGTATATAATGCATTGAAATTGTTGTACCAAACAACGTTTACGAAATGCTTAGTGAAAAGTAATTAAAAATCAACTCGTTTTATTTCACACACAGCTCGTTACTTAATCAACAGAGCAAATTCATAGATGCTACCCAAATATCTCAAAGTCAGGATTTAAAATTGCAAACATCATTTATTAATATGCATGACTTGAATATTCAAGAATAATATTATTCTGTAATTGCTGAAATTGCTGAGAATCGGCCAAATTAAATTAACAATAAAATGCACTATTTTTAATAATTAAATTCATTTCCTAGCTCAGCCTTTCGACGCCATGTTGAAAGAGTACGAATTCAATCTGCCAGGTGTGTTAAACTATAGTCTGGGTCAAAGTTCAAATTACATCAGTTCAGTCGATGCCATGCTTGTTCATGTGTAACTCGGGTTAACTGAGTTTGTACTCGAGTTCCAGCTGAAGTCGCCCAATATAACATTTAATCACAATGGAGTGTCAAGCGATTTGAAATTGCTTAATTAATCAAGCTATTGAATAAGTTGTGATGAAATTATTACTTTCATTGTATTGTGGACTATTGTAATAGTAATACTATTCTCTTTTGAGAAGTGGACAGGGATAGCCTACATCCACTGTGGATCCAGTGCATTGTAAAATTCTAAAAGTAATTTTAGAATGCTACTGCTCAGGTTAATTTTTTTCCAGATTTAAAACACTTGGGTGAAATTTTAATGATTTATTCATTCATTATGATTATGTCTATCTTTGCCAAAAAAAGAAGATCTAATTTATTGTTAATGTGCATCAATACATTTGATAAAAGAAATAGCGAAATTGTCTTATATGGGAATTTGAGTCTGATGTCATTATGATTTGTAAGCTTCTTTAGCACCCTGTCAAATGCAAATTAGCTTACAGATTTCTTATCCTCCATTTAATTGATAAAAAAATTGTAAGAAATACAAAAAGGGGGTATCCTCCGTTTTCCGAGTTCTCATGCATACAAATCATCTCATATTAAGGATCTTGATATGATATGACTAAGTTCCATAATCTCGTTTCAAAATAATTTATTCAGCCAGTCATCACAGCATCTCATCATTCAATAATAATTATATTTAATTCCAACAATATATAACAAAGTGGATTGTGGTGTCCGTGCTGTGGAGTATCGTAATTAGCTTATTCTTTAATTAATCTACATTCTCTTTGTTTCTCATACTTATATAGATTGCTCTATCAGAAAAGCTGCTTAGTCGATATGACATGATATGCAGTGATGCACTGATGATGCAAGCGTTTCTGCCTCATATATATAGACTTCTAATATAGTCACGTGATCAGTCAAACCGATAAATAAATGTCCTTTCTAGGGTATCTAGGAACTACATTTTACAGCAAAAGTTCAGATACAGAAAAATACATACCGGTAACTTCAAAGTGTTCTGTCTCTTCTGAATTACAATCAGAGTTTATACAAGCTTTGAATCACAATCGGTTTTCTTAAGAAATGGAGAATATACTTGATAGATGTAAATATATATATAAATATTGCTTTGGTTATTGTTGATAGTATTTATTTAATAATTATGATAATTTATATGAATGCTTTTTATACCACAGACATATCCCACAAGAGGGAAACTTGAAGAATGGCGTTTTCACTGGCACTTGCCAATCCTGTGGCCATTTCTTTAAGTTCAGATGTAACAGCAGCACAAAATCCAGTATAACTATCACTGTCAATGGAAAACCATACAATGGTAATCAAGTAGTATAATGATTCAATAGCTTCCATATACATACAGAGCTTTTCTTCTAAAGGAGGTCAATACAGTCTAAAAATGGCCACAAATCACAATTCAAAAAAAACTTTTATTATTTATTGTAAAAAATAACTATCCCAAATAAAAAATAGTTACGTATTCACCCCATTATCACAAATTGTGACTGAGACACATAAAAGAACTAGTTATTATACAGTATCTAATGACAGAACCTATAAGGCAATGCACTGGTTAGCAAGTTGGAAAGTTTCTGAATATGTTTTGCAGTGGGCAGTGAGTATGCAGGCTCCAGTTCACTCAACACATTTTTGCGAGACTCAAGAATCTCCATGGGAACAAAGTACATGTGTAAGGAGGGTGGTTGTGGAACTTGTCTCGTGCAGGCGCAACTGTACGAACCTATAACAATGGAGAGGAAGAGCTATGCTGTCAACTCGGTAAGAGTAGTGGCCAGTCATCTACTGTATACAGGGTTATTTTCACCACATGTAATTTTCGCCCTTCTGCACTTCCAAACAGTTTTGTCCCGTCTTGAATTTACCCAGACACAGTTGGGTTTTAAGAGATATAATATGAGACATGGGAATTCGTGTTCTAAATTCGCCCGCTGACAACGAGGCCGAAAGAGGCGAAAATAACAGGGGGCGAATATTTCCCTGTATACAGTATCCATTGGACCTGAATATGTTAATCAAAAGCAAGAATTTTAATCAATATCATAGATCATCAAGATATATTTTAAAATTTTTAAGTCAAGAGTTATCTGCTCTAAGTTAAAAAAAGAAATGTTTACAATAGGGAAACATAAATCAGCTAGGTTATGTTTGTGTGAGCCCCCCTA
>WFKH01011801.1:43187133-43212244 GCA_016163765.1 Magallana hongkongensis
TCGTACAGTCCAGTCAGGGGCCGGAAGATGTCTGTGCAAGCTGCTGTCAGATGTACTACAAAGATACATTTTCTATTCATGGGGCACTCACAGTATGCGTCCTAAACGTAACCATTGTTAGAAATGATGGCTGAGTAAAGAGAAAATGAAATCACAAGAATAACTCCGAAGTGAATTTTCCTCTTCCTTTTCTTTTTGTTCGCACGTGTTTTATTATCATCATACCGGTATTTAAATAAAAGACATATTAAATTTATATTTAGCAAAGATTCGTTTACAAGCCAGGGAATTATTTCTATGATAATCTTACCTTGAATGTGAGTGGCATTCAAATGGACCAAAACAAACAACAGTAAAGAAAGTTTATCCATTCTCGAGAACTTGTTTTCATTACAAGCAATACCAGCTAAGACAATGTTGACATTGATCATTCCATTTATACTCGTTTCTATTAACCCGGCTAATTACTCATCGGCATGATTCCTCAAAATAGTCAATGAAAAGCTATTTATCATAAACATGCTATATTAATTCAGAGAATTTATGGATTCTTTTATGGAGTGTGGCCTGCTTTATCATACATGCATAAAAATGTATGCGAAGTCTATTTCGCAGATTTAATCATCTAGAATTCCATTTTTTTTAACACGCAACAATTTTCTAGAACTCGACCAAACATCCTTTAGGACAAAGACCCTCGAGTCTGGATTTATTACGGATTTTCATTTACCTAGCGATGCACAGTAAATATTTTCTCGGATGAACAGACTGAATTATAACCAAATGGAATCTTATTTATTCCCGTTGGATTAATCAAAGCATTGGAAGTAAAAAGTCGTGTTTCGAGGTCCGTTGCAATACATCAATGTAAGAAATCGCTTACCGCCTCAGCTGTTATATATTGATGCAAAAGAGTTTGGGGATTATCGGCGACCTTCATGTCGACAGTCATATTAGTTCATTCGATCGAGGATGTGAAAAAATCCCGTAATCTTATATATCCGAACAAACATATCGATGAAATGTTTATTGAAATCATACAGTTTGCACACGGGCGTTACCCCCCCCCCCCCCAAAAAAAAAAAAAAAAAAAAAAATGACCATAATCATAAATGTCTGCAATTATATGTACATGTACCCGCAGTGTCATATATGACAAAAATATGCTTGGTCCAACTATCACTAACATTGTTTCCCGATCACTTTCTGTCGTCCAGCCATTCCGTGTGAAATGATTTCTTTATTTTCCTGTAGTGATACTAGTATGTATATGTTCTTGATTACGTACTAGTTAATGATATGACAGAAATTAATAACTTTATGTCAGAGGTCTTATTTTTATTTTATCTCATTTATTTATTTATTTTATTTATTTATTATTTATTTATTTATTTATTTATTTATTGATTAATCTATTAATTAATTTTTTTTTTTTGCAAGCTGAATCATTTACGTCTTTAATTGATGACAAACTGGCGGTATGAAGGATGCCATATTTGTTCGTAAGACACTGAATAAAAAAATTTCGGGATATTGGTTAAACATTATAAATATAATTTATCAGAATTTACGTAGACAGTAGAATACTTTTATGTGCAATAGGATAATGACAACTTTAAGAGAGTGCCTTTTGATAGAGTATGGTATTATTGTCACTGAAAAAGTGATTTTAAAACGAAATTTAATTTAGTACTGGTGAGCATTGAGGCCCTCGAGCACGATGTTTGCAAAAAGTCGGGTTCGAGAATCACTTCGAAGAAAAACATGGCTGCAAGCCGTGTTGGAAAATGGTTATTCAACCTTGCAAAGGTAACAATAAAGTTATAGAGTGGTGATTTTGAGACTTAATACAACAAATATGTTTACAGACTTGTGCTTATCAAGAATTAAAATGAATCTTTTCCAGTAAATGTTTCCTCTTTGATACCAATTTGTTATCCCGTTATCAGGTGAAAATGTAAAACTCTTCACCCGTTCACCGATTTGCTTTCTCGCTCTAAAATATATATATGTGATTGACATACACCCATACAAAGCATTTTTATGTATTAATGTATACGTCAAAACAACCGGCTATAATTTAAAACGGCAGTTTTGCTGTATAAAGTTGCAGCTGATCGGGTATTCTTAATTTCCTCTGACGCTTGTCTGGCTCCTCTATGCACAGGCCTCTGAATTTCTATCAATAAGCCGCTAAATGTAGAGGAAGAGAGAGATATATACCCTATGTATATATAAATACACCAGGTGTATTTAGAACCATTTTAACAAGAGCTTGGACTTTGGGTAGTTGTGTCAAACACCACTCTGACGTAGGCCTGTCTATTTCGTTGTTGGCTACTCAGCCATGGCTCTTTGAAATCAACACGATTTGTCTGGCTTTTGAGCTAAAAGTATGCAATCGGTGCATATTTCGCTTGAATTCAGCATCATTATACCCCCGCAAACGAAGTTTAGGGGGGTATATTGGTTTCACCCTGTCCGTCTGTCTGTAGACGCAACTTTGTCCCCCCTATAGAATTTTTAACTACTGCATGGAACAGTCTGAAAATTTGTACATATGTTATACACCATCTGAAGATGTGCACCTGCAATTTTTTTTTAAATAAAACAAGATTTAATGATTTTAAGACAGTTTTCATTTTCCTTATTCTATATATTGAAAAGTAAGGGAGGTAATCCTTACAGATTTTATTAATCAATGAATAGTATTAAAACACTCTAAATTATATTTATATAAATACATCCAGATGGAGGTTTTTTGTCTTTATTTCTTAACTAAATTTATTTTTTATAAGTATTCTATCAACTGACAATGCAAAATTTTTGTTTGTCAATGATAAATTCTTAGGAGCTAATAAGAACATCAAAGACAAGTGTGGCTGAATTCATTTGTCCCAAGGGGGCCATTATCTGAGCCATGGTTTAGAATGGAGCATGTGTTTAGGGAAAATTGATAATCTGTAAAATGGGCGGTGGTTTTGGGGCTATTTTAAAACTGTTTCATGTAAACCAAAAGTTTCTATCATTATAAAGAAATAAATAATATCATTATTAATAAAGAAGTTAACTATTTTTAGAAGTTGTTTAAATTTATTAGTCAAGTAAATTGATGAAGTGACCCTATAGGGCATTAATTTAAATGAAATTCAAAATTACTGATATGACTGTAGTGTTTTGGCAATTTTAAAATTGTTTGTAATATTAAATTTTCTTTTTTTTTACATATTTTACATAGTATGCTAATTATGGTAATGTTTTGGGAGTTTATTAAATTTAACAAGCTCATCAAAGAAAATCATAGTCCCATGGGATCAATTTTCTGATATGGAGTTGCATTGTACCATGGGAGAAAGTGAGGGAAAATTTGAAACGACTAATTGCATCTGTCAAGACTCTTATCAGAAAGATAATATTCAAAGTTTTATCAACAGAAGAGCATTGCTTGGCTATTTTCATTTACTGCAAAGGGAGGGGTTATTGTCACTTTGTTGGTTTTTCTTTAAAACAATTAAAAAAATAAATATCATCAGATACATAAATTTGTAAATGTATTATTGTTATACATATGCATTTACAGTGAAGTTCTGACAATTTTGATTTTAATTAATTTTTCTTTGTTAACTAATTTTTTTTTTACAATTCTAGAATTTTTTTTATTTATATGTGTTGCAAACCTTTATTATTCAATTATTTGTCCCATTTGAAATTAGCCTTGCGGGGGTATTAGTCCCATTAGGACAGTTCTAGTTTTTAACTTGTTTTGACGCAAGAAATAGATAGCTACGTCCTACCGAAAGTCCAAGCCTCCAAGGTCTTGTTAAAATGGTTCTATATATAGATAGGGTATATATCTCTGTTTCCCCTACATTTAGCGGCTTATTGATAGAAATTCAGAGGCCTGTGCTCTATGAAATTAGCTATATAACTGTTGCTTTACTGGGTTGAAAGACCTTAAAGCTTGAGTTTTATACATTTAAATAGTTGTCATTTACAGCGCATTTAAATGTGTGCTAGTTTGGACTTGCATACTTCTTTAATTTTCTAACAAATCTTGTGGATTTTTAAACAATTAATTCCAAATAATCTTTTAAAAGACATTTTACTGATATAATCACTTTATGCGGCACAGAACTTTAAAAAAAAAAATTTCACCAAAGTAAAGGAATTGGTTTTGCTTTCATGTGAAAATAGAGACCGTCAATTGATTGCCAAGTAAATTGAACACAATTTTATTCCTAGGTTTATGAGGTTTGTGAGGGAGTTAAACATTTTGGAGGCACATGATAACATGCTAAGAAACTAGGGAAATATAGGTCCAAAATAAAAATAAAAAATTTTGTGTGCAGTAAATTGCAAATTTTTGCATGCATGGAACAGTTGAAACTGTACCTAGATCACTTGTCCTGGTCAAATTTGACCGAAATTCCTGTACAGCTACAGCACTGAAGTTGGTAAATAAAACTGCCTTTAAAGCATATTTATTTGAAATTTGAATACTCCTAATTTTCAGCCTGTAAATTCACATGTGACTCAGCAATCCAGTCTGTTAGCAAATCAACAGAATCAGTTGAACCATGTTAGAACTAAAATGGTGGACTTCAGAATGATCAGGGACAACAAAAGGAGAAAAACAGTTCAGGAGTATGGCCCAGAGAGGTTCCGAATTAACATGGTCCGCAAAAGCAAAATTATACCAAGGGAAATAAAGGTACGGTACTTCCTGTAATATTTCTATACAGGCCCCTTAACAAAGACCCCTATGTACTGTTCTTATGGTACGATGTTTATAAAATGGTACAATGTACAAATGATTAGCAGTGTATTGTATTTGGATTGTATTCAGAAGGGGGCCTCTGAACGCACTCATCAATTTTGGAATACCGGTACATACCTATGATATATTTTTACTTTACTGTGCTCTGGAAAGACCAAACGTCTTGAAATTTTGTACCATAATAAATTTATACTTTACTGTACTCTTGGAATACCAAACATCTTGAAATTATGAACCATGTCTGTAAAATATTCCGTTCCATTTCAGGAAATTGCTGACAAAGAGATCAGGGAGTTCCCATTAAACAGTGCACCTGTTAGAATACACAACAGGTGTATATTGACATCACGTCCCCGTGCTGTGCTCAAAAGGTGGCACGTTAGTCGAATTATGTTTCGCAGTCTTGCAGACTATAATAACCTTTCTGGGGTTACAAGATCATCTTGGTGATTTATTTCAATTAAACATATATTTTTTGTTCACTTTACTTTACATGAAATTGTGTTCTGATGTGACTTTTATTAAAAGCAAAAAAGAATATTTGAATGAGTTGTGTTCCTTATAGTGCTCATCACTTTTTGCTTTCCTATGCAATTCTTTTAAATAATCTTACCACTTAGGGGAGAAAAAGTGACAACTTTCTTTATTGCGCTAGTATAGAGTATTTACTGTAAATTACCTCTCATGCAGATATTTTAACATTAACAGTAATTATTGAACAGTGTATTTGACATGATCACAAATAAATAACCTCCACTGATGTGATAATATCTGTTTATATATTTGGATGAATGAGAAGTTGCTTAGTACAATGTACATGTACAAAAATTCAAAATACAAACATGATCATCTGCAAATGATATTTCAATTTATTTGCACCAAAATGCTATGAAAGTACCATAGTTTAGAAACACAACAGCATATAAAAGATCAAAATACTGATTAGAGAGGGTCATACAGATAAACTGGTTACATTGTAAATATTTTAAAACATATACATGTAGTAAAATCATGGGTATAACAACGTTTTGTGTGTCCACTGCAAAACAATCTCTTTTTCAAAATCCCATAATATTTATGTTTCTAAAAATTCTTTAATTTACCATCCAGTAACTTAAATTCCTGCAAAGTTTTGTATAAAATACCTTTGTGAGAATGGTTAATCACTTTAGCAAATTTGCAATCAGCATTTATTCTACGGGGCGTAGAATAAATGTTGATTGCAAATTTGCTAAAGTGATTATTTTTAATTGGTTGTACAGACATGACGAATTCTGGATTATAGTGAATTAAATTCACAGGTATGCGTACTTTAATAATAACTTTGCAAATTGTTTGAATACTTATTATATCAACAAAATTAAATAATTCTTATTATAAATTATAACTTCAAAATCCCTATTGCATGAAAGTGCTTGACCTGAAGTTTATGAAATACTTGTATACTTGCATTTATAATACCTACATTTGATAAAGAAATGTAAGAAGTACATTCTCAGAAAAAAATATCTTAAAAAAACGGATGCTAAAATTTTGTGAGATTATCCATAGGATATGCATACATATAATATAAAGTTATGTGTAGAGTTTTACAGCTGTGGAGCAAACAGTTGTACAGAGAACATGGTAGACAGCTCCACCCTAATATTCATCAAAATGCTAGTGCAGTATACTGGGACTTGGCTATAAAAAATGTGTTCATTATTACAAAAAATATAGTCTACATATACATGATTGCATTTCACAGAATCATTTCTTATTCTTTAATGTTGATGATGAAGTCATCTTTCGTGGAACCAAGTTCATTGCATGGATGCAAAAACACTAGGGTAATGTTCAAAGAATGCCTAGGGAAAAAAGAAACACAATACATTTATTTCAGATTTGGATGCATATTGTTGAAAATCACCAAATATCCAAATATAAACCTTGGAAGGATGGACAAGAGGAAAAACCTCTGATTAACTTATTATATATATTAGTGTTTCTACAAACCTGGTACCTGTATATTCCTAACAATGCTATTACATTCATGTCTATTGATGAGGAGAGGCAATTTTTTACCTTCTCAATGCTCAGAATTAGCCACTTCAAATCAAATAATTGTCAGAACTAGACAACATTGAGTGAAATTCACCAAAAAGCATTTCAGAGGACTTTGTTTCAACCCTATACTTTCACTTTGACTTAGAAATTTTCCATTTTAAATAGAACTTTTAATTCAAGGTCACTTTAAACCCCTTACCTACAGTCATTCTATTGGTTTATTTGAGCAAGATTAGGCCAATGGGAGAGAATTTTATGGTCCAAATTTGGATTTTAAGGAGATCTGCTATGACCTTCACATTTGCCTAGAAATGTGGTTCAAGGTCACTGCACATCATTTAATTAAAAGCACTCTTTCTGTGAAGTATGAGCCAGATAGGGCTAAGGGAAAAAAATATATGGTCTGGTCAAGGATTTTTTTCATGAGGTATGAGGCTTGACCCTAGACCTAGAAACTTTGTTCAAGGTCACTGCACTCCCTTTGACCAAAGGCACTCTGATCACTCTGGGTGGAGTATGACCCAGATTGGACCAAGGGGAGAGAATACTTAGTATATGATCTAGACAAGGGTTTTTCATATAATTCTGCCATAACTTCAATTTCAACCCAGAAACTTGGTTCAAGATCACTGCAAACCCTTTACCCAAAGGCACTCTGTGCTGTGAGTGAAGTATGAGCCAAAATGGGCAAAGGGGAGAAAAAATATGCTCTGGACAAGTGATCTTGGATGGACAGATAGATGGACAGACTGATCTCTAATTCTCTATATATTGCCCGCAGAGCGGGGCCTAATAAACTATTGGAAATAACTCTTAAAAAGCCTCTTGAAATGAGTATTTTGGCTCTTCACTTCAAAATTATTGAAAGCTATGAACATACCTTTAATTCAGTTATTAGGTGAACAGTTATCAATAAATCATTGTTGCAAACTTCATCATTACCTTGAAGAGCTGTGATGTTTGTAACACACTACTGGTGCAGCACATTTCTCGGATGGAGTGCATGCTGAGCTGGGGGGCTCCCACATCAATGGTGGGGATTCCTAGCTTAGCGGACATGATAGGTCCTATTGTAGATCCACAGGCAGAGTCATTCCTAACAACAATTTCCTACAAAATACAAAGTAATACTAGTACATGAGTGTTCCATTTTCTTCCTGTTTTTATGATTGAAAAACATACATAGTTATAAATTATTCTTATCAAAAGTTAGATAACAGAAATCTCAATCCATACTAACACATGAACATGTACATGCATACAATGTTTTCTATACAATTATGCATTTTTATGTACATGTAAATGTATTTTATTGGTGATTAACTTCACATAACCTTAACACGTTGTCATCTAAAAAATTTCAATAAGTTCAACCTAACACAACCAAATTATTAATTTTGTGGCATAATTAAAGCTTAAACATAAAAATAGATGTCATTTGTTTCCTTTACAAGCAGAAACCAAATGATGATAGATTAAATTTAGCGTCTCATCTCTTTAATAATTGTGAAGTTACGCTGATATTCTGTTACACATGTACAGGGATAAGCTTGATTACCTGAAGAGGGCACTGCTCGCGGCGAGCAATCTCCCTCAGAATGGACGCCGTCATTGCGGTGGTGGCATACCTCTGATTTGCATTAAATTTGATGGCAACACCCTACAAATTAAAGCATCGTCATTGTGACTGCTTTTTTGAAAAGCCTATTTAAAAATATGAGAATGTGGTGCACAAACAATAAACTTTTCTAATCAAGCATTGTTACATCTACAAAAAATTCCTACTGTTAAGGTAAAATAAATCAAAGAACCACTTGCCTTGTGAAGTCCAATTTTATGATTATCTTCATGTTTTTCTCTAAAACAAAAAAATTGGGTATCAGTCTCTTACATTTATAAATTATAGAAATTAAAAAAAAAATGATGAAACAAATAAAATGAGATTTTAAATCTTAAATTAAGGTTCATGGGAACTTACGGGTAATTAGGATGGACGGCATGAGCCTGGTCAGCACTGACCATGTATGACTTTGGGATGGCCTCCTCAAAGGCCGTGCTGGTACCCCCTGCACTCAGACGCCTGAGGACAAGTTCCTGTAGGGTGGAAGCAGCACCCTGGGCACTCTGCGAACCAACCTAAAGGGTACATGAACATACAAGAGTATGAGGACCCAGCCTACAGAACCATTTTTACCTTCATATACTGGAATTTCACTCATGAGATTTAAATAAATGGAAGTTATAAGATTTTATACCAAACAATGTGTTTCTTGGAATTTCCATTTTTTTCATGTACCATACATCTAAACTCCCTGAAGGGGGTTTCATACAATTTCAGGAATTATCTATAAGTGACCTGATCAAAAAATTTGGGGAAAAAATCATTTAATATACCTGTAAGCTTAATTTAACAAAAATATTTATCCCAAATCTTAATAATGGAACATTACTTCTTCATTGTCAAACAGACAGATGAGCCTGATGTTTGGGTCAGCTGCCAAACCATTTCCATTGGATGATTCTGCCAAAGCCTGAAATTGAATTATGGTTCTTATTTCCTTCCATCAAAACTGAGACAATTAATTTTCGAATTCAAAGCTGTCAAACTCAAAGATACTCTTTGACTATTTTAATATCTACGTGTAACTTTGAGTTCTTAGTAAATTAACATACAGTGGTGGCACAGTATGCGTTGAGCAAGTTGTCCAATCTGGGTGAGAAAATGAACTCGTCCAGTACACCACCAATAGCCTGGAATGTAACAACATACATGTATGTATACTTGCACGTTCGTGCATCTTTGGAATACTTCAGTTTTAACTAAAATACAGTTATGCTAGCTAGGCAAAAACTTAATCCCCATGATTTGATATTTACCAATTAAATCATTTTGTATTATTGTTTTACAATACATATTTCTCTATAGATACAATTCAACATTTATAAGGAAAATCATCTTGCATGTTAATTTTTAATAGTGAGTTTCTTCACTTATACTTACAGCTGGTTGAGTGTCTGCCAAACAAAGTTCAAAGTCCATCATCTGCTCTGGCTGAATGTTCAGTTTATCACAGATGAGCTTCACTAACAATGGCTGATGCTTGTCTTTCTGTTAAACAAAAACCAGTTTAATAGTTTACACACATGCAATAATACACATGCATACTCACCATGTCTAAGGGGTTTCCTTTCTATCTGACTTTCAGACAATTAAGAGCAGAGTTTTGCTGAAGAATTAGTTCACAACAAGGTAGGTGCTTATATATACTAAAAGAGACATGCAGTTAAATTAACCTATGGATTTCATTTTTTTCCCCAAAAATTATCACTAAAATGTTCATGCTATGGTTTAATATTCCCGAATAATGAAGAGCCAACACAGTGTTAATTATTCATATCTCAACATATTTAGTAATATGATTCATACAGGTTTTAAAAAAATATTTAAATTTATTTAAAATAACCATATTCAAACATGTTCCTTTATTTCAAACATATAAGAATGTTTTTAACAAAGGAAACTGGGTTGATAAACACCCTTCTTACCTCCTCTTTGAGAGCATCTTTGTTGTTTTCTCCAGATGGCTTTGGAGAACCACCCTGAAGTTCTGCTTGCACTGCTGTTGCCAACACAGGTATTCTATAAATAATTCATAACAAGAGGCCCATGGGCCACATCGCTCACCTGAGGAACAATAGGTATGATGAAATCAGCTTAAAGGAGTCATAATACAAACTATCTGGACAATGTAGTATAATACATGTAGATCCTGTATAAATGAAAATCCATTTCCCCCCCTGGATATTTTTATTTTTATTATCATTAGTCCCTTTTGTAACAGGATGATTTTATAGTCATAACACATGTTGAGCATTGCAGTTCTCAAAAAGATCCTAAACAATTGTTTATGTATGGGATATAAACCTACATCAAACTCTGAACCCCTTGTGAGGCCCAAGAATCATCAAGGGGCCAAAGTCTAAACAATTTTAAAGAATCACCTGGCTGATTAGTTTCTGAGAAGATTTTTAAAGATTTACTCTATATATTCCTATGTAGAAATTCAATCCCCAATTGTGGCCCCACCCTACCCCGGGGGGGGGGTCATGATTTTCACAACTTTAAATCTACACTACCAGAGGATGCTTCCACACAAGTTTCAGCTTTCCATACTAATTAGTTTCTGAGAAGAAGATTTTTAAAGATTTACTCTATATATTCCTATGTAAAAATTTGACCCCCCCATTGTGGCCCCATCCCACCCCCGGGGGTCATGATTTTCACTACTTTGAATATACCCTACCTGGGGATGCTTCCACACAAGTTTCAGCTTTCCTGGCTAATTAGTTTCTGAGAAGAAGATTTTTAAAGATTTACTCTATATATTCATACGTAAAAATTCAACCCCCCATTGTGGCCCCACCCTACCCCCGGGGGTCATGATTTTCACAACTTTGAATCTACACTACCTGAGGATGCTTCCACACAAGATTCAGCTTTCCTGGCCAAATGGTTCTTGAGAAGAAGATTTTTGAAAATTTCTCCATTTTTTAAAATAAATTCTAATTATCTCCCCTTTGAAAAGGGCGTGATCCTTAATTTTCACAACTTTGAATCCCCTTTGCCTAAGGGTACTTTGTGCCAAGTTTGGTTAAAATTGGCCCAGTAGATTTTGAGGAGATGTCAAAAATGTGAAAAGTTTACGGACAGACAGACAGACAGACGGACAGACGGAGAGACGGACAGACAGACAGACGGATGACAGACAAAATGTGATCAGAAAAGCTCACTTGAGCTTTCAGCTCAGGTGAGCTAAAAAAAACTAAATGGTCTGTCTGCTCAAAAATATTTAAGCCTAAAGGTACATTGCTCCTCTGATATGATAAATAACTTCAACTGGAATAAATAGTTAAAAATTTGGCAAAAAAATTAACCTTTACTTTCTCAGGCCACATATCTTAAAAAGTAATGCCACAGGCAGTTATTTTGAATCTTTTCTATTTAAATTGAAAAACTGAGTTATTCCCCATTCCAATGTGATCAATTCTTGCTGAGATACAGGAGAAACTTATCATTCATTGATTTAATAAATTGGAGGAAGGAGACAACAGTAATCTGTTGATTAATCCATTCACAGGAAGTTCTTACATGTACTTACAGGTGAGATTCTTTATTAGGGGAGAACTTTTCGTTGTGGTCTCTCATTAAATGGATACAAATGTTGGGAATCTTCAGGATTGGTTTCTCTACATTAAGTAATCTGTGCTCTAGTTTATCGCCATTCTGCAAAATCAAACAAAACTTTTAATATTTCATCAATGCATGTGCTGTTTAATCCATCTTGTACGTGAACCTGTGTTTGCATTGCCCTAGCTATTTTGGTATACATGTACTAAAATATGTTCAAGACTAAATTCCTGTACTTTGATATGTGTGCATGAAAGAGCAAGTAAATATTGCCAACTGTGATATAAAGATGCAATTAACTCAAATATTTGTAAGACAATGCATTGGCATCACAGATGATGCAAACATGATTAATTTCCAAATCAAGATTAAATGTTAGCATTTGATTTTAGTATATTTAATCAATTTATCGAAAAAAAGCATCGGTATCTTTACTTTACTCATCAGCACATAGTTAAATGATAGACATGTTTGAGTTGATATAACTCACCTTGGTGATGACTCTGCCGGCGAGCGTCAGGTCCCTGTCAAACCAGGTGTGCCAAATACCTCCCCCATAGCACTGCACCCCTACCATCTGATAGCCACTCTTGTCTGTCTTGGACTGGGGCTTTACCTGCACAAGGTAAACAAGAAATCATTACTGAGCTCAGTTTCTTGGCATATACAGGTGCACTGTACTTCTCTGAATTTATGCATGAACAATTTGTGGTTTCATAACTTGTGGTATAATAATATGTATTCCTTTAATAACAAAAGCGCAACTAAACATTTGCTAGCATAAATGCCAAAGTCTATGATATTAACAAATAATTCTAACATGGATTGGCTGAGGAGTAGACCATGTTATGGTAACAGTAAACAGAAACATGGATTTGCTGAGGAGTAGGATAACAGTAAACAGAAAAACATGCAATCCACCTACCTTCAAACATGGACTGTCAGTATGTGCTCCAATGATACTAAATCCATTTCCTGGCTTGAATTTTCCACCAACAGCAAAAGCTATTATGGTAGAGTGATTCCGAGTCAAAAAACACTGAAATAAATAAATGCTAGAAACAGTTTTTTTTACACTCATAACTGAATACATATACCTATATCCCAAACACTGGCATTAACAAGAAAGTCAGAGTGCACAATAAACTGTATTAATTTCATGATAAATCAATGAAATAGAAAATAACTTAATTTGAATATGCAAATGCTAAATAAATATATTTTATGCCTTCCAAGTGAGAATCACAAAGGATGCTTATTGATTGGTGGTTGGAGAAGGGGGGGGGGGGGGAAAAAAAGGGGGGAACTTTTTTGAAAGGGGGGGGGGGGCAAATTTTAAGCTAGTAAAATTAAAACTTTCTTCATATCAAATTGTAGTATTTGACAGAATTGCCTACCTTGTCTAATGGCTTGATTGACCATGGCTCTGTTTCACTCAGTTCTTTGAATCCAGATGACAGAAGAAGAGCCTTCACCTCTTGAACAACTAAAAAAAGCAACAAAAAGTTCACATGAACCACATCATGACAAGATCTACATTGTACTTTGAAATTGGTAGTTGAGAAATTGAGATGAATTTTGAAATAAACATAAGCAGCAAGCTTTCCAGTTTACATATCATTTTTTTTTAGTCAGAAAATGTAATAGCTAGGAGATACATTTATAAATGGAATCAGTGCAAACACTATATTAATGCCTTTGGATGAAGTATACAGGAAAGATAGGCAAACTCTTACTGATAAAGGTGGAGGGGGTGTGATCATCATGGTAAAGCCAATTTAAAATTGTGAAGACTGTCCAGATCTTGATACTGCATGAGAACTAAACTGGGTCAAGTTAACTACACATAGGAAAGATGCAGTCCTAATTGGAACTTAATACCGAGAAACCAAGTCATCAATTGAAGCTTTGCAACAACTCGACTTATCAATGTCTAAAATATTCAAGTCAGCTAAAAATAAGAACTCTCAAATATTCCTGGGAGATTTCCATCTTGGGGATATCAACTAAACCATGGGTTGCAGCACTCAGGGAGCCAGAGATAAATCACACTGTGATAAACTTGTACAAATGGAAGATAACAGAAGCACCACTGGAAAAAACAAACATACCAGGTATTAAATGAACAATTTACATCAGTATTTACCAAGGAGGAGAAAAACAACATCCTGGAAAAAGGACCATCACCGTTTACTCCAATAAGAAATATCACCATCTCAGACTCAGGTGTAAGAACGCCTAAATGAGAAGAAAGCAAGTGGACCAGACGAGATGCCCATCACATTGTTAAAACAAACAGTCAACATCATAACACCAGTAATATCATTTATATTTCAACAATCATTGGACCGGGGAGAAATACTAACAGACTGGAAAAATGTGAACATAGTGCCAATTTATAAGAAAAGTGATAGATCAACATCAGCAAATTACAGACCAGTATCACTCACAGTTGTTATATCCAAATTACTGAAGCCCATCACAGTCTCTCAGATCATGAACCATCTAGACAGAGGAAACATCTTACATGAATATCAACAAGGATTTCGAGCTAGATGATCATGCGAATCCCCGTTGCTGATGACAACTTATGATATCACCAAACACTTAGACCAAGGAAAGCAAGTTGATATGGGAATACTGAACTTTTCAAAAGCATTCGACAAAGTTCCACACATATGACTGTCGAAGAATTTACAAATTTAAAGGGAACAACACAGAGATGGATCAACAACTTCTTGAAGGACCTACAACAACAGGTAGTAGTAGAAAACGCAACATCTAGCACAACACCTGTAACATCTAGCACGACACCTGTAACATCTAGCACGGCACCCATATTAACCAGCTCTCTCTTTCTCTCTCTCTCTTTCTCTCTCATGTTTCACTGTAAGTTTTTTTTTGTTTTTGTCTTTTTTTTTGTTTTTCTTTTTTTTGGGGGGGGGGGGGGCTAAATAATCGCATTGTGATCAATTGACAAATATTTATTGTCGTAAACCCCCAAAACAGTTTGAATGGTTCTAAGTTACCATGAAAAGGTGACGGGCTTTTGTTGACAAAGTTTAGAAACTGCTTAGCTGCCACAAGAACGCCGTCTTTGGTCGAAGTCTGAAAATGCAAGTAGAGGCTTGTCAACTGTATTTTCTGACATAAAAAGCAATTGATTTACAAAAAAATAATAAATAAGCATTTTGTTAAATGTCAAGTTGCGATATTACCATTTTTTTCTTTTTAATGTTCGGTCTAAGGTACTCCTGAGTCAGGGGTGCAGGGAAAATCCAAATCTGAGAATGAATACGGTAAATCTAGTACTGCTAGGGGTTCTGATTTTTGTGTCGCTAGTTTATGAAACAGAAATTAGATTTTCTTAAATTTATTAACTCCAAAAGCTCTTACATTTTAATCGAAGCACATCTAAGAAATTTATAACAGATTCTCCGATTTATAAGAATAGTTAAGGCCTATATTTACCCCACTTCTAACAATTTTAGTCGGGATCGAAAATCAACCTTTAACCCAAAGTGGCGTTATCGTTGATAACGCGACCAACGACAACGTGCAAAAATGTCAAAAACAGGGGACAATCTATCTAAGGAAGAAAAGGACACTAAAAGCAGAAGTTCAATCGATGTTCAAAATGTAAACGGGAGAGTACCTATGAATGCAGAAACTCCCACGATTCCAAAACGCCGGTAAGTTGGCGATTACGAAACCGGACCTGGGATTACTGCGTGTCCCATGTAAACTTTAACAAAAACTGAGTTTTGAATTGCCAAGTGATATATAATATTACAAGAAAAGAAATATAGACACATACTGATATACGTTTATTCAAACAAATTTTAAAGTTTCTGTGACGGATGGAAGAAACTTTATAATATGAGGGATCAGACCCGGCCCAGATTAGAACCTTGGCCTCCTGAATTTCTAGACAGGTGCTCTACCAATTGAACTATCTGGTTCCAGTATTCAGGGGGCCCGGGTTCGAATCCTGGTCTGATTTGTCATTTTTCCCCATTATTTCTCCCTTCCTGTTACATTTGATGCCATGCTAAACCCTGGAACTGACAGGTAAACACCTGCCAGGGGAAATAACCGTTGGGATGTATCTCATTCCTGTAAAGATGTAGTTCTATGTGATTAGCAGCCAGGAAGCAGGAATTCTGATCTAAATACAGTTTATTGATTTATATGCCAATGATCTCAGCATATTGTATCATCTTAATCATGATCGTTTTGGATAAGCAAAAATATCAATCCAATTTTTAATTTGTTTTGGGTTCAGTGTAGAAAGATTAGGCAGTGATTGTCAGAAAGATCATCACCAAATTCAACTGATTCAGAATAATTTGTTTTTCAGACAGGAACTGTTAAAATGGAATGGTTGGGGATACAGCGATTCCAAATTTATTCTGAACAAAGATGGACAGGTTGAATTTACAGGAGACAGGTAATTTTAGACAGGAGACAGGTAATTTTAGAATGGATAGAATTTTGCACATATATATTGTACAAACTTTCAAATAAATATTATAATTTTATGTATTAAAAATATGTATTTGGTATCTGGTGTATCTTGACTTGCTGTTTTTTATCTTTAGGTATTGTTTGAGTGTTGTTTTTTATCTTTAGGTATCGTTTGAGTGGACAAGTAATGCCCCTGCTTCGAGACTGGATGATGGCTACAGTAGGAATTAGTCTTGACCACAAAACACCAGCTCAGGTAAAAAATAAGAAAAGTAAATTTATCTAGAATCTTTAATCTTTGATCATGCAGATCATCCAAAATGTGCCTTAAATCTGTTCCAAATACAATGTGTATTGCAGTAGAGTAATTAAAGAAAGGTATTGGAAGAACACTATTTATCTTAGCCTAGCTAAATTCATCTTTTTAAAATTTTTCTATTTGTATTTTAGCCACCTCTGACAGCCAAAGATATCAATGCTCCAATACGAAATGAGGACTTCATCTCTGACCTCAGAAAAACCAGCATACCATTCACCGACGATTGTCAAGACAGACTTTTTAGAGCTCATGGTAAGAAAAATTCAATTATATGAAATTTTCTTATTTCATAATTCTATACTCTGACAAAAGTTTTACTCCTTTAATATATAACAAAGAATATTGAATGTGATTTTGAAAGAATTTTTTTTGTCTTTTAAATTAATAAAATGGGCCATGTCATTTAATGAAACCCATGTTTTATATTATTTTCTTTATTTCTTATGAATCAGGACACACTTTGCATGAAATTTTCGTGCTGAGGGAAGGAATGTTCAACAGAATTCCAGACCTTGTTGTTTGGCCTCGTAAGTACATCTAAAGTACATGTTCTGTATATTCCTTATTTTATGCGAGTACTTAATTCTGGGATTCTGCTGTTTTGTATCATATTGTGAGAATATAAAACTGTGAGCACCAAACTGTTGTTATATCATACAGCGCACAACTGTCAGAAATTTCAAAACCTGCTAGAGGAGCTTCTTGCAATTTTATGCGAATATTAATTCCGCCTGTGGTATAAGGAATCTACAGTATTTATTTAGATATCAATTATTAAATCAGTTAATTTCTCACTAATTGAGAAGCTTGCATTCAGAGTGTTATAAACCCAAAATAATTTGATTTATGTTTAAAACTTTTTTGTGTTTCTCCACAGGAAAATGTGATTGAATGATACCTTGACATAATAATAACAGCACTTTTAATTATTTGTTGGTTTTTGTTCTTCAGAGTGTCATGATGATGTTTTAAAGATTACAGCCCTATGTTGCAAACACAATGTTGTCATCATTCCATTTGGAGGTAAGTGGGTGGCTATTCTTATTTTTTTTCATTTCCATTTATAGTTCTGATGTAAATGGAGATTTCCTCATTTCCATTAATAGTTTGATGTAAATATCATTTAGATAGATATTTCCCATGTAATAAATTTTTGAACTATAGAATAATAGTATATATCAATAAAAGACCAGGTAAAAAATGTGACAAAAAAGTAATGATATCTGATAGGATAAGTACATGTATCTCCCTATAAATTTTGACATTCCAGGAGGAACCAGTGTGTCGGGAGCTCTTGAGTGCCCAGCTGAAGAACGTCGAATGATTGTCTCCCTTGACACATCACAAATGGTAAATTATGTAAAGTCTTACAAGACCTCAAACAATCCCCCCAATTCCCCCCTCCCCTCCCCCCTCTCAACTTTCAATTTCAGAAAATTATTTCATATGACAACAAGTAACACATTTTTGTGTGGATTTCAGAACAAGATTCTATGGATTGATGAGAAGAACCTGACCGCCCACTGTGAGTCTGGTATCATCGGTCAAGACCTAGAGAGGAGGGTAAGCTTTGAGTACTGAGTGTACAGTACTTACCAGACCCAACCTAACAGAAAGCAGACCCCAACCAAACTCCAACCAGACCCCAGGTCTGCTTTCTGTGTCTGCTTCGGGTCTGCTATGGCAGACCCAGAGCTGACCCAACCAGCCCAGAGTGAACATAGAAAGCAGACCCTGATTTCAGAAGCAGACCCTTAAAATGCTTCTGAGAAAGTAAACCCATAGCAGACCCCAAGCAGGCCCAGAGCAGACGCAAATTTTTAAAAAAGCAGACCCTGACCAGACCCTTAGCAGACACAAAGCAGACCCAGGGTCTGCTTTGGTGTTAGGTTGTGTCTGGTCAGTAGTGTATGGATTTGAAATTAATGGCTTATCTCTCACATGCTTTGTGACTTGGAGCCTACGCATTGAAGTTTTCATTCCTATTCCTATTTGTCATTTCTGCCCCCTACTTATTTTTTCCTCATTTGCCCTTTCACAAGTCTGACTGGCTAAAAATACCATGAATCTACCAGTATAATAAAATTTATATAATTATTACATGGCACCTCCTTTACATTTTCATCCATTATCAAACTTTGTCTTTTGTTTCACCTTGTGCAAAGCAGAACTAAAATGATAAATAAACTCATTAAAAATCAAAAGAGCTTTACTTTGGTGTCTTTGAAATGTAAGAATATGTATTTTAAGACTTAAAATTTTCTTCTTTAATCTCTTTAGCTGGCAGAAAAGGGCTTCTGCACAGGACATGAACCAGACTCCATGGAGTTCAGCTCCCTAGGTGGCTGGGTGGCCACCAGAGCTTCAGGAATGAAGAAAAATATTTATGGCAATATTGAAGATATGGTGAGTTTGAAAAAAACTCTCATTGTTTGAGGGTTGTTCTTAGCAAAACTAGTTTCAAACTTTCAAAATACCTATTATTGATAGCACCCCTGCATCTTGTAAAAATAAAAGTTTTGTTGTTTTTATCAGATAATTTCAGACATTCATTTATTGTTAGTGGTTTTGCTATTTGATCATTGAAATGTGATCATTATTTTAATAATCAGATGAATTAATTACTGGTAGTGCAAGAGTTGCTAATAGCAGATCATAGAAGTTTTATTGGTAGATTTGTTTTCAATTCTACATGTTCTTTCTTCTGTATTTTCAGGTAGTTCATATAAAGTTTGTGACTCCCAAGGGAGTGATGGAGAAAAGTTGTCAAGTACCCCGCCTATCATCAGGACCCGACATCCACCATTTCATCCTAGGTTCTGAGGGTGGGTATTTGTTTTTCACTCCAGCTATTATTTTATTTGGCATTGAATTTTTCACCATCGATGCCTTTTCATATTCATGAGAAAAAAGGAAAAGGGATATCATGCATGACTTTATATCAGCTGTGGATTCCTAATTTATTGCAAGGAATAATTTCAACATAAAATTATGAGAAGCACATTCCTTAATGTTCTCCGATCCTCAGCTTCAAAGTATTTTTTTCATCATAAAAATGTTATTTGTCTTTCAAACTTTATAAATAAAATAGAATAAAAAGAAATTTTTTGGGGGTATCCATGCATTTTACGAAGTTATTGCAATTTTGGCCACGATGAATATAATGGAATAAATAACGTATACAAGTTGAGATCAAATTAGAAAAAAAAGGTTGTACCAGTGCATCGGTAGCTCAAACTCCTTTACCTCTAGGTAGTAGGTCTCTGTGGAGCCACTAAGCCAAGCAGTTAGTTGAAAGGCTGAGCGTAATTTAAACACTTCAATGCTAATTAAATTTGCCTATATAAAAGTCAGATTTATGGTACGAATAAAAAATTTCCGGATTATTTAGAGTTGTCGAACATTGCTGAGGATCGGAGATCGTTAAGCTTGTATTGGGAGGAATAATGTTAACATAAAATTATGAAGCTTGCAGATTTTAAATCTTGCATTTTTCATACGGTTGTGAAAACTACACTATTCAGAGATTATTGGATTTTACAATTTTACAGGAACGCTGGGCGTGGTGACGGAGGTTACTCTCAAGATCCGCCCACTTCCTCCCTGTAGGAAGTATGGCTCCATTGTGTTTCCGGAGTTTGTGAATGGTGTCAACTGTCTCAGAGAGATAGCCAAGCAGAGATGTGCACCAGCTTCCATCCGACTGATGGACAATCAGCAATTCCAGTTTGGTAAAAACTTTTCATGATTTCAGGAAAAATTAACCATAATTTTAGAATTTGTTCCACATCTTATGTGAAGGAATTTTTTTAGTTGCTAAAGAAAAGATTTCCTTTTCTCCTATTATAGGTCATGCCTTGAAACCCGAGTCCAAATCTCTGCTGAATAGTTTTGTTGAAGGGATCAAAAAGTTTTACATAACAAAACTCAAAGGTTTTGATACTTCAAAGATGGCAGTTGCTACTCTTCTTTTTGAGGGAACAAAACAGGTTTGTGGTTTTAAAGCAGCAAATGCATTTAACTCATATTTCTTGAACAGAGACCATTAACTTGGACTCATTTCTTTTTGAGTTATGCTCATGACTCTGATTGTCTGTGTTTTGCTGTATGCTTTATTGACTGAATTTATGCCTTTACAGGAAGTAGCATCACAAGAAAAGAGAGTATATGAGATTGCTGCTCAATTTGGGTAAGTTTAGCTGGTTTCTGCATGTGAACCCCCCCTCCCTCTCTCTCTCTCTCTCTCTCTCTCTCTCTCTCTCTCAATATAATTGAAGACTTCAGTAATGTAATATCTTATAAATTGTAATGGAAGTTAAAAAAAATCTGTACACGAAAAAAATATCTCCCAAAAATTTAAAAAATAGTTTAATCAGTGTGCTGAATGAAATATACAACTAGGGTTTATATAATGATTTTATTTTTTTTTTTCCAGAGGGTTGCCAGCTGGCACTGACAATGGAGAGAGAGGTTACATGTTGACCTTTGTGATAGCCTATCTCAGGGTAGGTATCAGATCATCAGAATAAAGCCACTCAGTCTCAGGTTCCTGGCCCCACCATCACCCAAATTTTCAAATCACTCAACTCAGTCCTCAACTCAAATATTTGCATAAATTTGAGGTCAAAACTCAGACTTGAGGCTGAGTATAGACTTGAGGAAAGTTTAATTCTGAATGATTTCCATCAATCAAGTTGAATACAGAGTCAATTAAGATCTGTTCTTAGAAATTGCAAAAGTACCTGTATAAAAAGCAGAACAAAATTTTAAAATCATTTTTAATATCAAATTGATTTAACAATATTTGCTCTAAATGCAGAAATTAAGAGAGGGTGTTAATAACTGGATATTGTTTTTAGTTTTGACTCGCTCATCCTGACTAAGATGTAAACGTTTGATGACTTTTAACTTTGTGTTTTCAGGATCTTGGCTTTGAGTACTACATCGTAGCTGAGTCCTTTGAGACATCTGTTCCATGGGATAGGTAAAAAGTTTTAATATTCTGGTCAAACACAATATGATGCTTGTACAAGGTTTGATGAATGGCATTTTGGCATGTTGATATACACATAAGTGCTGGTTGTATAGATCATTATGAATATAATAATTATGTCCTCTTAGGTGTCTTGACCTGTGCCAAAATGTCAAAGACAGATTACACAGAGAATGCAAAGAGAAAGGGATCCAATTTCCTCCTTACATTACATGCAGGTTAGTAAGAAAATATTTTTTTTCTATTTTAAAGTAAAGTAAAGTATATTGTCTTACATTGCCTTTCTGGAATGTTAAAACAACAGTTGATGCATTGCATGGAATATATCTACTATAGAAGCAAATATTTTTGTTGGGTTAAAATTTCGTTGCTTTGAAACCAAATACAATTTTGTTGGCATTTAATTTCGTCATATCGTAATCCATAAAATGTATCGCGTATCAACTCTGTATTTATTAATTCTTGGGTTAAAAAAATCGTCATAGATTTAATTTTGTCGATTTATACTGCCAAAGAAAATAACGAAATAAAATCCTCATCAAATATTTCTGCTTCTACAGAATGTAACATTTTATTTTCGTAAATTTGGAAATAAGTATCAATAATCACATAATGGATGGGTTGTAATTCAGATTAATTTTTTCATAAGAAACTGTTTTTCTGTAGGGTAACACAGACCTATGATGCCGGTGCCTGCGTTTATTTCTACTTTGGGTTCAATTATCGAGGTATCCAGAACCCAGTTCAGTTGTATGAAGAAATTGAGGTAAAAAAAATTCCTACGTGTATTTTTATAAAGTGAATTGTTTAAAGGTCATTTACCCTACTACATTTATACATGTCATCACTTCTCTTGATTTTCTTAACCTGAAATCAATTAATTATTAATATTGAAACTTCAATGTTATTTAAATTTAAATTGAATATCTTTTTTTTTTACATTGGTAAGAAGTCATTAGTTAGACCTCTAGATGAAGATGAATATGTTAATGAGGAACATTCAATGTTTTATAGGCCTCTGCAAGAGATGAAATTCTAGCGAATGGGGGAAGTATTTCACATCATCATGGTGGTAAGTTTGCTATTATAATATTAAAATGATTATGCTGAGGAAGACAAATTAAAATATAGACATTTTACATGAAAATGAAATAAATAACTTTGTCCTTGAAGTAATTGATAATTTCATTTGTGATTAAAGTTTTGACTCTTTAGCAAATTTTTATTATATATGAAGTGTAAAAAATATTCAGATAGAACAAATTCAGTGGTAAATAATTCTGTCAATGCTTTCTAGGATTTCTTTTCATTTTTTCATTCATTATTTTAGTTGGTAAGCTGAGGAAGCGATGGCTCAAGAAAACCGTGGGAGAGGTGGGTCTTGGATCCATGCGCGCCATCAAGAATTACATCGACCCTGACAACATCTTCGGAAACAACAACCTAATGATAGGCGACTCCAAACTGTAAATCATTGGACAATTACACATGGTCATGTGATAAGAAAAAAATGTAGACCTAAACTATATAATCTAATACTGTGGTACTTGTTTTCGTATACATGTATATTTTAAGAAGAAAAAAAGAAATCCTTTCAATATTGTTTTTTCATCAGTGCTTATAAATTTATACATCTAATTTTGAAAACAGATGTGCCATTTTCATGACATGCTAGTGATGCTACTATGATTTGCACTTCAAAATTGTGTTGAATGTTGATGCATAGAATGGTATGGTATGCACTGTAGCTTTTATGTTGAAGACAAAAAATTACATGAAACCAAATATTACAAGAGGATCATTGCAAGCAGAAGTTTAATTCATTGCATATATTTACATGTATATGTGTACTCGTATGATGTATGATATCATGTTAAGAATATTTTCAAATTCAATATGTACTTGGTTTTTGTACGAGACTTTTTATATCTTTCTTAATAGAGGTCACAGATGCATTTTTTTAAAACCATTTTTTTTGTGTACCTGGTACTGTACATGTGTAATATTAATTTTCAAAAGAATCTTCGCAATATCATTTCATTGAGTCTTCATTGAATAATCAATACCAACTAAAGTAAACTTAAACTCAGCATAGAGGGATTTCATGGGATCATAGATAATATTTGAACAACCAGAAATATTGTTGGGCATCATTATCCAAGGACAACACTTGCAAACCTTAAGAGCAAAGCTTAACAAAGCCAACCAAATTTTCAACCAAAGAGAATTTGCTTTATGATTTTCCATTTTTTTTTATTTTCATTAATTTTAAAATGCACATTTTATTGTTAAGAGGGGGACAACTCGACCATTAACACTGTCTATAAATACTTAGGGGTTAATACATTTCCTTGGAAGATTTTGTAATTTTGTCAGTTTTTTGTCAATTTGTCTCAGGCATTGTCTGAGATAGTTATGTAGTTTTTGGTCTGAGATAGTTATGTAGTTTTATTATCATGAACAAATATTTCTGAATCTGAAAAAGCTAATGGAAAAATTATGCAATATTTTTTAAGATATCATAATAGTTATTGAATATTTGAAAACAATGTTTTCACTGTTTTTATCAATATAAATGATTGTTAGGTATTATATGAACAAGTCTATTTTAGCATCAACATCCTAGATAAAATTTCATAATAATGAGGAATTAAAAAAATCAATTTCAATTTACAGCATTATGATATCAGTGTTGAATATACATTATCAGTACACAATTTAGCAAAATTTGAAAATTTTCACAGTATTTCAGAATAAAAATAATTTATTTAAATTCTTGTGTAGAAAAAAAAAATGAATATCAATTCTTATGCACTACATGTATTTATTTATTGCGCATTTGTGATTATTTTTTTTTTAGATCTTTGCATTGTTAATTATAATTTCTAATTATTAAATGGTGTTATTAACACCACATAAACATCATGTAATTCTTTTAATTTGTGCTTTATTATCATAATATGAATGTTACACATTTTCATAAAGTGGCAACGCAAAAACTAGGAAAAATCTTAAGGGGATGTTTTTGTCCTCAACATGTGAATATCTAAATTTCAAAGGTCACAAACAGCACGTCAAGCACAAGGAAATTCATAATATTCCTCCTTTGTAATACCCGTGTCCCATTTCTTTCTTTTTCTTTTTTTTCCCGCAGAGAGAGTTTGAGCAGTGAAGAAGGGGGGGGGGGGGGGGGGGGGGTTTTTAACTTTTGTGGGGGTGGGGGGGCCCCGCTCTTTTTTTTTCTTTTTTTTTTTTTTTTTTTGTTTTTGGTGGTGGGGCGGTGGGGGGGGGTGGGGGGGGGGGGGGGGGGGGGGGGGGGGG
>WFKH01011801.1:43212344-43228042 GCA_016163765.1 Magallana hongkongensis
TACCAGAGGATTTATATTGATCACAATATGTACATTTTAATTTACAAAATATTTTAATTGAAAGACATGAACCAAGCATCACATTCATAAAAAAATACAAATACATGGAAATATTTACATAGATAAATAGTGTAGTTTCATTAAACAGGGAATTATCTTTTAGTTTTTGGCACTTTTGGATCGATCTATAATAAACTCGACTTTACTTTTCTCCTCTTTTGTCAGATCTTCCTCATACTTGGGCACCGATAGTTCGTAACAGCATTTTTTGCAGCGATCATGGACAATTGCTATCCGTTGTTCCTTGTTTGCTCGTCTTTGCTTGGTAAGAGACGCACTCTTGTGACTACGACCTTCTAAAGACATGTCTATTTTAGGAAACGAGGTCTTGGCTCGTTTCACGTGCCTCTTCTTTTTCTTGACACTGGGGGATGTTTTCGGGTCGTCGAAAGAGACTAGCGGCCGGTGATACAGGGCCGATGTGGCGTTTCCGGAAGAATACGTCTTTGCAGACGGCTGTGTGGGATTGGTCTTTCGGGAATCTCCGTCAATGCGAACGTCTAGATCGATTTCCGATTCGTTGTCGGAAAGTCCCGGTCCATGTCCAGCGTCGTCTATAATTTCCTCTTCACTCGTAGCCTCTTCTTCGTTATCAGCAATAGCGCCCTCTTCCATCTCATTGTTTACTTCGTCGTCCTTCAAGATATCATCAATTGTTTCCTTCAGGCTTTCGTCTTCACCTTTTTTCCCAGATTGATCATGGTCGTCATCTTCTTTAATACTTTCTACTTGGGTTGATTCGTTAACGTTTTCGTCCTCGTCAAAGATGACCTGAGACGGCGGTCTGTTAGCCTTTTCGACCATTTTTAGAGACGTGTCTATGTAAATGGACGACAGTTTGCTTTGATTGTCCATCGTTCTATCTATTTCATCGATAATTTTCTCCATGTTTTCGTCTTCCTCACTTAATGTTCCATCTTTATCTTTATAACTAAGTTTACTAAAGGAACTTTTTTCTTCATCGACGTGAGAAATTTTATTGATTTTCTTCTTTTTGGGCCCAACATCTATTCCCCTCGGAGAAATCATTTTAGATAAACGTTGTTTTCTTATCGTGGGCAATGCTTGCAAGGCACTAGCTTTCAACATTAGTTCCTCTCTATGTGAAAGTTTGCTCGGTTGCTTTATGGGCGTCACCTTATTATTAAGACAATGATCTCCAGGGCAAAATGACAGATATTCGGGACCTTCGACGTACTTGACGATTTTAGGATAATCCTCTGTCTTTAGATTTTCCACAAGCTTTATGACGGTGTGTTCGAAGGGGCATTTGTTGCAAGTGACTTTCATTATGGCTATTCTATTGTTTTTCTGTGCCATCCGCATTTCGTGAGCCAACTGTCTCTTTTTATCGACAGTGTTTGCGCTTTTGGCGGGCTTCGTTTTCTGAACTCTATCTGTAAACACCACGGGAAAGTCATTGAAAGACACACCCGAGCGAACAGGCGGTGTTTCACTCTTTGGTTGTTTCTTGTCCCCTCCATCTGAGCTGTTTTCTTGAATTTCCTCTTGACTTCGTTTTGAGATCTCATCTGATTCTTTCATTTCCATTTCCTCCTCTATTATTTTCTTTGAGTCGTCTGCTTCTTCTTTTTTGCAAGAACTTCCGCCATCAGTTGTGGTTTCCGTTTGTTTGCTATCGTCATCCATCAGTTCATCCAACATTTCATTGAAGTAATCGAAATTGGGCGGGGGCTTCTTTTGAGATTTTTTACTTTGCCTGGTAGTTGGCCGGAGATATTCCTCGTACTCGTCTTCACTAATTTGTACATGGTCTTTTAGATGCGTGCCAACCGGTGGCTTAACGCTAAAGTCAAACATATGTTGACGAATGTCAAAACCACTCCCTAGGTGCTTCCGTTTCTTGCTAGTACGCACCAAAACAGCATTGAAAAGGTTTAAGAAACTACACATGATAACAGGTACGATGCTAATGATGGCCATGAAAAATCCATATTCAAGAGAGATTTGTCTTCCGGTGTTGTTGGAAGCGAAAGAGTAAGCTGCAATGCTAAGCAGGAGACCTAGAAAAACGAATACCATCAATTATGTTAGTGCACGTTTACACAGATTATATAATGCTATTATGCTCTCTGACCATGTTAAGTTCAATTTCTCTGACCTGCTAGTAGCCCTGTGACGGCGGACCCATAAAGCAGCCTTCTTTTCTTTCTGTATTCCCAGTAGAACTGGAGAAATCCTGTCCCCGTCGAAATAAAGTAGAAGAAAAGACCCAGGCTGGACATGGCCTGGACAAAGCCCACCCATGACCCTGTAAGACAGGAAATACGTCACTTCAACGTCATAATCAACAGCATAACTGTAACCATTGAAAGGTACAAAAACATAGGTTTAACAAGAATAGATATGGGTTACCCCATATCCAAGATATTCGACTTTTAAATTACTTGAATTTTCACTGTGCTCAGCCGATCTCTTAAGTTAAAATCACTGAACTTGTTAAGAAACTGACGTATATAGTTCTTCATGTCCGTATTAAATACTGCCACCCGTCATTAGCAAACAGTGCACACATCTGTGCTTAAACAGAGTCTACACAAGTGCGACCAGAAACATGGTGCAGGTGTTGCGTAACCATTCCGTCGTTTAAAAAAAAAGAAAAGAAATAACACACACTCATACGCAACAAATAATTAAAAGAGATTGTGTGTTAACTAACGAACAATAATCATGAACGTAATAAAATTATTGTAATAATATAAGCAATATTCATTATTGAAAAAATTGTCAATCGAAGATCGAATGACCTATATTTTCGTGAAAAAGACTGAGGAGGCAGCTAGCGTAGGAATATGAATACTTCACATTTACATTTCTTGGGGTGGGGTGTTTTTTCAAAATAATTTTACGTTAATTTTGTTTTCTTCCACGTATTACATATACATCGATATTCTAAACATTTATTTTAATGTTGTATCTGCTGATCATGAACAGAACTATATTTTTCCGCGCAATTGTGTAAAGAGTACCTGACTATAGTAATATATCTTGAATAGATAGTAGGCACTGATCGAATATATTAAAAATATAACGATTGTGATAGAATCCGTCGTTCTATAGCAGTGAACAATACAATAAAAATCTTCATCTTAGCAAGATATCAGTAATTAATATTATAGAAATGTTTTGATCCAACCGTATTGAAGTATTTTGCAGAAAGTTGAAACAGTACTTACAACAATAGAAGCATCATTGATGTTTTTACGCATCGAAAAACTCACTAAACTGGAGATGATTACAAAATTAATGCGTAGTAAGTTTGCAAACTTTAAAGCATGTATTTAATTGTTTGTTGCTTTTCTTTGCTGCTCTAGGGTCCAAAGGGTGTGTCAAAGGTTAAAAAATGTTTCAACATCTCACTCAGTCTTTCCGATAAGATTTTAAATGCTTTTTCAGTTTTACTTTTTTAAAGATATTGTTTGATGTTCAGGACGACATGCATTTACTCCAGCACTATTACTAAAATATTCGCTGTAAATACATTTACAAAAAAAGTTGTACTATAGTGTTCTAGATAGAATAAGTATTCTATGTAAATGATTCATCTCGGTTAGTTCAGTGCATCACAACTAGTAGTACATGTCAATTGCAAGCTACGTGGAAAACTGATGAGCACAAGTTCCCATAGAGGAGTACTCGATTAGCATAATAAATGGGAAATTCCCAAATGGTTTATCATTATATATACAGAGTATACTCCGACAACAACGCTTAACAGGTCATAGATAGTGGGAACAGAGCCAATTCCCGAAACATACTGGTGTGTCAAAAACATTAGATTTTTTGGATAAAATTGAATTATCATTGTTTCAGCGGCTCAAGATTTGTGTATTTCTCGGAGACTCTTGATTTGTATTTTTACATGTATTTACACAGAATTCATTATTTTTACTGTGAGTAATATCCACGAAATACATTCGCAAACCAGCGAATTTTTAACTACCAAATATGGAACACCGGGAATTAATAGTAGAAATCCCTGAAGAGAAGTTTTTCTGTTTCTCCGAATACCGTGTGCAATGGACCAGTGGTAGAAAAATTTTGGCTCGATAAATAAAAGTATCCATGTTTAAATCCAAGTGGATTTGTCCTTTAGATTATACCATGTAAAAATATATGAAAAAAAAATGTCAGATAATATAAAGACTTTGTGTTATATAGTTTTCTCTCTTCTGATGGCATTAGTATGGCATGACCTATCTTTACCAAAAAGAAGAATATGGTCCGCAAAGACAGAATATACTAGTAGTACATAAATCACTGTAAATACAATGCCCTTCATAATGGAAAAAAATTCATGCAATTGAATGCATCACAGTTTTTTTTTAAGTTAAAATCACTCAAAATAAAATGAAATCTTCATAATAACGATGTCTTACCATCCACACTTTCAATATGGAAGGTATCACACTCGGATTTGATGAAGTCCTCGATACAGGTCATAAACAGACCATACCGATGTATTTGCCCCGCCGCGCTGGTGTACTTTGCCCAATGTGGTAGTCCGTACGCCACCAGATAGTCTATAAATCCCAGAAGGATGAACAGAAAAGTGATTTTGCGCAAGAGCGCTCGTGCTTTTTGGTTCATGGTTTCATATTTCCACCTTAGATTTCCCTAGACACTTATGGCTACATTTTTGGTAACTGTTCAGAGCACCGTATCTATGTCCTTTGGAGACTTCATTGTTAGGCATTTGGGGGGATATCAGAAGTTTTAATCAACTTATCTTCCCATCAAAATTTATTCATTACGATTGTTCTAGTATAGTCGAGTGACTTTAGAGAATTAAAGTCGGCTCCAAGTATGAGGAGTTGGGGGGTTTAATATGGAAGGGTTAAATATCTTGTAACCAAGACCCATTTATCAATGACAACATGCAGTATATTACACCTATTTGTTTTTTTATTTTGTTGTAATAAAATATTTAATTATTGGTATCACAGAAAATCGCAGTTAAATATACATGTATTTGACAATGCAATGAAATTAACGTTGCATACCCACTCTCATACCAAGCGCAAATACCACCTCAACCCCAATATTGATAAGACAAATACATGTAATATCTTGATTGAGAGTTTGTGGCCTCGCTGTTGTGAAATCATTTAAATTCGTGGAGGCAATTTTCGAGGACTGTAATTCTTTTAAAGGATTTTGGGATGTAATTTCATGGTTTCGTTTGTTCGCAATTTATTGGGGTAATAAATCGTAGGTAAGGGTCACCTACTAAATCCATGAAAATTACGCCCTATCGGATTCCTTTTAATAATACATTTTCGTTAATTGTGATTTATCTTTTAACATTTTCATCTTCACGTGATTCCCTGTGTTTCGATATGGTTGATATTAGACACTAAAAATTGAAATGAACAATGTCCGTAGATGAACAGTGAATGGAGGAGCAGGTACCCGAGCTGAGTTATCATCAACAATTAATTATTAGTAGTGACTTCGTGTAATGTGATACGGTATTTCTTTGAGACATTTGAAAGTTGAGAAAATGCAGTGTCAGTGTTTCTGTAGCAGAGCCAAAGAAACGGTTTCAAGTGATTTGCCAACCATTCACTGTAAACTGGAAAAACCCATGCACGTAGTAGTCAAATTAACAATCACATTCATCCAGTACAAAATCTGTTTTATCAACTGGTGCTACGTGGAACCTATTTTTTCTTCTTAAAATTTCACTTATCATATTTTGATTTCACACACAATCAAGCAAAAAGCAAGATTAAGTCTTGGACCTTTAAAAAGTCCCCTGGGTTTTCGAAAAGCGTGCACGTAGGTGCTGACCAGAAAATGACAATATTGTGTGGTGCACGACAATAATTCGGAACCTGGAAGGCGATAGGTTCATTGTCTTCTAATGAATCCATCATAAAAGATTACTGGCGATTACCTTTCGGCAATTTGGCAACAAATTTGGTAAATTAAATCTAGACAGAGTATTTGTTTGTTCTACGATTTTGGCATAAACATGTACGTGTCCAGATCGTTGATATCAAATACTGTGCGATGTGTTTCAGACTGTTTGTATATTTGCTCTGCTCATCCAGACTATATGTATATACATGTATGTAAATATGTTTGTATGACTGTACCTCTTGTACCCGAGAAAATAAATAAATAGATTTTATATCAATACATGTATAGTCTTTTCTGATTAAAAAGATCCCCTCTTTTTTCTTAAAACCATAAATTCTGATAATAGGAATAACCTCTCTTCTTTTGTATTAAATGATATTACGATATCAGATATTTGAATACATGTATCATATTTGAGATCAATTGTAAGAATTTTGTTTCGCTTTCAGAGAAAAAATCTCGAACCATGCTTGGGGACAATCGGTAAGGATACGAGCTAGAAATGAAATTCCCTGTCTGTAATATGTTTCAATCTATCGGTTAATGTGTACTTTATATTCTTTTACTTCTTAGCAGACCATAAACTGGATGCAATACAAATTACCAGGATGTTTGTTGTGTGTGCGTTGTTGTCATGGTGCTCGCCATAATTCTACCAAATGCATTATTTATGCTTTGAAATTTATGTTTCATGCATCGTGCAACGATACTCTTAACCAAAGAACTGTTTATGCAATGCAAAACACACGTTTTGTGTTTAATGAACGTACCTTCTATAATATCGGTAATAATGATGATTATTTGAATTTAAAACGACGATGACGGTGATGATGATTCTTCCAGCACATGTGGAAGCGGTACACATTTAGCAGCTTTATTTTGGAAAAAAGAAAATACATGATAGCACTAATTAGCAAATACCGGTAATAAAGCTTGTCTCCGGAAAAGTCTTACGAGGGATGGATGCCCATAGTCATTTTATTTAATTTCATTGAGAATAAGAGCTCTGTATAACGATCGATATAGAAAAATATTCAAATTTTGAAGCTAAAATATTTGGATTCGTCTTTTTTTTGTTTCTAAGTAATTGTTTGCGCGGCTAAAAATTATCTATAAAATTTAAAGGTAGATCCGATTTAAAAATTGTTGACAACCCAGCTTCCTTAAAAACGAAAATCAAGTTTATTTGACTCGATCCTTCATAATTAAGGTATTCATCAGTTTAGAGAGTTCATATAGTATCGCCATGACCAACTTTTGTTTGCGTGGAAGCTTTAAATCTGAACGTACATCATACATATTCTAATCTGTTTTTTAAATCGCTCAAATCAACAATAACATTGACAAATGGAATTTTTATGACAGCAATTACCTTTCATTTTCAAATGCTTTTATTACAAAAGAATAAAGAAAATAAAAATTGGATATCCTGTTCCATGTTTTCACTCTATTAAATTTCAACCCCCATCCTCAAAATCAAATAAGGTAAACTGAAAGATCTAGAACAGCGTTTTAATTGAACATTCCTCTCGTTTCGCTAACAATACATGCATAAAATAACTGCGAAAGTCCTTGTACGCCAGACTCTTTGAAAACATAACAATGCAATATATATATTAACAGTCTGCTTTTCCATTTGCGTGCCAATTTGTCATTTCAAAACCAAATGGGCGCCGCGAATAAAAGCGACAATGTTTTGTGTACATCACAATTACCTCACTTCTCTACATCGGGCAATTGTTCAACCCTATGGCCATGTACTTTTGTCTGTCCGTGAACGTCGACTTTACCCGTTTCGATGTCCTCGATTTCGAAAGCCGAGTTCGACCGACCTTCCTCCTTTTTATTTTTCTTTTTTCTAGACTCTTTCTTCGTCTTGTTTAAGGCTCGAGTTTTCTTCATAAGGTCGGCAACTTTTATGGGAGCATTAATCGTTGTTAAATTTATGAGTCCTTTCTTCTTGCGTTTTTCTTTCTTCTTTTCTTGATCCTCGTTCCAAGGTTCTGACGTAATTTCCTCATGGACGTCTACGGGTGTCACCGCTCGTGGAGGATTTGGAGACGTCAGTCCAGTACTTGGGTTATAGACATCGACCTTATCCATTGAAGCCTCGTTTTCGTCCAGATTTGGGTCAATGTCATATTGATCTAATTTACCACTAAGTTCTTCGACTTCTCTCTCTTGTTGTTTAGCTTCGTATTTATCATTCTTGACGGTCAAAGGTTTGAAGAAAAAGGGGTCTTCGCTTTGCGACCTTTCAAAGTCGTCGCTCGTAACAACGATGCCGGAAATGGGTTTCCTTTTTATCTCGGGAATCATTGTTCCGGTCGGCGGGAACATGAATACTGGTTCTCTATCCCGCTTCTTTCGACGCCTTTGTCGTTGCTCTTGGTGTATTTTTTCTTCGTCTTCCTTCTCGTCATTAAACACCATGGTCCGTGCCACTATGAACCCCATGAAAGCTCCATAGACCAAAGGAAATATGCTGACCACTACTATATAAAATGCCACATCGTCGCTTCCGTTATCGTACGATCGTTGAGATTTGTGTATAGCCACTGATATGATGATAAAGATCGCTGCAAATATATAAGGTTCTCCAATGTCATGATAACGTATAAAAAGATGTAATGCAGTGAGTATCAAAGAGGATTCTAAACATCTTGAAATTTGTGTGTAGTACTAGGTGTCAGGGATTTGACGTTAAGCAACATGAAACCAATCAATCAACTAGAGGGTTTTGGTATTTATAATACTGATTTTGGTCTTATTAAGATCTCTTTAGTTTATAAAAGTTGAACCTACCTGCTATAATGGAGCATACAACCGACACATAGAACAGACGCTGTCTCTTCTCGTTAATCCAACAGAGCGCCAAAAATCCAGTTGCCATAGCAACCGTGTAGGAAACGAGTCCAAAACTGGCCAGTACTTTCAGTGCAAGAATGGTGCCCTCTAGAAGGATATAATATTATTATATGAATCGCCAACATTTTTTTTTAATTTAAAGTCGCTATCAACCAATTACTATTTAAAACATTTATGATAAAATAGAAATACCCTATCATAGACTTTACGATGTAGTATAAATATATGTTTATAACTGTCGATTATTCCATATATTCTCATGTTAGATTTTTTTTAGGCGGGGCAACATTTTGGAAATCCCATGCCAATTAAAAAAAACAATAATAGTAATTGTGAAAAATATTATGTCATCCAACATAAACGTAGCCCTTTTCATCTCCAAAATTATAAATAATTTGCCATTGAGTATCAAATCATGAAATTGTGATTATACCTTGGACATTT
The DNA here is from genome assembly GCA_016163765.1 of Magallana hongkongensis. Classification (NCBI taxonomy): domain Eukaryota; kingdom Metazoa; phylum Mollusca; class Bivalvia; order Ostreida; family Ostreidae; genus Magallana; species Magallana hongkongensis. The sequence continues at coordinate 43,221,603 of WFKH01011801.1, forward strand.
TTGAAATGCGTGTACTGGCACCGACTGCCCCCGTCATCATCTCGAATACAGGCCATGAAGATTCCATAGTTGTACTGTTTCCCCGTGCCCGTCTGCGTGAACTGAAACCACCGCGGAATGAAGAAAGCCACCACGAACAACACATATCCTACAAAGAGGAAGGCAAACACTGTCTTCTGTAGGCACAAGTTCGCCCCTCTCTTCATGGCTTCCAAATTCTCCTAAATCCCAGACATGTACATGTATACGGTCTTCCTGGTTCCCTGATCCGATGGCAGTAAACAGTTTTCGTCAAGGGTTTCCTTCACATGTAATCCTGCTGGATGTTTACACAGATCTGAAAGCACTAAAGATGTAGGTATACATATAAAGGTTGTTTTTATTCACTGGAATTTAAACCAATTATTATTTAAACACATTCAGCGAACCAATCACCCGTAGATTGGAGATCGAATTCCCATTCAAAACAGCTTCGAGGGAAGAGTTAAATTGCCAGTGATTTATGGAGCATATATTATATGTGTGGTAAAAGAAATAAATCTTAAGTTTATGCCCCCTCTCTGCAAGAGATTACGCCTTATAGCTGCAACACAGGGACAGTCCTCTCTCTCCTTGTGTGTATCTTGACATTATGTAGAATACCCCTGCAATGCGACATACAATTATCAAGGTAGAGAGCATGTTTATGATATATACAACTAGTTCTATAGAAAATTTTGCCCGTGGTACTACGCTGAAGTCTGATCGGTTTTTTTTTTTTTAAATGGGAAGTGTTAATTGATTAATCGCTGAATCTCAGTCTGTTGAGGACAAGAGTGAACATATCTCAAAATCTCTAACTGCTGGCAATGACAGCTAGACGAACTATAATAATTTTAATAAGTTTGAACCCGTATAGTAGTCTTTCCCATGGAAACCTCGCCTGATAATATTATATCTACATGATAGTGCATTTCTTCGTGAAGAACCTAGTACTGGTATTGGTGAAATTTAGTCTGATGTCATAGCAATAAGGTTTTCTAAAACATGAAATATTGAAGTATACAAGTCTAAGACAACAACTATGCTGAACAATTACACTAAACTGTTAAGTATAGATGCACATGTACAACCAGTGTTCATACGATGATGTTAAATTTTTTTGTCAACTAGTCAAATTCTAAATGCCATGATTTGAAGACTTCGCAAATAGTTTCAAATGAATATTTAACGGAGACAAATATTGTCTGAACCTTTAAGTTAGTCATCTCTCAGCTTTTGCGATCGGCTGTTTACATACATATGTTTGTATTAAAAAAAAATAATTTACATTGTTAAAAACTGAATCCTATGCTACAATTTTGTCGGGTTCCTCGAGAAAAAAAGAAACTATACAGCCGATTCCGAGAGAAGGGGGCGTGGCTGAGGGGTACAGTCTACTTCGAATTCCTAAATATTTTTACATAATTACATAGTCAAGATATTTGAAAAAAAAAATTCATCTCACTCTGCTCTATTTTATTGTATGTATCATATCAGTTCTTCTTAGAATTATCTTATTTGCGGGTTCACTTATTATCAACAGAATAGCAGCTGTTATGGCCGCTTTACTGTACATTTGCTCCAACCGATGACATATACATGCATGATATATACAATTATCTCTCAATCTTACTAAATTAACAACAGTTTTCAAGTAACCTTTGTATCATTGTTTGCGAGCTTTTCCTTTGATGTCAACTGTTCATTTTTTTTCTAGATACATTACATCTCTCTGTGGTGTAACTATGATAGATCACACTTTTTTATTTTCTGATAGATCACTCTTTATTTAAAAAAAAATAAAGAGTATCAAAACATATGAAAATTGTAATTATTATTTGCTCATGTGCTTCATGAAGTTTAATGAACACAACAGTTACTGTAATATTAATGTTCAAAAGAACTATAAAAATTATTACAAGAAAACTGATAATTTTTTCACTGCTTACACAGCCACTCAAGGCTTGAAATGAAATAACCGATTATTGATAACTGATCCAGGCTTTAAGATATTTAGAAGATCATCATTTTCACTTGCGGATCCAAAGTACTCTGTATACATGTATTACACAGCATGTTTTGGTTCACAAGCTATGATTGAGACTGAAATTTGTATGCATTTTAGACCTCAGAACACTTGTTATCGCAAAAGCAAAATACACCTGTATTATATGGATAGCGAATGGATGTTGCACCATATATACATGTAGTCAAGTTCAAAAGACAATTGGTTATTACAAATTTTGTTCTTAAGAGGGCTCGATGGTCGTGGTCATTTTTAGACTGTGTTGATCTCCTTTAGAAGGAGAGCTCTGTATAAAAATATAAGAAAATACCCAAATTTAAATAGGTAAAATATATAAATTTTTTCTTAACTTATTAATAGTTTTTAGCTTAATAATAGTTTTTAGCTTAATGATAGTTTTTAGGCCGATCTGATGGTTGATTTGTTGACCATCCAGCCTCTTTAATACGATTAGGAACACTTGCATCACGAAGGATTCGATTTACAACTGTCACAAAATGGGAGGTTTGAGGTAAGAAAAGTATGTATGAAGATATATTTCATCTTTACGTCCGGGTTGAAATTTGTATAACGGAATAAGATATAATGCATGAAGGGTTTGAAGTTTTCTGCACAACACACGTCGTTGTATGTACATGTAAATAATGCAACCATTTGCCAATTAAGTCAACGTTTTGACCAATTTGAATCAAAATTCCCACCAATGTCGGGGTAAAGGTCTAGACACAATGAATGTGGACAAATTAGATGTCATTCTGTTTAATCGAAAGTCCTCTACCATTTTAAAACCTTTTGTATTTATCTGCTTACTTATGTTTCTTTATTTCGATTACGACACATCCATGTAACAGAGCGTCAGGTGCGGTAATTCAGGATGTTCCATTTTAATTACCAAAGCAACACGTTAACAATTGCCGTTTGCCTCTGATGTCATACAACAAACCAGGCGTAACTGTCAAATCAACCAAAGCCCGCCTACACTTCTTAAGGTTTCATTGTGAATAATAACTTTATTGCACCAAGATCTTTACGGTGGGAGAGTTCTTTATTATTGGATCACTTTATATTATTCCGCTCCTCAGAAATCCCAAAAATTAAAACTGGATGTCCTTTAATTTTCTTTAAAGTTTAATCATTACTCAGTAAGAAACAGATTTTATGGCTTTTTAACAAATAATTATTTCAAAAGGAAACATCAAAAAAGCAATTCTTTACAAAATGTTAATGAACTTAATTTTTAAGCACGCGGTGTGACCTTCGAACTTCTCGTGGATTGACAATTGTTTTTAGGTTTAACTTGGACTCGATCACAACAAATCGTAACTACAACTACACCTGTACTTGACCACAAACCGGAACGAATTAATTAAAAATTTTTGTTTCCTTGACAGAGACATCTAGGCCGTAACAGTGTATGTCGTTAATGCGGTGATTAATTGCCCTTAAATCGCTCCCAGAAAACTTCTCTCTTTGTTTGATCTCACTTTTCTTGTCATTTTTCTAAAAATGTACATGTTTTACTGTACAATTATTATATCGGGAAAAACAAACTATACATTTACCATCCCCGATATGAAATTTGGGGAAAAAATCACTGTACTTGTCATCACATGTTACATAGTACAACACTGATAACTAAACTAAAAATCATTTATAGACCTGCAACATTTTTTCATCCCCCACTTAGGGACACAGTGGCAATTAGTCACCAAATCTGGTATTTATAAGCGATGTGTGAATCAGCTAGCCCATCATAACACAAAACTACACAACAAAGGGGACGCCAGAGCTTAATGAGCGAGCTGTCTGGGCCGATACTTTGGGGCCGTTAAGTGTCAGTCCCTAACACAAGCAGATACTACTGGACATTAATGACAGTGCATTGCTCTATTTGCTGTTGTCATAACTCGCTTTTACACGCCACGATTCTTAGAGATTTCTCAGAGTGATCGCGACGTCTTAGAAAAAAAGGGGATTTCTGTTCGAAGTGTATTGTGTGTACTTTTTTATTTTTAAAACTCGAGTTGGATTTATAAAAAAACTTGGGTACAGGGAAATATTCTTTTTGTGGGTTTTCGTGATGACGCAAGCTTAATATCATCCTTGACATGGCGAATTCAGACGCCGCTGTAAAGTGGGAGTAATTTTAAACCAAATTGTGTCTATTTTAAAAGCATATAGGAAGTGAGTTAAATCAAAGTGAGAGGAGCTTTTCTGTGTCAAAATGACACTTTTAAATTTGTCCTCTAGCACTCTGGATACAATGAATGAAACAGTCGGAATCTTGGAGTTGGCTACTTCCATCAGTGTCCCGTCAAACCCCGGACACCACTTGGAGAGCCTCGCCAACTCCCTCCTCTCACGAATGAATGAAGAGGAGAAAATTCGACAGATCCCCTTGGCTTTGTTTTTAATCGTTCTCTCCGTGACGGGATTCTTAGGAAATGTTTTAGTCTGTTTCATCTATGGTAGAGTCTACAAAATTTCAAACTCTCGTACTTTTATCATTTGCCTTGCAGTTGTTGATTTATTCACATGTGCCATTGGAATTCCTATGGAACTCGTGACGTCAATGGATCAGTATCAGTTCCATTCTCCCTGGGTCTGTAAAATCTCGCGGTTTACGAATATTTTCACGACCGTTACGTCTGCTGTCGTGCTTGTGCTAATTGCAATGGACCGTTATAGAAAGATCTGTCGCTCCCTTGAATGGCAAATCACGGACAAACATTCCAAAATTTTGTGTGTTGTTTCTGTAGTTGCGGGCCTTGTGTTATCTTGGCCAGCTCTTCCTCTGTATGGAATAAAGTCGACAGAACTGGTGCTTTCCCCCATTGTAAACGGCACATCTACCGAATGTTCGATCGACGATTCGTCCAAAAACACGTCACTTCCGCTGGTGTACGAAGCACTGCACACTTTAGTGTTTCTGGTTGGAGTATTTTCTCTTGTAATTTTGTACATTCTGATAGGGAGACGTGTTCGATTTTTTGCACATCGACACGAAGCCCGAAGAGCTAGCTCCTCCAATGGATTGGATGCAACGGACCAGCGAAATAAGAGTCGAAAAACGAGGCGAGAAAGACTGCAGAAACTACAAAGCGAGTGTTCGTCATCAGAAGGCGAATCCAATGTCTCGACAGAAACAAAATCTTCTGTCATTAAAAACTCGCCACTGAAACACAAAATCAGTTTTACTCTATCGTCCGGAATGGGGAACAATGCCGTGGATATGAAACCGAGTGCATCTACCTTAAATCGGAACGACTCGGTCAATCTGAACGCTCCTATAGTGGCCAAGCAGGCGAAGTGCCGAAAGAGCCTGGCTCGAAACACGACCTATCTCATGTTCATTATATCGGTTGTGTTCATTCTGAATTTTGTGCCAGTTCTGACTCTGGTTCTGATTAGAGAACTGAAGAAGGACTTCGTTAAGAACATGTCAGATCCTGAGAGAACAGCCTACCGTTTCTTCCTACGATCCTATTACATCAGTGCGGCTGTTAATCCAATCATTTACTCAATATTTGACAGGCGATTCAGGAAAGCTGTCAGCTGTGCTATGCGTGAAATGTTTGACAAATTTACGTGTTGTAAACCTTCATAAACCAAACTATCACTATATATTTTTATTATCATTAACTTAATAAATGTGTACTTTACATATTTTGTTTTTTTTTTAAATAATAAATCTTCATTTTGACTATTAAGATGCCTCGAATCTCCATAGTCATTTCTGTGCATGTTGGTTACGTTTAGGGTCTATGTACGCGTCGCACAATTATTATGTCACACTGCTGTTGCATTTTTACCCTCTTCAAGATGATTAAGTTATAAATCCTTTTAGTGATTTTTCACCACTTGGCAATATTTCAGCCATTATCGCAGCCCTTGTTTACAGGTATTGGCTGTACAAGCAGCATGTGTTAGGCAAGTATCGAAATATCTATAACAAAATAATAAACTATACTAAAACGAAAATGAAAACACAAATTAACATTTTCATGATTATGTATCTGTCATGTTGTAAATTTTGAATTTACCTGGTGGCAGTAAATACAAAATTTACAACAAGACAACTAGATGTTGTAAATCTTCAATTTACCCTTACTAGTTGTCATGTTGTAAATTTTGTATTTACTGCCACCAAATTTACAACATGACACATCTGTCGTTTCTACCATATTTTGATAAAAGACCTTTAAACCTAAATTTCATGGGAAAAAATATTAATCCATTTGAGTATGCACAGTGACGGATTCCACTTTATACATTGGTGACTGGAAAGGGAGCAAACACCCTTCCAAGAATTTTATCATGGTTTAAAATGGTAATTAAATGTAAGACCTTGACAAGGCTGCCGCTGGACCAAAATAATTCATATATAAATCAG
>WFKH01011801.1:43228442-43257989 GCA_016163765.1 Magallana hongkongensis
TATTGAAATTGTATCTTATATAACTAGTGATTTTCCGTATCTATTCAAAGTAAAATTTCCCGTCTGTGATGAGTATGACAACTTGCGTAAACATTGACCCAAATAATTCAGATTTCTTTTCATCATCTTTTTCGTGTAGATTTTATCGCCATGAATTTTTGTTCTCGTTCCATTTAAACGTATCCCGGAAAAAAAACAAACTAGAAGATCCGTTTATTACGAAAATAAAGTATATAAATAAAAAAAAAGCCCCACCACCACCATCAACGCGTATTTTTATCTAGTTGGGATAATACAGAGACATTTTGTAATTGTTAGCAACGACAACAATAATGGTTTTAAATCGTACAACAGACATTTTCCAATATGCATCAAATTAAACGTTTCAAAAAAGAAACTCTTGAATTTTTATTTATAGTGCAAGTATCTGATAACAAGAAAGCAGCAATACAGTTACTTTAAAAATCATTAAATCAAAGATAGTATAATCATACTTCATTTTCAAATTTGAAGGAAACAATTACTTACATAAAATATTATGTAAGCTAAAATTACTATATTATGTTTTATTGCCTTTGTAAATATACTACAAATGGTTCTATATATGAAAAGAACCCCAACTTCCTTCATTACGCAATGTATAGAGGACCCTTGAGTTGAGTTGAACATATTTTATTGACTAATGATGTCAAAAGGATTGGACGCAAGTTCCAAAAACTTAGAGAGTCCTCTCCTTGTTGTACATAATATATTACAGTGCCATACAATGCCAGTTAACATTTATAACAGGTATAGTACACTTAATGAAATAGAAATAAATCACTAGTTTTGAATGCTGTAATACTGCAATACTGTGCAAATCTAAAATTAGAATTAGGATGGATAAGAAAGTTATGCAATTACATTTAAAACTTAGGTAAATCTTCCACACTTTTGTATAAATGTATGAACTTCTTTAAATATTTTTACATTTTCATCATAAGATAAAGTTTTGTCACCCCAAAGTATCAAATGTACATCAATTATATTCAAAAAGTTCAACGATAAAAGATTATACATAAATGATTGTCTTAATAATGAATATTTTTTACAAACGAAGAACAAATGATGTGCATCTTCTAAACTTCCACATGAACACATTGGGTTGGCTATTATATTACATCGATGAAGATCATAATTGAGAACACAATTATGCCTTAATTTCGTATGACTGATATTTAAAAATCTTTTACCAAAAGAGAAATACTTAGGAGGCTTTGTACAATCGCTCTGTAGTGTTTTCTTAAAAATACTTAATGAGGTAGCTTCCCTGGTATTAGTACTCGGACTATTCCACTTACGAATAGTGTCAGGAAAAAAAGACTTGTTAAAAACTTCTAATCTACATCTAGGCAAAGAATAGTTTGAGGAGTTTCTAGTATTATAGTTGGAAGTGACATTTCTAATTACAGGAGTTATATCTTTTAGATAAGAAGGAACAAGATTATTGTGAATTTTGAACATAGTAGATAATTTAAAGCGGTCTCGTCTCTTTATTAATGGTTCCCATCCTGTTTCCAAATATAGAGAATTTCTTGAAGCTATGACTGAAAAACCTGAAAGACCTGAAACTATTCTTGCTGCATATAATTGGACCTTTTCAAGCTTATCAATATCAAATTGGGTACATACAGACCAAACTTCAACAGCATACTCTAGTTGTGGTCTTATAAATGATACATACATTTGTGCTAAAATATCTCTAGACACAGTAAATTTAAGTTTTTTAAGTAGACCAAGTTTTTTGTAAGCTTTTTTAACAATGATGTCTATGTGATTAGACCAACTTAAATTTGAAGATAACAATACTCCAAGATGCTTGTGTTGTGAAACATATTCCAAAGCACAATCATCAAACAATAAATTAGGAAATTTTTCAATATTTTTAAAACTAAAAAATACAACTTTTGTTTTTTGTGGATTAAATTCTAGAAGCCATTGTTTTGACCATTTCTTAAGTAGATGAAGATCATAATTAAGATTATCTTCTATGACAGAAATATTGTTTGAACACTGTTGTAATGTACTATCATCAGCATAAAGTCTACAAGTTTTCAGCCACATCATTTACATAGAGTAAAAACAATAATGGGCCAAGAACAGAGCCCTGAGGAACACCTGCATTTATGAATTGACTAGAAGAGAATTTGTTTTTTATACATAACCTTCTGTGTTCTATTGCTTAAGTAGCTAATAAACCATTGAAGAAAGGCCCTGAGATTCCATATGATTTAAGTTTATGAATGAGACCCTTATGCCAGACCCTGTCGAAAGCTTTTGACAGATCACAAAAAATCATACAACAGTAATTACTATCATCAATACTTTTCACAATAGAGTGATATGTTTCTAAAAGTTGGTAAACAGTTGAATGTCCAGGCAAAAAACCAGCCTAATATTTATAAAATAAGTTGTTGGAGTATAAAAAATTGTATAGATGTTTAAACAGAATTCTCTCAAAAATTTTACTAATACAACTCAACAATGACACTGGTCTGTAGTTTGATGTGATAGATCAAACTAGAGGACCCTTAATACCCTTAATGCTTGATGGTGAAACAAATGAAAATTAAATGATCGCATCAGCCTTCCTTTGTTTCATCATGGAGCTCTAAACATTATTAAAAATTCAAAACAAGACGTTAGGGATCTCTGACATCGTGAGAAATAAATATGGAGAAGTTGCTTGACCAGGTGGAGTTCAGGGAGGGGGATGTGCGAGACTCACGCTGCCCCCCCCCCCACTCAATACCCCGGCTTGTTAGCTTAATTTGACCGAACCCCCACCCCCTTCCAAAAAACACCCAACATTTATCGTCAATTTTTATGAATTACTGTACTGTTATTTTCTATAATTAAAAACGAATCTTCGTTTTTATGTTAAATGAGATTTGGTGTGTTTTACCTTCTATTGCGAAACAGATACATGTACTGTTACAGTATTTATATTATGTCCGCCTATTTTCACTATACCGCGTTCTTTTACAGTAGAGAAGAAAAAAGATGATTTTGACCCAAATAACCGGTATGTGTTTACACTAAATAAATAATCAATGTCCAGTATAAATGAAGGAAACAGTATATTTCTATGTAAATCAAGAGCGACATTTATATCGCATCTGTTTAATTATTTAAACAACCGAAGAATACATCGGATTTGGTTTTCTTTGTTCATTGCTGAGGCAATCAACAGCTGCAAGATACTAGTATATAAATAGTGCCTGTTTGGGAGGGTAACCGTTGAAATTGACACCCCGAGACAACCATTGTCAACCGACGCGAATGTCTTAATTTTAGAGAAAATTTAACTGCGTTTATGTAGAAATGACGTGAATTTAACGGCGAACCGTACGCGCATAATTTGCGCGCATTTAACAATTCGTTCTATCGGCCCGTTGCCAAGCTTGTTGCTAACGCTGAGGGTAAGAGAACGGATTGTCAACTGGGTCTAAACCAATCAGATTTCAGTATTTAACATGAAAGTATAATAATATCTGTTGTGTCATTATTTCTCGTTGAAGAGTTTCAGGACGTTATTAGTTTTTTATTCCTCTTAATTCTTCAAGACAAAGCTAAGCACTTGCGCACGCCAAGCTACGCCCAAAGAAATCCATACTCTGATTTTGTACTTGCAAATAAAAAATAAACGCCAACAAACCCCCCAAAAAACCCCATCGACACGAGGAAGATTTTGTAAGAAATTCCAAGCTCGAAATACACCTTGAAAATCAAATCAAGACAGGCAATTTTTAAAAATTTATTAATATTCAATAAACTAAATAAAATTATCAAATACAAGTAATTCATATAATAATAAATATATCACATAATATTTCATTCATTTAACATATACAATATTCCGTTTTATAAACAGCAACTTTTTTGTACATTTATTCATCTTTTAACTATAAACCTCAGTCTGTAATGTTTACATATTTTGAAAAACTATTGAGGATAAATATACAATCAAACAGTGTATATTTCTAAAACCCAGTCAACACGACCGAATAGAATGGGTTGTTGTGGCTTGGTTTTGATCAACAAGTTCTTTTTTGTGTGTTTGTTACACAACTACATGTATCACATGTAGGTGTGATGGTATTGCTGTAGTGACCTAATTATACACTGCATTCACGTAAAATCATTCATCACTGACATGTGTGCATCACAGTTTTCTGAACAAACTCTGAAAGACAACTGGCTAAAGCCCGTTTCATTGAATCAAACTTTTATAGCACTTTCATCCTGTTTGTTTTTTTTTTTAACAAATTTCAACAAAAAAAATTATTTTTAATGTCTGAGTCAAAGAATTCATTTGCTGAAATCAACACAAGGCGTTACTCTCCCATTCTTATCCAATGAATGGCAAGTTTTATGCGATGATGTTATACCGGTACCATTTTTCTGTATGCACGGCAATGAACATGAGGTATCTCCGTATTGTTGTCACATGACTAGTGACGTAATCACCCAATGACTAGTACAGTACTGGTTCCCCCTTTATTCAGGGAACTGCTTGAGTGGATTTGGGGACGGATGGTCTTTTACGCTGTCTACCGAGAAGAAGGGTCAAGAATCGACTTTGGCCTTGAATCCCCTTACCTGAAAAAAGAAGCCAATTTTAGAATTTCTCTTATTATAAAATGAATTTTTTTAAAATCAAATGCACCAATGATTTTTTTTTTTACCTTGATTAGAATTTTAGTGTAAAGAAATATAACATATATAATCAAAATTGAGTAAATCATACAAAAGCAAGTTTTAAAAATCTATCAAGAGAAAAACCAATGTTTATTAATATGGTATTTGGTAAACAGCTAGTCCTAAGTATGACTTTGTGGACATTTCTTTTACCAAAAAAGAAAATGCATTTGTGCGCAAGAAAAAGGAATAAGTGACAAAATTGTAAAAGTTGAAATGGGCATTATCTACCAGGGGGGGAGTAAAGTGTTGAGAAGTCCGTCTAACAAAAAGGCTGTGAACAACATTAAAAAATGGATCTAGTCTAGAACACTACAGTGACAACAATAGTACAGAGACCAAGTCGGTGCAGTGTTGAACCCACAACGACCAGTCTTGTAGGTGGCCTAAACACTAGACACTGTCCTATCTACCACTTTTAAATATGCCTGGCAGTCTCTCTTAGGTGGAAGCCCATACAGATCAAGTGAGAGAAAAAAAAAATAAATGAAAAAAAATCTCTAGGATTCTATGTAAAACTATGACTATCTAACTACAGAGAACAAAGAAAAAAAATTTTTGAAGGATCGAGGAGTTTCCACACCAACACCTTAGGAAAAGTCTAAAACCTTGGCACTCAAACTGGTGTTGGTGAGCGTTTTTTCAGGCGTTCAAGCATGACATTGAGATACTCCCTATGGAGCACCGAGGGAGAGATCTTAGTCAGATCCATTGTGCCCATACGTGGACTGCCCCTCGCGTTCGTACCCAAAACTCTGTTAATCGCTTCCTGGGTCACTCCACTCTAATATTAGAAAGACATTTTATGGAAATCAAACATTAGGTTGAAAATTTAAAAAAAGAAGAAGAAAAAAATCATTTGGCACAAAAACAAACTCCAAATTATTTAGAAAAACGAAATTGGAATTCAGGTTTAATAAATATTTATACCAAAATCAAAACCCCGTTATTTAATTGGGATAAAAAAAATCAAAGTGTTAAAAACACACAGCAGACAAAATATGAAATACATGTACATATCACATTAAAACCTGAAATGGACACAATTTCATAATGAAAAATTGATCAAAAATTAATAAAGCTATGAAATGTTTTGGGAAAATCAATAGCGAATCAGGATTTTGCATTTCAATACTTAAATAGTTATTAATAAAGCCATTGATCAAAATATTTGGGGAAAAACAAATCAAACCAGACATTTGAATTACAGAGGATCAAGAAATCTTACATGATACCTTAGGCATAGTTTCTTCCCCGTAAATAGTCTAGAAAATTTATAATCACACATACTAATTCAATAATAATCAAAACTACTAAAAAACTCTCATATGATAGTCAAAAGATAGAGAAAATCTAAAAATCAAAAAAACCATTCTCATAAAAAACTCAAAGATACATTAACCTCTACAAATTACTTTTCAAATAATTATGTTAACAATCTATGTGCATATGTTACATACAGTAATTTTCAAACTTGCTAACAAAATCAAATTCTAGCCATTATTGATGTTATCTGATTTTTGATTGGTGGAATGGGCATGTTATCTGATCACTAATTGGTGGAATGATCTTACCAGTGGACCTGGAGTGCGGCTAATGCGGGAACGCTTCTCAATCTTCGTGGTCTCCATTTCGGTAGAGATGGGGGTGATGCTATGAGGCAAGAAGGGGGAGGGGGTGGAAGAGCTGGACGGAATGTGTCGTGTGATGGTCTTCAGGACGGAACCACTCCTGGAAAAACAAGCAGAAATAACAGGTCAAAGGTCGCACTGCATTTAACACTGATATTTACATTGACTTTTAGAGTTTTGATCCGATTAGAATAAAATAAAAAATAAATAAATAAAACTTTAATGAATTATATTTTCAATATCATTAAGATTTGTTTCATTGCACGGCAAAGTTGCCCAGTAATGCTGTGCTACAATTCAATTTCAAATTGATGATATTCAGATACGGTGTCTTCTCAATCTGATTAGCAATATTAAATTTTAAAAATAGAATTTACAACAGTTATCTCAAACAACATAAAATATGAAAAAAATAAATACATTCAACATCAAGTGGTGCTGATGATAACAGTATCACCGAAAAAATCAACACTTGATGGCTGAAAGAATAATCCGACGATTAGTGGGAGAAATGTTATTGGCTTGTCAATAGAGATGACCCAAGATGTATTTGCAGGCTCTACATTTACCATAATTTTCTTCTTTGTACCTGAGAGCGTTACATACAGCATGTCGAACTCTGTAATTGTCATCTTTTTTTTAATCTCTAAAGAAACATTTCTCTAGTGATGCAGAGCAAGACAAAATACAAGTGTTATGTTAGTCCACATAATATTTGATGAGTCATTTGCCTTCGGAGTGACTTTGTGTATTATAAATATATCTATCATGTGCCTGGTGATAAACCAGTGACCATTTACCTCATATGTCGTTTTTGCGCGGCAATGCCAGCGAGATGCAGATTGCTATTGGCTTCTATATGCTGGTTATAGGGGTTAGAGCGGGCGGCGAGCGTTATGGTAGTGGAGGAAGGAACATCACTATCACTCGCTTCCTCAGAGCTACAGAAACAGCAGTTAGTATAATAAACAAAAAAAGACAAGCATGCGTGTCTGATGGGAAAAATCAAACAATATTTGCCACTAATTCATGTCTAAATATGATAAAGTACAAAGAACTTCAAAGTCATTTTATGTTTTATAATGTTTTATAAAAAGATTCTTTTTAAAGGAGGATATGACAATAAATTTTTTAATGGGAATTTTGAGTGTCAAATCCTTGAACATGGATGATGTTAATGATAAAATTTTCCTCTTGAAAGACAAAGGATGTTTGGTTGAAAGACTTTGAATCCCCTCATAAATAAAGACAAAAGTAAAAAAAAAAATCAGGTCAAGTATTAGTACAAATGATCCAAACACAACAATAGAAAGCTTGCATGCTTAAAAAGATATAAGTGTATATACATGTATAAAAACACACACTGAAGATTCAGCAACACAAAAAACCCCCCCCCCCCCTCCAAAATACAAAGAGGTAGCTTTTTAATCAATAGCTAATTTTGTCATTTTGTCTATATCCAGGATAACAAAGGTAAAATCACTTTTTAAATTAACCAGATTTTGTTCTTGCTACAAATTAAATTGAAAGAAAAATATCTTAGACTAAATTGATAGAAAAATATCTTAGACTATTGGACATTTTCAAGCAGTATGCTGTAACTACCAGAATTGTCCCATAAATTAGCATAACTCATGATTTATTAACAAGTGCCCTACTTTCTTTTTGTAAAATGTAGGATGTAAAATTTTCCCACTGTGTCTATACACTACAACGATATGAAACAGAAAAAACTGTTTTTCCCAGCACGTACATGTAATTTAAAACGATTTTCAAACAACCAAATCAATCTATACAACTTGAATCAAGTATAATGAGTGTCAGAGCAAACATTCTACTAAACAATAGACACATGCACACTTAAAGGGAAGAAAGAAGATAAATAAGATGATTTTAAAAAATCAAGAATCCTGGATCACCCAACCAGGATATCCCCGTATAATACACACCTAATGTCCCGAACTGCAGGCATGGTGGCTGGAAGGCAGTTAGGGGTCATATCTCGGAAGGACTCGGCTAAAAAACCAAGAAAATTGTTACAAACAGTGGTCGCTCTGTTTGTATCTCATCATACATTTAAGAACATGTCAAGTTTGACTTTCAGTTGTTGTCGAATTTACTTACTAAAAACTGTAATTTCCATAACACTCGTTAAATAAAAAAATTATATATATATATATATTTAACCAATTACTCAGTGAAAATGATTACAATGTTCAATTATATTTACTTTTCTGATAAGTGTTTTTGTACTGGTATATAAAAGCAGGTACTTGAGAGGTGTGAAAGATTAGCAATACTTTAACACTCTTAGGTCAGCAGGATGCATTAGGATTATAGAACTGTTAGAGGTAGAGGATAGATCAAAAGTAGTGTTACAGATGAGACTTAACTGTTAGAGGTAGAGGAGATATCAAAAGTTGTGTTACAGATCCACTCTCTGGTCCCTGTCAGAAGTAAGCCACACAATGGTTAGGACTGGGGGTTAAACACTCAGGGATCACACACACATTGATTCACAATTACATTGTTAAATGTTTG
The DNA here is from genome assembly GCA_016163765.1 of Magallana hongkongensis. Classification (NCBI taxonomy): domain Eukaryota; kingdom Metazoa; phylum Mollusca; class Bivalvia; order Ostreida; family Ostreidae; genus Magallana; species Magallana hongkongensis. The sequence goes on from WFKH01011801.1 coordinate 43,237,355, forward strand.
AGAACCAAATCTCTTCATAGTTCTTGTACTTAAAAAATAGTTTTCAATATTTATCTTTCTTGTAAATTCTAATACTAATATCAATATTGTTTTCAAGTTCAAAAAGGTTTTCATTAACCATAGCTATCTTTTAAATGAATTATATACTAAATCTTTACTAGCTGTCCTAGCATCTAGAGAAGAAGCCATGCAGTATTATATGCAATGTCAAAGCCTTTCACCCTTAGCTAACATGGAACAAATTTGACAAGTAAATTTTGAACGAGACATCTAGCCAAGACAAAAATCAACTTCAAACTGCCAATGCCAAACACTAAGGTTTTTGATATATCTCACATTGAGACATAAAATGGTCTCGTGGCCGGATTCTGGCCAGAGTTTCAGCTATGGTTGGGACACCTTCCACGAGGGAGATGGGAATATGGCGTCGTAGGGAGTGGGGAGACATGGGCCGGTCTTGTTGAAGAGTTACTATTCTCCGCGGGAAACGTGCTAGTGTGGCTTCAGGCATTTCTGTGTCGGAGCACTAGAGGAGAGAGAGAGTGAGACGAATAGTGAGCACTCGAGGAAAAGTTCAGGAAATTCCACCACACTAGTGGAGACTTAGACTACTGTCTAGGAAATAAACACACCAAAAACCAAAATAATTCACACCCAATGGTTTAAAAAAACTAAAATATCATGCAAATTAGTTTGCTCTTTTTCACAAAGATCATGCATGACGGTGTGTGCATTTCTGACAGCAATCTAGAGTGCAGTGCGCTGTTACATAAAGGAAATAAAAAAGATGGCTGGTGAAGGACCCAAAGCTCTGGAGGCTCCAACAAATCAGAAGAAAGTGATACATCTGCAGCATCTCCATTGCGACCACCAAAATGGCAGGAACCAACCGGTGAACCTACCTGCATGTGTGTAGCTGGTCCGCACATTCAAGCCTACCAGAGTCTGGGCTATATTAGGGGTACCCTCTCGGAGCGCCACCTGTAGACGATGTTGCAATTCATCATGCGTTAAAGAAGGACGTATCTGCATTGACATTATTGGTCGCTTACATGGACAAAGCGGGTCTCCTTCATCACACTATACAACGTCAGGCAGCAGGAAATGACAAAACAGGGCACACATATCAAACTTTCTGTCATATTTCACACTGAAATCTACTGTCTGCTTTTTTCGAACATACAATACCCTAAGATTCAAATTTGAGTGCAAAATATCGATTTATCCAGTCGGTTCCAAACAAATTTTATTCTGAAGTTTTGTTACATACAAGTGTGAGGAATGATTTATACAAAAACTCTACATAAAAGTAAATCTGTATCAATTAATGAATATAGTTTGCAACCATACATGGTTCCAAAATACTAGTATGATTCAAACGCCCTCCCTCCATTCCCACTTCAAAAGAGTTCCTATTTTTCAAGTGTCTTACAATACAACAAAGCATTCTGTCAAATTACTGATATTAGTAAACTTAAATAACCAACAGTCAGCCACATATATACATGTTTATACATCTCCTCCACCGCCCAACGGTGACAATTCTTCAGAATAACTTGTCGCAAAATGTAAACCTGGTCTATAAACGATATTCAACAAACTTATTAATGAAATTTTTAAAAAACCCTTTTTCTTCAGTTTACAATATTGCTTTCATTTGCCATCTTTTAACAAAAGAATAAAGTAAGCAAAGTCCTAATAGAATCAATTTAATACCTGAGTAACAAGAAATCAATTTTAAAATGAATACTTGATAACAAATATTGGTTATTTCTATAGAACATGATGAGGGTATACTAGAATTGTCACCAGTGTGTTTTAGCCACACTCTTACATACTCGACTAGAGAGTTGACTATTTGCGTCAAGAGAGGGAGATGCTCCCGATCGATTCAAGTACTCCATCATTTGCTGATAATTTGACTGAAGATTAAGCAAAAATGTCTGACACAATATTTCTCAAAATCTTTCTCACTTATCATGCCACATTAAAAATATGCTTATAATTTTAAAAAAAATTCAAAATATGCAATCCTGAGTGCACTATGAATTACACCCAATTCAGTGTTGCAACACAACTCATTCAAACTGTGTACAAACTGCCTGCTTAACGTCAGATTGAAGTGACTGAGTTTTCTCTTTCATTTGATGTTTCATTTCAATCATTTGCTGTTACAGTACCTTTCCTCTGATCATAAAGAATCACTTACAAAGAAAGCCATGTCTCTCTGCTTTTCATCATCAGTCCTTTTTTTCATCTCTGCCATTCTCTACAACAGTATCAATGAAATCTGTTTAATTAGACTCAACTGGTCCAGTAAAAGAACAAAGAGTAAGTATATTAATGGTAAAAGAAGTTCATAAGTAGTCTTAAAATCTGCTTGTTAAATTTTTTTTGCAACATTTAAATATGATGAAACATGAAAGAACATATGTAGTACAGGATACTTTTTTTTTGGTATTATGATCATACTCTGTCATTTTAAACTTTATTAATTCAGAAGAAAAATGTCTATCTTTGACTTTTAAATTTCTAAATCAACAGCATTGATAAAAATCAAATCCTAAACCAATATATCCACTAAAATAAACCTAAGCAGGTCACTGGGACAGATACCTAACAATTTGACTTTATCTCAGTCATAAATATTTCTCCCTTGGCCATTGATATTATGAAATAATGGATTATTATGTCAAGGTAAAAATATAGAAATTCTATTAATTCTATTTCTAGTCGGTTGATTTTATCTATTCAAAGTGAAATACAGAAGATAGATGAATTAACATACTGACTTTAATCCCCAACTTTTACACACCCCAGTATTAGATACAATACACCCATACCTTTGCTGCCCGCTCTATGCTTCGCTCCTCTGAAAAGCATGGAATGCCCCCGTTTCGCCTTCCTTCATACTTGCTGACAAATCGACTGTCCAAAGTTTGTTTCTTGTATTTTTCCAGATTAGAGGTTGTCTGCAAAGCATCAAGACAAATCATGTAACACTAAGTCTCATACTGCATCCATTTCACATTGGTTTATAACCAATTAAAAATTAATAAATTAAGGTTCACAATTTCCTTATGAGTGTTTATACTTCTGAAATTGATATGATAGTATATTTTAATGTCAGATTTGGATATATCTTTATTTGACTAGCAGTGAGTGTAGTACTAATTACACTGTCAAAATGTAGGGTACTTCATCTAATTCAATCTCTATAAACAAAACTTGTTTTTGATAAAAAAAACTATGTAATTTTTTTTTAAAAAGTCTCAATCTCATCTACTACTACACCTACATGTAAACTCTGAACCCAAATTTTAACTCAATTCAAAACACAGGTCAAACTGAAAATTATCATTACAACCAAACGGAAACTAAAGGCTTCTACTTTCAGTCACTCTCTTGCAAATATTTTCTTTTGCAATCATTTTCAAATTCTATCAGATCTTTACATCTCTTCATTATTAATTGAACACAATCATTGACATGCTTTGTTATTCAAATTCTTCAATTCTTCAACAGTAAGTTTTTAAGCCATCAATATGAGATGCATTTATTTCTTCTCATATTTCATTTTTCATCAAATTGATAAATTAAAGCTCCATCTTATCAATTAATCACAATTCATGCAGAGACATGCTCATGAGTACATAATTATGTCAAGTTTGCAGGGAAAATTGGCAATGGTTGCAGTTATTTACTTACTCTCTTTAACCGTAAAAGGATTAAAGCAGGGTCATTATGATTTTTTTTTTTAAAACAACAAACTCTAAAGCATAATCTGCATTCAGTCTTGGCCTGCACAAACAACACAACAACATCAAGCAGGTTATTTTTATATTGTTGTCTCACAAACCTTGGATCTGTGCAAGACAAATGAACCTTGGAAAGCCTGAAGAGTTAAAAAATAAAACCAAAAAAAAACTGGTTATTAATGAACCATGATATCACATAAAGTGCAGTGCTCAATTTTGTGATGAATGTTATTATAAACTGTCAAGTTAAGATACTCATAGATCATATAGGGTAAAAGTCCCCCTCCTTCCATTTTTCTTTAGAATTATTTGAATGGGGGCAATAATACTAAAATTTCAATACATGTAAAACACACAAACACACAATCTTCAAAATTCTTAACTAAAGCAAAAGTCACAATTTTTTTTGTAGGGGGGTGGGGGGGGGGGGTGGTAGGAATGAATTTCTCATAATTTTTTTAATGGTACATTAAAATGTAACTTATGAGAAAATTTTAAGTCGATCCCCACTATTCAAAATTGAATTGAAATTTTTTAGGAATATAATTCTAGAAAATATCTTTTAGTGTAAAAATATAGAACCAGATAAAAATAATTGTAATTATACAAACATAACTTTTATAGACAAATCATTTAAAAATGTTTAGTTTATCAGTTGTGTTTTAATACAAAAAGCATTGCCTTTTAAATAGAAGTATGCTGCATGCTGCAATAGCAGTATATTGTATGCTGTTGACTTTTGGCCTACTAGTGATTATAAACAACTACAGCAACTTGAATGACTAGTATTGAGCATTGGAATCAGCATAGAAAGCACATTAAAATTAAGGGGGAATAAAAAAAAGGAAACGAGATAGAGAAAGAAAACCAAATAAAATCTACACAAATTACGTGCTGTACTAATGCCACATTTATGCACCTTAGATATATGTAAAAGAAAAAGCACAATTTCACAAAAAAATATGTTGATGAACAATTCAATCAAAATATATGTATTTGGTGTAATAACAACATGTACATGGTTGCACTTTCAGTTTTGCATAAATGTCCATCCTTTTTGGAGAAGAAACACAAAACAAACAAAAAATCCTATGTAAAACACACACCCATTTTATAGCACTTACAAACAATTGACCAGGAGCTGTCCAATCACTGAATCAGGTGAGACTTCTGTATTTTAATGAATTGCAGACAGCCATTGATGAAAATAAAACCTCGAAACACTTGGAATAAGGTGAAGCATTCAAGCAGATTAAATGAAAAAAAAGAATTACATTTTGAAGGGATACATGCAAACTTTTAGCAGGGGAGGACATGTGAAGATCAGAAGAAATGCAAGTTTATCAGAATTTTAGACTTGTCCTTGATTTACTGTAGAGCTGAAGGGCAGATAACCTCTTTTTGTTTCGTTGCTTTACTAGAGTTATCTCTTCATTATTCACAAAAGATTTCAACAATCCCTTTTCTCTCTCCACTAGCATCACATCTTTACTGTGAAAGGAGGCATGCTTGTTTGATGAATCTTGCTTCAGCTTTGTTAATCTATCAATCCATGAGGTTCTGGTCCTCTTCCATATGTCCTCAGTCTGTTTTGAGGTCTTCGATGACCATTCCATTTTTGTCTTCACAGTTCCTGCCTTAGCCTTGGTATCCACAGTCCTACCACTAGGAAACTTTCTATTGCTATGGGCAACCACATTGCTCGAGTCCAATATAGCAGGTCTACAGATTGGTACTACAATACTTTCATAGTCTTGAATTGGACTCTTGACAAAGAATGTTTTTTCAAGTTTACCTTTGTAATTGGAATAATCATGCTCTTTTCTGCGAAAATCAAATGTTGAACTGTCTCTGTCTAAACAACTCAATTCGAAAGAAGTCTTAGTCAGAATATCATTTAGCTCTTTCTCAAGTCGCTTTGTATTATTTTTGGGTTCTGGAAAATCTTCTTGCATTTTCAACAGAAGTGACTTCCTGGATCCACTTCTGCTGGGGTTGGACACAGCTACCCTTCTGTTGTAAACATCATCCTCATTAAATTCTATCTGTGAACTGGCTAATTGCATAGTTCCTCTATTCATGAAGTCCTCGTTCTGTACTTGTTGCATGAGAGTCGATAATTTGTGCGTTTGTTTTGCTGGAGATATTTGTGGTGTGTTTCTGACAACCTTCATCTGCGAGGCTATTGTGCCCGACTGGTATTGTCTACACTGTAAAATCTCCAAAAACTAAATTTCATGCACATGCAAAGACACTACAATACGCAGTTATACAATAAGCAATGTTAGCAATAAAAGCTACAATATATCAGGTAATTTTGTTAAGAGCCATACATAAGTAAGCATAAAGGCAACATGAAACAACCAATATGTCTCATTTGATTGTTTGAGAGCCAAAAGAGAGTTAATGTTCAGAAAAAGTTCATCTCGAGGGTTAATATGGAGGACAGGTCAATGGAACGTCTAAACTCACCTTTTTATTAAGGTTGCCAGGGTTACCAAGGGCATCATGTTGAGCATCAGAACAAGAAATAGAAGGCAAGGCCTGTTAGAGAGCCAATCAGAAAGAAAGGTCATAGTTTACAGTAGACAAATCAGTCAACAACATGCAAATTAGATAACAAAATGGTTACATTCATATCAAACATTATATGTCATACAACAGGGGTTAAGATAGGAAAAGAATACAAGTGTATAGATATTGGATTTCTCAAATTGGAATGGGATATATATATCAGTATATAAAATGAGCAACATAATATAATATACAACAAATAAAAAAAAAGAAGAAAAACAAAAATATTCAAACTGTCTTTCAGAAAATGCATGCAACAATACCAGTCACCATGTTTTATGACAAAAAAATCCCCCCAGCAAAGAATATACTGATAATTTAGGTTATAAGCCATTTTGTATATCATTCATATGGCTATATCATATACACTACAGTCATAAATATAGTCAACAGCTGAGTGTATTCTCTCCCTATGATATCAAAGATCAGATATTATAGAAATTCCACAAAAAAGATTACGAAAAATTAATAAATAAATGCAAGTGTTGGTGCATCAGCAAAATGCATTATGCAATGTGCATGATATTGCAGTGATAAAATTGTTAGAGAATGTCATTAGAAAAAATGGTACATGTTTGAAATTACGCTGTGCCATGAGTATTGTAGTATTGTTTCATTTCATTCTGATTACATCTGTTACAATAAAACCAGTGTCCTTTTTGTGGGTTTTATTACATGCAATGAGTTTCATTATTACTGGACTACCTGGCCGGTCATAAGGTTTAAATGGGTGGTGGATTCTTTGTCCCGGTGGTATCTCTCTTTAGGTAACTATACATACAGTATATATATATATATACATCATAAGTACACAATACACCAAAAAACATCAAAATATGGGCACAAAGTACATTTGGAATGATGTTTGTAAGAAGGTCGCTGTGTCATGGATAAGAGCTGGCAAAGACCTAATGTAAGTGATCTACAAGTAGGATAATTAAGTGCAACCCTTGTACCCAAACCAAATGATCTAAGGCCACCTTGTGATCAGGCTGAGTTAAAGATAATGGAGATATATACTTTTGACAAATACCATCCCACTTACCCCATGTAAATTTCTACTACATTGGAAACAATGCTATACGAAGAAAAAATAGAAAAATATTGCAGCTAATGAAAATTTAGTTTAACGCAAGTACAAACACAACATCCAAATTTTCTATAAAAACATGTACAACTAATTTCATAACAGTAGTCAGGCTTCAAAAAGTTTCTGTCCTTGGCTAATGATAAAGAAAGAAGACCAACACCCTTTCTTGAATAAATGACCATTTTCATATGGCACAAGATCTCTACCGAGACACTGCTAATTAACCTAGCAACAAGACATGGTCAATGACCAGAGCACTTACCGTCAGAGACTTGGAGCGTTCGTCCGATTTCTTCTCGGTCCCTCCTGACCCGCCCTTCCTCTCCTGGTGTTCCTTGTCTCGCTGCTTTTTCGACTTGCGTTTCTTCTTCTTTGGTTTGGGTTCCACTGCTTTCATTTCAGGTTCTGATTCACTATCACTGTCACTTGAACTGCAAAGATATGACCATACATTAATTTCCATGTACAGACGGGCATTTCTTTCAACCTAGAATATCCATTGCATCTACCTATCTTTTTTTCTATAAATCAACAATGCCACATAGAAGTTTTTGATTCTTACTCAGATTCCAGGAGAGCCTCACGAACATTGAGGTCAGAGAGTATTTTCAGGCATCCATCCATCGTCTTCAACGACTCATTGTCTATCAGACTGTCCACCTCCTTCCGACTGAGGTTGGCATGACTCTTGGAGTCAGGCTTCCTCTTCCTGTCTGTTTTGCGTCCGAAGTCATCTCCTGAGTCGTCTCTCTCCTGGGGTAGGAGTTGGTCTTCCATAGCACTCAGCCTTCCATCCATAGTAGAACCATTGTCTTGACTAGCATCAATTCCAGAGTCTGTAACAAAATCATCATGTATAAGTCTTACAGAACCATAATGTACATATATAAGTCTTGCTTATGCATGGTATTTTTTGTGAAATTGTTTTTTTTCCTTCAATTTTTTAAACATCAAACCAAGCATAGTAGCAAGATCACTTGATATTGAAATTTGATTGAAAAATGTGATGTGTTTTCATTTGAAAATAATCCTAACAATCGGTGACATGAACCTACCTGCATCGCTGTTTTTGCCATTTTTGGACAGTGTATGAAGGTTGGGAATGCGTGCACCAATCATGCCTCTCTGTTCTAGCACTTGGTTTGTGATATATCGAGTCATGTCCAACACAACCTCAGTTTGTTTACTGAAACAAACCAAAATCAAATTTTAATTAAAAACCACTCACACAAAGTATAATGTCTTAGTATAACACTCATACAGATCATTCCAAAACCATTAACTCTACATTATTTTCTTAGAATTCAAAGCCTTGCTAGAATACCACCTTTTCCTTTTTTAAGACGAAGATGGTGTGATGTTACAACTTAAAAAACACATGCTCATGTACTTGAAAGTGAGAGAATTAACTTTGAATACTTAAATTGTGTTCAAATAAAGTGATGTTGCAATTTTATAAAGACAAAACAATATCCCAATAGGGACCTATGCAAAATAATAGACCAAGTTAAACAAGGTGGAACACGTGCAAATTATTTCATCAATTTTCACAAATTTAGTTTCATGCATACCTCCACCATATATTTTTCTTTTTAGAATTTTTCTTAAAACTAAAATAAAACACACATTTTTATCTGCAAGTCGTTATCTGCTGCTTATGATTTTAATTACAAGAAAACAATTGATTTTAAAAACGTGCTTGAAAATAACATCTTAAAAACAATATAAAATCCGATTTTCAAAAAAGCTGTTAAAAGTTAGAATAGCAACTTCTATCACCTGTTATTATGAAGCGTAAATAAAGCATTAAGTAGAAGAGATAGGAAGTCTCTGGCACTCATCACAATGCGATAGCATCACATGCCCACTTACGATTTGTTTTCCTGAGCTAATTCATAATCTAGCACCACTTGTGACAACACTCGACCCATCTCCATGTAGTCCCCAATATTGAAATGACGCAATTCTTTCCTATTGTTTAAAAAAGAGAAATAACAAAACAAAAGAATTAGATAGTTCATCCTGACTTTCTCAAAAATAAGAGCTTCTGTTTACAAAGATGTTCAGCTTCTTAAAGAACCTGGGCTGCATTTTACTAAAAAAACTGATGATAAAGTTGTAAGTTTATATTTTTTCAGTCCTGACACAAAGAATTGATACAATTTTGAACAATTTATTCTTAACTAATTTAACCCCATTTATATGTTTTACTGGTGACAAGTGAAACCTTTTGAAAACTTATGAATAATGGACCTTTATAAATTTGGCCTTTATAGTTGTAAAATTGAGCCTTGTCCTTTACCTGTTGAGAATGGTTCCGCTAAATGTGGCCTCCAATGTGAAGCTGTTGAGGACCCGCATCTGGCGCCACATCACCACGCGACCTGTGGACTCTTTGCATCTTTTGATTTGGAATTTACAGGAAGGAAAGGAAAACTTGTCTGGAGACTGAAAAGAAACCCAGAATTATTGTGTGTATGTAAAATATTTCAATGTCAAATGTCACCAATTCCTTTTCATTTGAAGTACAATGCAAAAGCAGGTAACAAAAGTCATAGATCATCACTGTTATAAAACATGTTGTGGTAGGAGTATCACAAATTGTGAATGATTGTACATAATGCAGAATTTCATAATGAACTATCCATTGTGTATTTCAATAGAATGTAAACGATCAATACACACTCTCTGAGACATGAGCCAAGGGAAGAGCCTCTCTCTGAGATAAGCCTGGGCAGCACCAATGCCATCGTCTGCTTCTACTTCGGAGGTGTTGTTGCCATACATGAACACATTATGTTTTCTACTGTGTCCATGCAGGTCACAGTAAAGGAGAATCTGCAATAAAACAATCCACATGGTTAAACTTTTTCTTATTCTCAAGATTCAATTTTTATTTAAAATTCAATTACCATAATTAGCTTAATCTTTCCACTCACAATATGCCTCCCTTAAATACAATTTTTGCATTTGTCTGAGATTTGTCTTCTACTCAAACCTACATCATGTCTCTCTAGGATTTTCTCCATCATGCTCTTGGTGAACCAGACTGTTGGGAAACTCTCCTTCCTGGGATGCCGGTAATTCCGGTTCAAATCCCTGGCTGCCAAAGAACACCGGTAATTTCCTACGATCACTCCATCAGGATTCAGCATGGGAACCACTTTAAATATAAACCTATTGCGAAGTTCCTGAAATGTAAAGAAATTGTTGCCAAATATCAACAAATAAAAGTACTGAAAGGCCATATATAATTCAATACAAATTGTAAATTTATGTGATTTGAGAAGAAAATTAAACAATTATACTCTCCAAACATATACCATTGACAAAAAAATCACTTTAATTTTTTAAAAAGTTAACATGCTCTTTTATTAGGCTAAATGCTAGATAGGTGGTTACTTTTGCGAGTGTGTCGCCGCTGGTGATGTAGTCCAGCAGACCCTTCATCATCCAGCTGGCCTGGGACTCCCCGGGGTGGACACGCGCCGTCACCACCACCACCTTCTTCTTGATCTGCTCCTCTCTGGACGTGTCTATATGAAATTTATTGAACATAGCATTATAAAACTAAGTACTTCATATCATTTAACTGGTAGAGATATGAACTGGATGTTCTCAAGCTTTTTGCTGTGCTCTGGAATCATTTCATAAACATGTCAGGGGCCATTTGTCCTAAATTATGGATTGGCAGGGATATAATATCAAGAAAAGACAGTTTTCTTTAACAGATTATGTGTACCATTCCAGTACAAAAATGTCAAATATCAATGGGGACATAAAATTAGTTTGTGGGTATTACAATAAGGAAGACCACATATTGTGATCGTGGGAATCAGATCCCAGTTCCCAAGAAAATTTTATGATTCCACACTATTAAAATCAGTTGTTGCATGATATTTACCAAAGTTGGTGCAGGTGACCAGGAAGCAGCTATTCCCGGCGCGGGTTTCACACAGAACTTCCCGTTTGATCCACTGACGTCTCTCGGGGTTGTTCAACATGGCATCTAAATCTTCTTTGAGATCAGTAAATGTATATGGGTAACAATGGGCAAGATAATAGGTGTCCTCGGCATTGGGAAAATCCATTTGCCATTCCAACTCATAGTAAGGAATTCCTCTCATGAGCAGGGGGCAGTGTAAATGCATAATATTCCTAGAGTAACTGAAAAGATAAGCAATTATACAGATAAATGATTTTTAATAATCTAATGAAAATTCATTTGAACGAATAACTGGTATATGTTTACAGAATTAGCATTTTGTATTTATATAAGAGAGAGAGAGAAGTATATATAGAGAGAAAGAGATTCTCTACCTAATATGATGGCCCGCTCTAATCCAGCCTTTTGATTTGTTCTTAGCATCACTTTCAGAGTATAAGAGGGGTCTCATTCCTAGAGAGTAAAAAATTAATAAATGAATTTGAATTTTTTTGTCATTTTACAACTTACAAAACTGTACAGTCAAACTTGCAGTATACAGATGAAATTATCAAAGGGGAAAAAATTTGCAACACAAAAATTACCATAATGATTTCATTATACTTGAAATAATATCACCAAATACTGACCATAATTATAAAGACTGTCTTTTTTGAGTAGGTTGACAATCCTGAACTTGTACACCACCCCTGGGACGGCATTCTGCACCCTGAAGTAGTACCACTGGGTGTGGCGGTTTGTGTACAAGTCTGTTTTTAGCACCAATTCATATTCACACTGACCCCTGTAAAAAAGGTCAATTTGAAATCAAGAATATGTTAGAACTTACATTCTTAGATTTGTGTAACCAAATCAGCATTGATATATTAAAAAATTGAAAAATTACATGAAGAGAAATGTATAGCACAATCTTTTGTGTTATCCCTAAAGAGAAGGGATTTAAGGGTTGTATCCTGATTATGTTAAATTATTTTGTTCATATGTCATGAAATTTAATGACTTCAACGAATCAATGGTACGGTAAATTTAAAACTTTCATGCACTGGTACATGAAGCTTGAAATTGATTTTGTTTTTGAGTATGAAATGTTCCCATAAAATTCTGAGTTTCAGAGCGAAGGATGTTTGCCATGAGAGCAATTGAAATCTTATTTCCCATGCTCTGGCTAGAGCAAAGGTAAAGCAACAGAGGTGAAAATAAAAGAAAAGAAAACATTTTCTCCATATGAAGAAAATGATTAAGTAGTTTTTATCTGCTGTGAGAAATGGGGGTAGTGTCAATATTTTGGATGAACCAGTGACAGAAAGTGGTTACCCACTGAGGCCCCTTAGAAAACTGTGTCAGATAATGGCTGTCAAAGGGAATTATCATTACATTCTATTGTTCAGCAACAATGGCAGTCAGTGGGCGCATTGTTCAGACATATAACTGTAACCTATGGATTACTTCAGTGTCTTAATCTTTTCATCTCTAATCATGTCTTGTTCAAACCTCATCTTGAATTCCAGTGTTCTTCAGAAACTTTACACTTGACAAATAGAATAATAGTAACTGGTTTATTTGAATTTAAAAGGACCATGCAATCATCATAACTCATTTTAAATTTCGATAGTTTTACATCTTCAAAAAGGGTTTTACGAGCGTAATTTCATTTAAACTGTCTTCTTTTTGTAACAATTAAAAAGCCTACATGACTGAATTTCATACAAAGATCCTGTTGTAAAGAATAATCACTTTTAAACGATCTTGCAATACAAAGAAACTCATAAAAGCGAAGAGAAAAAATCTCCATTGCTTCATTTAAAGAATATTAACTGTCTAATTTTGATGAATTATGAAACTGCTCTAAAGGGACCTCAATGAAATGATAATAAATTCTTCAATTTCAATTTGTTTCCATTTTGGATGCTTTAATAACGACAATATTTCTTGGTTTTTATGGGTCGCACCACCAATCAATCTCACTAGAAAACCATTAGCTTATATCTGGTAGATCCCCCCCTGAAGAATATAAGAGTTCTTTAATGCAAAAATTAGGTAGTCATAGGTACATGATTCAACAGAGAGAGAGAGAGAGAGAGAGAGAGAGAGAGAGAGAGAGTTTGTTTTCTAATCTTTCCTAAATCATAATGTCATTATGTAAAATTTAGCAATTCAATGAACTCTATCAGTGCCCCTTTAATTGCTCTTATAGTTAATCATGTCCAAAGTACAATTAATTATCAAACTATTGTGTGAGAACTTGAAACCCGGCCTAATTACTGGTGATCTAACTTGTTTCAAAAAGCTATATTTGTAAGAGTCAATGGTCAATCTTGTTAAATTTTATTATGATAAAATCAATCATTCATATGTGAAACAAATTCATAGAGTGTGGCTGGATTGTTTTCCATATCATAATATTCGAAAGCACTACGTACAGCAATCTTACAATTAAGTATATATAACGACATCATCAAAACAAAGTTTTCAAACCAAATTTTTACAAACACAAAGTTTAAATAAATACACACTAAGATTTATATTTTTATGCAATCATATTCTTAGATTAAAACATATCCATATGGAACGTTCTCCAAAATTTTTAGTGTTTCACTAAACAACTCAAATTCTCAACATACATGTTCATATTCAAGTAAGTTTGACTGAAGAAATTTTTATTATTTCTAAAAAGGGTAAATTCTCTTAGGCAAGAAAAAGATTAAAATGTTTTACAAAACAGCAACTCATTTAAGGAGGTGCAAATTTTGGCATTTTTGCAATTGGTTATACCAAAATTGAAGGCATCAGAATTACTAGTAATCTGCTGATATTTAAAAGAAAGAATTTTTGAAATTCCCAAGTAACAAATTCAGTATCAAAATAATTAGAATACCTTGCTTCATTTCTTGAAATTGTTGAAATTTACATTCACTTATCTTGGTAACCCACAAAACAGCTAGTATATGTTTCAATATGTATGTATTCAAAATTAAATATCTATCCATTTTTTTATTGACATACATTTTATGTAAATAATATGTAAATAATTTATTTCCATTAATTGATTCAAAACAAAACTTACACTCTACGAGCTTGTCGTAAATTTCCGCTTTCAAATCTGGATTCAAAGACGAGGTTCGGACAGCACCCTTCCGGTACGGGCTGCGGAGAGTGGTCGCGACTGCTTCGCTCCGAATCGTACACTATCAGCACTCCCCGCCATTTTGAGGTATATGGTGTCTGCTGGTTGTCAAAAGTTTTTGTAAACTGCTGATCTAAAAATAAAAAAAAGTAATTTAAAATGCATTTAATTTCAAATTGTCAAAATTTCTATTCTTTTTAAGTATTTGTTAAGTGCTTATTTCATGTTTTTCATTCATTCCTTTTTTAAAAATATTTATGTTTTAAATTTATTGAGTGTTCCACTAATTTTAATATGCAATCTACAGAAAATTTATCCGATACAATGTTTTTCAAAGACCTAATTTTTCAATTGGTGTCAAAGAAAATGCCCCGTTTGCTCTCATTTATTCCTTGTGATAACAGCGATACATTTCAGCATTGACCAAAAAGTACTTCTACCAAAGACCCCCCCTAAAATTCCTTTCTTTGAATTAAAGATCCGAATCCCAGAAGTACCTCTTGTACTGTATATATTCCATTAACACTAGACTACTGCTTACGCAAAGAAATGAGAAAAATTGACGTAGAACTTTGATCCTGAAAGAGTACATATATCTTACAAAATGGAGTAAATAGCAGGATATATGAAATCTTGAGAAAACATTAATTACCCAGATCATGACAAGGGGCAATAGAAAGTATTGCTACTCTCTGCTCACTATTGAATAATCAAAAGAATATGACATCCTTATCCAAAATATGGTCAATATTAATATTGGCATTTTAATGATCAATATATTCACCCAAGGATTAAGTGTATTGACTCTGGATTTTAAGACGTTTCAGAGTGTTTGAATAACAAAGGTCTACCAATAGATTTGAATGATTCTCTCTCCCCCAAACCTGTCCATTTCACCCCATTTTCTCATATCAGTAGCATGCAATATTGATATTTCATTGAACCATACTGTTATATTAATATCCATTTAATGGATTTGTTTGTTCTAACTCATTGAATAAACTGAAACAAGGATAACATTTTTAAAAGATAAAAAAAAAAATCTCTTCATATCTTTGAATGCATGCAGAGTTGGCACATGATTTTCTAGACAAATATATGTTCCCCAGCTGCCAACAATAAATTATTAAAGAATTTCAAATGCATATATAAGAGTCATCGACACCTTAATTCCAATATGTCAAGGGAAGTATCAATTTTTCATGGAAAACATTACTTAAACAAACTTACCAATAACCACAAACTTACCAGTGCACTGTTAAAATTGGTTAAAAATGGTCAATGTCCTTGTAGGCTTGTACTATACAACACTTACCTCTGTTAGGTCCTCTTAGCAAAGGTTCCACATACGAAGGCCAATTATCAAGATGTTTTGGTGTCTCTTGTACTTCATCTTCATAATACTTTGGCCAGTAAGGGCCATACGGCCAGAATTTGATATCTGGGGGTCGAGTTTTGTACCTGGCTATAAAGTCCTCTAGTTGCTCGGAGTAATTCCAGTAACTAGTCTTTAGTAAATTGTTAGCGGCTGCCGTTTGCAAAATCTCTGATGTCATTTTTCATCACAAATTGAATATACCCTTGTAAAAAATATCACACTCTGATCCATAAGAGTTGATTCACTTAATCATCACTCTTCCAAAATGTACTATATGTACCTTAAAAAACAAAAGTTTGTTTAAACAAAAAATCGAGTATTCTATATTCTTTAGTTTCCCTATGACGAATTAATCCAAAAAGAAAAAAAATCACTCTAACATGCTTTGTTTAGAATGTTGTGGCATAGTGGTCACTTTTTTCTCAAATGAATCTTGGTCCTCGGACATTACATTGATGTTGGCTGAACTTTGTTGTGGACATCTTGAAAGAGAGGCTGGTGATAGATACAGGTGCGCAAAGGTCAGCTGACGTCGCCGTGTTACTCCGGTACCCTGTGACATATTGTGAATCTTTACGTACTGTTTTGTAGTGTGTGGAGACAATCGGCCACCGTCTTTGGCTTCCATGGTGAGAGAGTGAGTGAAGAAACCAAGTTCTCTTGCACAAGGCAAACAGTCATTCATCATTGAATGACACTACAACTGCAGTCATTAATTTCTAGAACATTAATAAAATCAGAAACTGCCACTCTAATCCCTGAAAGTGAACCACTTCAATGTTCCCAAACAACAAAAATGCCTTGGAAAAATTATTCTTGTGCCCTATGACAGCACTTGCACTCTTAGAGCCGAATGTTTGAAAAGACACTACACAAATTTATGAACACTTGGTCTTAAGTGAAATTGGGCCCAATATTGACTCAGTCCACTGTTGTTTTAGAAATTATTAGACAAATTCAATCCCATTTCACGGCTTCTTAGAACACTCCAGTCGTTGACAGAAAAATTTTAGACACGGAATGGCGCGTTGGAAAATCTAGCACCTCTATCTGTCCTCTCCCTAGCCAAATATATGGCCAACTTAAAGTGTATTCAAGAGTCCCAAAAACCTTTCAACAAGATGACAGCCATAAATTCACTGCCAGCTAAAACAAAGTCCCTGCTCGTTGCTAGTGAGGAATATCCTTTCCCTGCTAACTCACGTCCGTGCACTTCAGTTTAAATCCACCTTTCCCCACACCGTGATACAAAAGGCAAATGAAAACAAAAACTTCACAGGTGCAACAAAGAAACAACACAACTGTATATCAAGTAAGGTTGTAATCCCCCCACACTACCAAAAGCAGAAGGAACAATATTTTCACAGATATGCAGAATTATCTCTGAAAAGGCCTTAATTCTGCCCTATTTATAGATTATAAGTCCTTTTAAAAACATATCTTAATAGCATCATCACAGCTAGGACATTCTTGTCAACATGGTTAAATTCACTATAGCCTTGTTTTCCAGCTATTTAAATGACAATGTTGAATGAAGTGAATTAAATTGTTTGTAAGTTTGACATTAATGTTCTAATGGGTTTGGTTTCTCACCCAGCAAACAATAATCTCCCCAGTGTTGGCACTCTTTGGGTGACCGAGGAGATCGAACTCACATTCTGATCGACCGTCAGTTGTCAGTCCTTGAAGAAAGACTCGTTCAGAAATACGTTTCTTGACAGCACCTTGGTGCACCTCTGTATATGATCTACGATCCCACTTATATTTACTCCACAGAGAAAGTTCACTGGGAATAATCTGGCAAGTTCAAATCACAAAATGATAAACTGGCAGCTAAATTACAACTTGAGAGAGGGATCTCTGTTACAAATCCTCTGCCATATATCATATTTTATTTATTCTATCACATCGTTATTAAAGATACAAAGATATGCTGTCACAAATTACAGTAAAGGCTTGTTACCGAAACATAATCCCATTGCACTGATAATGATCTTTATGAAGATTCTCTCCAAAATGAAAACAGATTTAGATTTTTCATAAGATTAATTTAAAATGAAATATTAGTTTAATACCAGAACAGACAAATTGTCAGGTGCTAGGAAGGAAAAATCTCATCAAAGAAAGCCATTGTTGTAGATAGCTCACAATCACAAACTCATTCCATCGAACAATGCCAATACCGGTATAGACATGTGCACTACACGTCTTCTGAACAAAATGGGCCAATTTTTCAAAGAAATAAGTATTTTTGTATGAAATTCCAAATGTTACACCCTCACAGTTAGAGTTTGCTTCTGATCGACCAATTGGTTGCAGAGCTAATTACATGGTTATGCAATCAGCCCAAAAAATATTCCTTCAATTTTGCCAACATTTTTGTTCACATGGCGCCTACTAGTTTAGAAAAGTGCTGGTAAACTGGCCATTGAAACACATAATCACAATGCGATTTCACTGATCAATATAATCAATAGTCTTGCAAACACTGAAAGTAAAATTGAAAAAAAGACAAACGGCTCTTTACTTCTCTTGTAATGGCTATACGCTGTAATCAAATGCAAATTTAACATCGGCAGAGTCAACAGTTCCAATCTACTCTGTCATTACATCAACGCCCCTTCATACAATTTTAACTGA
The DNA here is from genome assembly GCA_016163765.1 of Magallana hongkongensis. Lineage (NCBI taxonomy): Eukaryota > Metazoa > Mollusca > Bivalvia > Ostreida > Ostreidae > Magallana > Magallana hongkongensis. Next base: position 43,255,865 of record WFKH01011801.1, read on the forward strand.
AATTCTCATTGCTGAAATCTTGTTAAAGAGCAGCTGGTCATAAAACAATACATGTTTGTATACTTATTTTACAGTACCAGTATATGGAATAATAATTTTATTTCTGGTACATTTAGTTCATATGGTAATATTAAGTTATGCTTTGGTAATTTATTTTCTATAGATACCAGTTCATGTACCGGTACATTAAGGATTTAAAGGAACATTCAAATTTGAATAAAAATTTCAATGATTAAGAAATTACATCATTTAGAGAATTGCTTTAAAGTAAAACTATTTAAAAAAAAAATTTTAAATCATGACTTTCACTGAATTAAGTACCGTATACGTGTACTTGAATATAGTGACTGAGACGCAAGGAAAACATACTTATAAAAGAACGATTCTAAAGTGATCAAATATTTTACGAAAAGCAAAAGCAAGCTATTGAGACACATACAGACAATCTTAAATCCAAATAACAATATTTCTCCTCTCTTCGACAAGTATACATAATGTCTTGGAGAATCAAAGGTTATGTTATGCAAGATCTGATGTTTAAGTAAGATTTACTTCCCTTGACAGTGCCGATTGAGATTCAGTAATATAGCTCAACATAACCTCTATTGAAGGACACTTTCATCAGTGAAATATTCTGACAGCTTCTCTTTATCATTCATTGTGCAAGAAACTGTAAGCGTGACAAGACGATAAATACAAATGTCTAACTTTCAATTTTTACAATTAACAGTAACACCGTTAAATTTTGCATCATACACATACATTCATTGAAAAAGGCTTTCTGGCCTCTTTAATTGTGTTGGCTTATTGACACAAGAAATTGGTTCAACAATTCTTTTTATATTTTGAATGTAAGACTGCTGTTCAAATATATATGTTAAATGCATAGGAATTCCTAATTAAGTGCAAAAAGTCTACCCAATTATAGTCCGGGTGCTTGAGGCCGGTATTGAAATGCTCCCTTTATAATAAATTGGTAGTCAATGCGCAAGGTGTCGTAGGGAGGTTTATTTAGGAAAAGATGTACATTATAAGAAATCAAATTCGCAAGAAATGGCTAATTGTGTATCACCTAAACTTGCCTTTGGGTGCATTGTGTTCTTCTGACGGGGGAAAAATATAGAACTGCTTTAATTTTCTTTAGAGAGCATACACCAACATATGTTGAGCAGATATATAAAGGGGAAAAAGAAGTTTTTCATTTGTAGGATATATAATATAAACTTAGATCTTAAATGGCGAGTTCTGCAATTCTTAGTCTAAATAATTTTTACCAGTTCATATACTTTTGTCACATACAATCCCAGTTTAAAAGCAAAATATAAATAGTTTCAAATCAATTTTATATAGCATTGATAGTTTTCTGCATTTCCTGAGAGAGAGAGAAAGAGAGAGAGAGAGAGAGAAATTGGTTTTGACTCATTTTCCTGTCATTATTTATCTCAATTTAATTTTCATGAACCAAGAGAAATATACTTGAAGAATTTCCTCAATTCTGCATGTTGAAATTCTGAATAAGTTACAATTGTCAAATTACATCAGTTCTCCTTATTAGACTTCCGATTGTTCCAGAAGTATTTATGAAGCATACAGGAAACTCCTGTTGAAAATGGGCACTCATAGTTGTTCTAAAATACTACAATCGCTTACAAGTCTTTAACAGTGACAAACAAAAAAGTGATTAAATTTCAAAGTTAGGCGTTGGAAATGGGCACTCATAGTTGTTCTAAAAATTACTACAATCGCTTACAAGTCTTCAACAGTGACAAACAAAAAAGTAATTAAATTCCAAAGTTAGGCGTTTCCAACATCTAGCTACATAGAGCTACCGGTAATAAAAAAAAATTAGGTAAATCTTCTTTATTCCCTAGCCAGCAAATAAGATAGCTCATTAAACTAGCAAAATTGCCAATGAAACTAGCAACAACACAATGTTTACCAATAACAAACGATCCAAATTCAATCATGTCTTCAATATCATTTCACTTTATCAGTACACCAGATTAAATGACATATTTTGTTTCTTAATAAATTCAATATTGAAACTTATTGGACCAATTTTGTTATTTAAACATTATTAAAGTGGAATGGCTGGTAGACCTCGAGTCTTTACGTACTGAGCAAA
>WFKH01011801.1:43257999-43280683 GCA_016163765.1 Magallana hongkongensis
TCATTTGTGAATTAAGTGGAGTTTGCCATGTACAAAACCCCCCTTACCAATTGTTCAAATAAACTATGTCCTTTTTTTGCGTTGATCAACACAAAATTACATCATTCTTGTTTTCCCTCATACAAAAAAAACCAACACCTTACAACTGGGTATTATATACAATGATCGAATTAGGTGTTCCAAATATTTATTCAAATGGGACAATATTTCATAACATCAAAAGAAAACCTTTACTATTTGATCATAGATGGTACATTGTTCAGAACATTCTGTTAATCATGATGCAGATCAAGAAAGTAGTAGCCCCATTCTATTTATAATTTTTTTTTCAATACTGAAGAGATTATCCTTTTTTAAAAAGTAATTCATAACACTATAACTCAATTTTTAAAACCTCCTCTTATGAAATCTTAAACACAGCTTGTCTATAACCTTCATTTCAAGAAACCCTGAACCTCAAATACATCAATTTCAAACTTGCATGATAGGAAAAAAAAAACCTTAACAAATCTGAAAATAAGTCAAATATTTACTCCTATCAAAAATCAATTTGAACAAATTTGAAATTGAAAACTCCTGGTTGTGTTTGATTACTTTGCCATCCAAACAGACAGGAAAAAACCTGAGCTGTGCAAATGAGTAGAGTTTATAATCAGTGCAGTTTGTTGACTTGAATGTCACCGGGTTCTTGTCATGTCTGTATAAATTGTCGTTTATTACGACGGCTTCGATATACTTTCCTATATCGGGCATTTCTGACACTGCTATGCACAGAAGGTTTGCTTTGCGATAATATTCATCCATATCTTGCTCCACCCGGACACAAGTATTTTTTTCGCTGATAGATTAAAGCTGTTAAGATTTGCTTTTTCTATTTAGAGACACCTTGCAATGCAAGTTTTGCCAAAATTGCACTAACAAGCAATAATATACCTATCTATCTGAAAACTTGATGAAAGGTAGAATTCAAAGTATGTTTCCCTAAATATTTGGAAACATTCAAATAAAGACTGTTCTTTTATAAGTTCCAAAACATTGTTAGGGTATATATTTAACTCAATGTGACATATGTCAATGGTCATCAGATCCACAGCCTTAATTGCTTTATTTGATTATTAATATTTTGGCAGTTCACTACTGAAATTGTCTTTATCAATCCATACAATGAAAACCAATAGAAGACTGCAAAATAAGATCTCAAGCAGACTTTTGTTTAATCCATAAATGAAACTATGCAATCTACATTTTAAAGCAACTCTTCAATAACAACTATCAAATTATTATCTGGATATAAAAGACAAAATTTTTATCCAAACAGTATCAAAATTGTGAATATGGGCAAGTATATTGTATATGTAGTAGCTTTGAGTTTGGATACAATATACATTGGGGACATGAATTTAAGAACCATAAATTTAAGAACCTTTTTTCCAACAAATCCATTTAACCTATACCATTTATCGATACAAAAACTGTTAATACAAGCATACTTCTTATTACCAGAGTAGATATTCTAAACTTTGATGACACTGTTTCTCTTCTTTACTCAGATTAAACTACATGCCTTCCTTCTCTTAAAATCCCACCCAAACTGATATCAAAGGAACCTTATATTTCTGAATGGAAAATCAACCTTCACAACAGCACATTACTGTTTCATGGAATGACAAGATGACAGGTTCTTGAAAAACCCAAAGACAGTTCTCACAATCTGAGTAAAAACCACATCACAGGGAATTGGTGACTGATCTTTGAACACTCTTGCTCCCCTCCCACCCCCTCTTTCAAAAAAGTCCTTTAATATTCAAACAGCAGGTCAACCAACTACTTTACAAAACACCTTCTTTTTCAGGTTGCTAAATACTCTTTTTAAAAGGAATACACAACGAAACAAGTAATACCCATTGTCAAGGGACATGTCACAGAAGATAGACTCTGATAAAAACATAAAGCTATTCACTCATTCTCTCACCAAGAAAACCTGTGGAAAAAAATATCCAACATTTCAAGACAATGGATTCATATCTTACCCTTAAAACATCTTACTAAAGAAACAATAACTTAACATATTAAAGCCTTTAGAAGTAGAACTGAAGATAAATATGTTGACATCAAATGAGTCAACTTGAAGATCATTTATTTAAAATCCGATTCCATTATAGCAAATTTCTTGAATAAATAGATAAAAGTTTTATCCTTTTCTTTACATATTAATCACCTTATCGAAGGCCCCAAAGAAAACTACATACCTAAGGGTCTGACTTTCTCATGAAGTTTCTCCTTGGTTTTCTGTAAAACTACCCTTAACTTGGCAGCTGGATCAGATGATCACTTTTCAATATTGACACACTGAGTATGCACTAGTCGACAGATAGCTGTACTGCTGACCACAGAGCGGACAATCCAAGACATCCTGTCAAGATCCCCAAAGCTAATGAATACTGTGTACTGAGTTTATCCATTGATCAGTTCTTTTTTTCCATTTAAATGAAATGGCAAGTATCGAAGGTGTACGACTATATCCACACAACACGGAGAGAGGGGAGACCCAAGTCATGTGACTAGCTGTGAGTTTCATACAAAGGTTTTTCTCTTTGGATCAATTCACTCCTGTTGTTCCAACAAAACCTTGCTTTCCAAAGGTCTACTAATAATTAGAATGCCATTCTTTCATGTATACTATATAACACAATCCCTTCAAAAAAGCCTTCGTGTTTCAATCCATTAATTAAACAAAACAACCCAAACAAAAGAAATGGAAAGAATGTCTTGTTAGAGCTATCAATTTTCAGAGATCTTTCCATAGTGATGACAGTTTTTGGGTTCTAATTTAGCTAGCATTGTGAAGACTGTTTGTAGAACTCATACTGTCACTAGCCATTCTAGAAAATTGGCACACTTCTGTCTATTGACACGGTACCCAAAATGACAATACACACCTGCAGATCTAGCTCGATCAGTCGGTAGCAGGCTTACCAAATACGTCAATTTTTCAATCTACAGTAAAACAAATAAAACCAACATTTTAACACCATTCGGGCAACCATTGAGCCAAACCAAGAGCACATATGGCAACCGAAGAAACATTTCTTATTCATTGCCAGGAAAAAGTACAATGTATTTAGCACATCTAGAACAATAAAGGAATTTACTTTATATTCCCATTATTGGCCAACAGTACAATAATATAAATGTTTTGAGTCTTTAAAGTTGTGAGAAACAGCTTCACAATGAAATTTTACTGAGATGGAACTTTGCTTTTTCACATGTATATAGACAAATATTAAAGTTCTTTTATTGTTCAAACAGATTTGCTAGTCCATTACAGTTTTATGAACAAATCCTTTTTACATGAATACCATTACAAATTGAGTTTTCCTCTGGATTTTTGCTTTATTGATTAACTTTCAACAAACTATCAGTATGATCATAAATATATGTCTTTCAATTTCTATGGATAACAAATTATATATGACTTTATTTCAGGAGAGATTTAAGCCAATAATCTAAAAGTTTCTGTTCATTTACAGCTCATTTCACATACTCATTCAAAAAAGAAAGTCATGCAGACTGCTTTTCACACATCACACAAGAAAATCTTTCATTTATGATTTTGAGGGGATTTATCAAAGACTCGATCCGATCCGTATCAAAACATTCATATTGCAATCACAGCTGTTCTGTGGTTTGAATATACAATATGTACCTTAAATTCTGCATGATCTGCACATTTTTTGAATCTGACTTTAAAATACTACCCATAAATGCTTTAACTCACACTATAAAGTTAAATGCTAGGAAAATTTTGTGTTTGCATGAACATATTGGAAGTTAATGTAGAAATGGTTGAATTTGTTTGAGTTTTGAAAGATTTCGGTTTATAAAGCTTTAAAAAAGTCAAATACACAACTACTGATTGGGGTTTTGGTGTATCTTGTACTAGAGATCATTGCCAGCTAGTAGCTGTGACAACACAGTGTCTCATCTTCATTGCAAGCAAATGAGACAATAAAGACACTGCTATTTTAAATCAAATATTTTAAGGGAAGAAACCTTTAGCTATCTACATAGGCCTTAGCAGTTTATCTTAACAAGTTGGGCCATTGAGGCATTGAATTGATATCTTTTAATTAAAGAAAGAGTACTGCTCTGGTAAATCTAATGTATACTAAAGTATGCAGACTTGCACTCTTGTCTGCAGTCTGATTGCAAAAAGTAGATATATATATATATACACCTATAATAGCTTCCTTTCTGAATGATAAGCAAGCCTGCTTAAGATTGAAGTACATGAATAATGGTATAACATCACAATTGAAAGAATTTTTTAAACACTTCTCCTAACAAAAATCGGGATCGATGTGCCACCAAAATTTTAAGAAAAGGCACATGAGCACTAGCTAGCATATAAATGGGCGTTTTTCATAAATAATAAGGGTGTGAGACATTAAGTCTGAACAATAAGTGTTATTTCAAACCATTTAGAGTAGTCTTTTACTTATGGTATTAATCACTTTTAATTTGCAGTTCCATATTAATGCCTTTTGCAAATAGACCAACTGGCCCCCCTTCCACTCCAATATCCCTTCCACTCTATAAATTGAGGCCCCCCTGCTTTGGAAATTACTTTGCTTTCAGAAATAGCCCAGCTCCCAGTATAACAAAGAAAATCAGCCAGCATTCTTTTGTTAACTTGCAGACATGCTCGCTAGGGTAAAATATCGTTTTTGCATTAAAATGACTTGAAATATATATTAAGGTAAACTTTATTAACCCTCCCTTTATTCTGTTCGATATCCCCCTCCTACCAACAAACAAATCATATTTAATCTATAGATTAACTTTTTTCAAATAAGGAGTTATTGGAGCTAATGCATTTTGGTGACATATGAAAGAAAATGGCATTGGTCACCAAATAACTGTCATTCTCTAATATAAAGAAGCAATCTACCCCTGGTCAAATTTGATTTGCACTGTTTAAACAACTCTATACCTTTGAAAGAATTTTCAATCATAATTCATATTTGCTGTCAATTGAAAGCAAGTGGACTTAGAGAGTAAAAAGCCATGGCTTGATAGTTCTTTATGAACCAGAATAACAATTCTAATTACTTATTTGTCTACCTCTTCTAGGTGACCCAAAATTTTGTTTTGTCTACTGCTGGCTTTAACTTTTTCCAGCTGTTGAAATTCAAAAATATTATTGCCTGATTAAATATTAGCTTTAAGACAGAGGCATTGTCCTACTCGCTCTACAAAATCTTTGTTCCGGTTCCTTGGATACAAATTTGTTATCAAAACAGTCAATCTACTTTCTATCAGTGAAACAAATATTTGGACTTCAGAAACAATGCATTTTCTTACTTGACCTTAATGGTTATGAGTACCGGTAATTGAGTAACCATCTTGCATGATGCACGAACATGTTTTAGAATGAAATACAAAAATCTTCCATCATTCTTTAGAGACTGCAGTAGAAACCCACAGGGAAAAAACTTCTTAGAGGAAGGCCAACAAATTGTTGTGGCAGCGATGAAAGGTTGAAGATACAAGTGGCCCTTACTGGAAAGGCTAGCTCTAGACAGTCAAGATGAGATGGAATTTAAGGGATATTAAGAGGACTGGATGGTTGTGGCGCCATCTTTAGAACATATTATTCTTCTTAAGATGAAAAGTTCCAAAAATAAATAAAGATAATATAAGAAAATGTTCAAATTTTTAAAGTTGTGATACAGTGTATTTGGAATTTTTCATTTCTAAATAATGATAATTAAAATCGTTAGAGATACAAAACATTTTTGTGTTCTTGATGCATGATTATAAAGACTGCTGACTTTCATAACTAAATAATAATTGCTTACAAACTTCTCTTTCAGATAATTTATGTCATTAAGTTTTATTGGGCATGAAATTCTGTGCTTGGAGTTGTTTTCTATCATACTTTTGAATACCTAAATACAGAGCATGTGGAGTAAAAAGAAATTTACTAGCATACTTTTACCCATGCAATCACTCAATTTCATCCTGATTTTATCCCATAGTAATTTGTAAAAATGAATATTAGTCCTATAATTGAATTCTCACTTCTTCCAGATCATTAAATATCAAAATCACTTTAATTTTGTTTGCTGAGGTTTAAATCACTTTACATACTTTAAAAGAAAACATTTTTTTTCATTCATCTGGGATGATTTCTTTAAAACTCTGTATGAAAATGGTTCCAATTTGTCACAAAACAGTTTATGAAAGCAATTTAAACCATGTTGAACTCAATCAAAAAGAGAGAAAAGAGGGGAAGGGAGGGGGCATCTCAGGTCAAAACCACGATATATCTCAGTAAATTCCTCACTATATAACTCATTGAACAACAGATCATTTTAGAATATTCCCACTTTGAAACATCTTTCATTATGTGAATCTACTAATTTAAAGAGAAAAATGTTTAGCTCTGCATATTTTTCTTTAACAATAATTATCCCACAACCTTTTGCCTTGGCTGATGCTTTACTACATATGTACCGGTATATATTTACATTCACTGTGTATTTTCTCTTATATTTCTTAAGCAAACCGATTGTAATTCACAGCGCTATAGAAACTGACACGGCTGAAATCTACACGATCAAGTTCTAACCAGTTTATCGATTAGTCGAAACCATCAGCAACCTAAGAAAAATCATGGTCTGCACGAAATAATCATGATGTCAGACTCAAATTCCCATATATGAAGACTTGGCTATTTCTTTTATCTAACGTAATGATGTACGTTAACAATAATTTACTTACTTTTACCTACTATTTATGTTAACTCAATAATTTATTACAAGAAGATGTAAATATAAACAACAAAATGCTATCTCTGATGATTCATGCATACTATGACAGTAGTGATCATTGCAGATAAAATTTTAAATTACATAACCCGCACATAACCCATGTTAGTGGGTTATATATTTTTTCTGCAGTGTCGCTACCTTCTTACCCACATGAATCACCAATTTAGCAAGCTGTTGTTCAAATAAAACTATAGTTAAGTTCATTTGAAATGATTTGTCTTTAAAAAATAAATAAATAACAAATAAGCAATGTATAAAGGTTCACAGGGATATGAAATTGGTTGGAACCTGATCAAATTTTCTGAAGAGCCATTAGGGCTTTACAGGATTTTATCATCTGACTATGAACCAAGTTCATATTCCCATGAACTTTTAAATTAAATTATTGTTATTTATTTCTTAAATTAACATACTTCAAAGCAATATTTTTAAAATCATTATTAAGTAACCCAGTCAGAATAAGCATATCATCAATTCTACAGATAGTTCTTTAGCCCAAAACAACTATACCTAATCAGCACCTACAGTGTGTGAAAGTCAGCTGTGGGTTTTCAATAACATTTTTTCCAAGGTAAATCTACACAATGGAAATGAAATTTATGGTGATTTTGATAAATATTTCCAGGCAACCGAAACACATAAACTTATCAAAAAATCATCCTCATTATCAACTACTGCTACATAATGTTGCATTTTCTATCCTTGCATCCAACTGAAGATTTAGAAATGAAAAGATGATCAAATTGTGAATGATCAAATAATGAAAAAATTCAATTGTCATTCATTCAACATCAAATGCACACCACAACTACAGAAATTAGGCAGAAATTTAAATAACTCCGAGAGAAACCTTTGATATAAGCAAACAAGAGTTGTCCCCCAGAAATAACTGACTGGAAATAATTCTTTTCATAATTTACAGTTTTAAATCTTACATAACTTTATTCCAATTGAAATAATAAAATAATTTGTATACGTTTTTTCTTGTTCATATTTACCATTACATTTTGAAATTGTAATATTACAAAATCAAACTGGATGGAGGATTAAACTTAATTAGTTAATGATGCATCTAGAATATTTTGAGAATTTTTCAACCAATATTGTGTTGAACACAATTCATATAGTGTTTCCTCAAACTTTCAAAGTATAATTCAGTTTAATTTGACCTTATTTATACATTTTCATTGGTAGAAGTAAGTTTTTTATATATTGAAATAAGCTAATTATATAGTCTTATGCATGTCACAATGTATAGCCTATTAAAACATCAGAAATGTGACAGAGATATATTCATTTAAAAAATATTTATATGCCCGAGTTGTAAAAACCTTTGAAATCATACCACTCCAAGATAGTTTGATAATCCTGTTATTGTTTATTCAAAATATTCACTAAAGTATGCTGTATTGTTTTATATGCATCCAATAGTTTCTGCTTTAGCTACGTAAATTATCATTAGGTAATTAACTATATGCCACAGCTTTTTCTTTAACATTTATGTTGATCATACCAAACATTGGTCTAGAACCAGTTGCAGTATGATTGTACAAAGCCTGTACAAAGGTAGACAACTTCTTTTTAAATTCCTTACCTTGTTCTTGTCGTCTTTCTTTGTAATGGCACACGTACCTGTCTATCACCGATCATTTCAATCACTTACCTGTATATCTTGAACTTTAATATTTTCGTGTTCAAGCTGCAAATTGCCCACTATTGCAAGTCTGCTACTTTAACTCATTCTCATAATAATATTCACTTATTCCTCCAATTCTCACCCTTTGGCAAAAAAAGGAGAGATTAAGACCCCTAGAACTCTACTAGAGTCAAGAGGGTCCACAGAAGAAACTTACTGTGAGCGGATGTAAACAGGGGTTCCTCAGGTAAGTCATAGAACCACAGGAATCTCGGGGTGGGGAAGAGTGGGCCCCACTCCCCTGGCCAGAAGGGGCCATGCTGATCTCTCAACACCCCGAATCTGTCTTTATATGCACCATTTTCATTACAGTCAAATTTGGACCCATCTGGAAAATGTCCCGAATCTAGAGCAGCTAGGAAACCATCCTTGGTATAGAACTGTCTGTGAATTTGTTTAAGGGAAGGGTATTTATCTAAACTGTTCCTGTCTTTAATTCCTTCTGAAAAAGTCTGCAGGCCAAACACACCCGGAAACTCATCCTGATTGGATTTAGAGAGTTTGTCTTTGAAGATGACATCTATAGTGCTGGTTGGAGCGGGGGTAAGGGTGTAATTCATCCTCATCAAGTTTTGCATCTGTTTCTTGGCCTGAAGAGCTCGCCACTTTCTCGCCTTCAGATAGGCATGGTTCTTGTCGTTGAGTTCAAACAGGAGATGGGAGTTGAGTTTCTCAAGTTTGCTGCGAGCACTCTGCTGCTGTTGATTGGACAGTCGCTGGCGCTCGGCTCGTTCGAGTGGAGGGGTCTCTAGGGCTTCACGTACTCGAGCGTTTAGCTCATCTTCCATACGCTTCCGAATTTCCTCCTTCCATACTGTCTCATCTCCTCCTGAATGAAAGAAATAATATTTAGTTTTAATCTTATAATCACAATGCAATAATATTTGTCCATATCTTAGTTATTTATCAAATGTAGTTTTAACACTGCATGCATATAAAACAATGATGAAACCTGAAGTCAGACACCTTATATACCAGTCTTTCACTGACTTAAATGAATGTTTTTGATTAAATTTAGTAACAATTATCTAAAGAACCTTACCAAACATAAGACAAAGTTATGTACATTACATCAAACTAAGAATAATTTTTACTATTATAAACAAACTAGCATGAAATAAAGTCTTTGAACTGAACTAATCATACTTTTAATCAATACCTGCACATCAATAATCAGATTTATTATAATATCATAATTTTCCCAAGCATATGATTGGTCGATTGCTGTCACATGACTGTGCTATAAATTCTGTTATAAACGTTACTATACTAAAAATAGAGAATTTATAAACCTCACTATACTAAAAATAGATTTTCATGACAAAATACTGGTTTTGACATGTGCGACATTGTGACGTCACAATAGCGAAATCAACCCCTATATATTATGAAGCAAATATTTTAACAGTTATACTCTTGAAGAGAATTAGTTTTTGATTGATTATAATAAAACAATATGAGCCTTTTGATATCGGTCTATACATAGTTTTATAGATCTGATGAGAGTATATCAACCTCGGACTTCGTCCTCGGTCGATATACTCTCATCAGGTCTATAAAACCATGTATTGACCTCATTAAAAGGCTATAATTGTATAATATTTTTAATGTTTTCAATTTTTGAATTCTATACTGACTTTCAAAATAACACTTAGCCAAATTACCTTATCATTGCAGTTTATTCATTGGTCTTTTAAAACCACAGTTAATATGAATTTATAATCTCGGATTTAAGAGTGATAATTAACTATGCAGTTCTAGATTTAATCCTTTGAGCAAGATTTCCTGAGCTTGCAATTTCTTTAATTTATTGTCAAATGTTGATAAAAGTTTTATTGTTCATGTACCTTAGAGGACAACAATACATAGCACTGATGATGTTGCATGACACAGGCAACTTAACTAAACTCCTTTGATTTTTTTATGAGGTGACAATTCTACATGTTATTAACCTCAAAGACGTACAAATGTACAGTAAATCATAGTTTCAGCAAACATGTGTAAAATGAATTCATGCTTACAGCAAACTCAGTTTCACTCCCCCTACACTTAAAAACTTGTCGTAATGAACTGATGCAATGAAGTACACTCATAATGAATCAAAATTGTTCCTCCCTGGCACTTCCCTAAAGCCAATTTAATGTAATAATAATTTTATCTGAATCCATAACGACAGTATGGTCAATTTTTCATTCATTCTATTCAAACTGAAAATTATATAAAAAAAATGTATGCAATACTTATTTCATGCCATTACCAATCTGAGGAACAACAGTCAAATTCAATATAAACATCATATTTAGAATTCATGATCAATAATAAAAATTAATTGACATACTGAACTTCGATACCTCTTGATCATAATTCCATCTTCCTTTCCTAAATCATAATGACTATTTTTCACTTCATAAGCACCAGTTTTAATTTTGAATCAGCAGATAAACTTACTTTATTGAAATGAGAGTCATCTGATATGAAAATTCAACCACACTGGGCCCAGTCTAAATAAATCAAGGAAATTAAACCTCCCCACTATTAGCAGTTTAGTTCAATTCTTATACAAATGAAAATTCAAAAATTAAATAGCACACTTACTTCTCAATTTACGTCTCTATGATTGAGAAAACACACAGTAAAAACATTCACTTTCCAAAGAAAAAATATTTTCTCAACTCCTTTGAAACCAGAAGTTTGCTTGCAATTACCCCTACAAATTCACCGGCATTGTTTAGCATAGCTGACCCCTAATCTTATCAACCTACCCCAAAGATTAAGTATGTAATGGTTTCAAACACATTAATGCTTTAATCGCTTTCATTGAAAATTTTCTGCACATGAACTTTGCTTGCAGTCATGAGTTCTGCTGTAACTGCACTTACTGTAAAACCTACCTGTTAAATCGCAATGTAAACAGCCAATTAACTTCATACTGACTGAAGAATGAAGATAGAACGATATATTCCACAATTAAAAAAAAGAGAATCGTACTGGATTCTCTCTCTTAGAATGTGAATATTAATATCAATACATAATAATTAAAACTCTAAATATCATAATCCTCAACAACAAAATAATGAGCCCTGGAGACCAGGGTTATGGAAATATAATAGTCCGTGTATGCGGTGCTATAAACTCTATAATTAACCTATTTCGTTACCCCAAGTAGGAAAGAGATCAGTTCATGAATTGTACTATAATATTATTACATGAACAAAATAATCCAGATTTGCAAGGCAAAAGTCTTATTCATATATTTCTATTTCTGGAAAAGTTTAAGTTAAAAGGGTCAATGTAATTTACTATTTCTATTTCTGGAAAATTTTAAGTTAAAAGGGTCAATGTAATTTATAGCGACCGTATTAGCTTGCCTCCCTGTGAACAACTATTAATATATATGCCCCCCCCCCCCCCCCCCCCCAAAAAAAAAATGAACAAACACCCCACAGCCCCCAAAAAACCCCCCAAACTCACCACCTCCAATCTTTCTATTGAAAGTGGGGAAGCTTTCAGACTGTTTAGAAGTTAGCTTTTCATTAAAAGTTTAAAATTTATTAACTCCTATTAAATGGTTTTGTAGAATTCAGTAATAAAACTAAGTGAATAAAACTTCAACACTAACACGGCTGAATGCTCATCTGCAGCTAATCCTCTAGCCAACCAAATAGAATTCATTAGAAACGATTAATTCTAAATCAGAAATCTCGGCCATTCTCCAGTATCTCACCTGTATCTCGTCTCGTCAGCCCTACAATCAATACGCCAATAAAACTGACAGACAAAATCCGCACTGAATTTCATAAATGATTCACTAAATAGTTTTGGGGGCTTTTTCAAAGAAGTGATATTTTGATATATAGCTAGCTGAGGTCATTTAAAGGATAGACATACACAGGACAGATACAATCTTCAGAGTAAATTCTCCTGCTCCTAACCAAATTAATCTGTGCCTGCAGTATATACATGCAGAGAGACCTGCAATATTTCAAACTTTGAGAAGATATATACTATTGTGGCTTTATAGATACACAAATTTTGCACTTGTTGGCATCTACCCCCACTTAGTGGCAGACCTCTTATGTCCTCTACCAACAGTGGAGAAATTTATATATAATAGATATATATTTGCAAATCACTGCATTACAGCACCCAGTAATTACATCCAATTTCTATTGACATTAATTAAATTTCAACAGTGGAAAAATTTAAGGTTGCAATTCACTGCATTAATGATAAACTTCTATCAATTCACATTTAAGAAATATCAAAAGTACTGGGTATTATATAATTCTAAACCCTTGTGGTCATGAATATCAATTTATTATTTAAACTTTTGAAAATTGGCAAACTTCTAAACTAATAATTAATCAAGTAGTTAATCCTATAAAATAAATATCATCATTTGCATTGACATACCCCACAAAACTAAATTTTTATTGAAGGCATTTTGAAATGAGTAAAGTCATATATAATTAGGATACTATAAATGTATTTGTCCAAATTAAAAACATACTGGTCTGTACTGTCACTTGTAAAAAGCATTTAAACTAAAGATATATTTGACCATATTTATCGATAATAATCTGGCAATCTAATAAATAACCTTGAAAAGAACAAGTTATATCTTCTTAAGAGATTTTCTTTTAAAAACCACAATTAAGTTACAATGTCAAAACCTCTGAACACTACTAGGCTTAAAGGGGTCAATGATTCGTAAATTCAATTAAACTCTTTAAAAATTCATGATTCCTAGACTTGTCCACTCACGACTGGAAGATTTTATTTAAGTGAAGAAAAGACATTACTCTGTCTTTGTAGACCACTAAGAGATCAGATGGATCTGGAGTCCCACATGCATGTTAATTAATGCACTCTTTTACAGCATTCATTAGCAGCAGTTTTAAAACCTGAACTTTATTTATTATACAACGATTGATAAACAAGTTATATCAACTTATATTAATATCTCTCATTGGTACGGGATGTTAGCGCAAGGAGTTCATTGATGTGGTAGGAGGCCAGAGTACCCGAAGAAAACCCATGTGTCCAACAGGTGACCACCATACCCTTTCACAAACAACCACTGTCCATCATGGGGATAGACAATGAACTAGGGATCAAACTCGGGTCGCAGTGTTGAGAAGCGAGTGCTTTGTCCACTGCGCTACTTGGACACAAGCAGTTTTTTTTGACAAGCCTTTATAATAGGGACATATATATATACCAACAAAAATACACTGTCTCATGTCAAATTTGATTTTTATATACCGGTATATATTAACTAATTAGTCATACAACTACAATAACTTGATTTTTATACATACATGCACTACTGTAAAGTTCTTCTCTAACACTCTTTAAAATCAAATGAATTTATATGAAGCATCCACTCATTGAATATATATATCTTAGATTTTAGGGTTATTGATATTACAACCAAATTTCTAGATATTTTGTCATATGATATCATGGTCAGGTTCACTAGATACAACTGTTCATCAATTCAGTCAGCCATACTGAGATCAGTCTAAAAATCTCACCCGGCCTTTCCCATAAGTACAAAAACAAACCTGAATGTATTACAAAGGTGTTCATCACAATCCACCCCCCCCCCTTTCATAAACATTAAAATAAATATAGGGACTGGGTAATCTGTTGAGATTGGAGCTAAACTTCATTTAACCTAATGGGATAACCTATATGTACTACAGAATAAACATTAAACTCTATAAAGTCAATACTTTAATGGGGAACAACTCGGAATTTTGTAAAATTTTAAACACTGAAGTCAATGAAAATACATTCAAGGTGTTTTTCCAAGCTCTGCTGGAAAGGTCAGATTTCATGGTGTGATTGCCATTGGATATAACAGAGCCATTCGCTTCATTATATAACAGCCAAGTTTAATATTTTTTAGTCAGGTTCAGTAGGTATTACAGTCAGGGTTTGTAGATATAACAGTCAGGTTTTGTTATTTTACAGTAAGGTTCAGTAAATATTACAGTCAGATTCAATATATATTACAGCCAGGCTCAGTAGATATTACATTTAGGTTCAGTAGATATTACAGTCAGGTTCAGTAGATTTTACTGTAAGGTTCAGTAGATATTACAGTCAGTTTCAATATATATTACAGCCAGGTTCCGTAGATATTACAGTCAGGTTGAGTAGATATTACATTCAGGTCAAGTATAAATCAAAGTCAGTTTCTGTAGTCATTACAGTCAGGTTCAGTATATATTACAGTCTGGTTCAGTAGATGTTACATTTAGGTCAGTAGATATTACAGTCAGGTTGAGTAGATATCACAGTCAGTTTCTGCAGTTATATGGTTAGGTTCAGTGGATATTACAGTCAGGTTCAGTAGATATTACAGTCAGGTTCAGTAGATATCAGTCAGTTTCTGCAGTTATATGGTCAGGTTCAGTAGATATTACAGTATGGTTTAGTAGATATTACATTAAGGTTCAGTAGATATTACAGTCAGTTTCTGTAGATATTACATTTAGGTTCAGTAGATATTATGTTAAGGTTCAGTAAATATTACAGTAATGGTCAGTTGATATTACATTAAGGTTCAGTAGATACTACATTAAGGTTTAGTAGATATTACAGTCAATTTCAATAGATATCAGAGTTAGGCTTAATATATATCACAGTGAGTTTAGCAAGATAGTGATTGTATTACTGTCAAGTCACTATATATCACAATTAGTCTTTAGATAATTCAGCAAGGTCCTCAAGTTAGTAATTAGGGATATTTAAAAAGTAATCATGATCTGACATACACTGTAGAATATCAAGTTTATTAGCATTGTCATATAATAATTTGAACTGAAATATTGAACCTGAGTTCAAAATATCGCAGAAATTTTTTTTAACCCAGCCAGGTTCAAAATTCCATGGTATCAAAATATATGACATCAGTACATGTAGATATTAATCATGGATTCAGTAGAATTGATATTTAACAGTCAGGTTAACTTTTTTTACCTATTTAATATTCTAACCCAAAGTCAAAAATATTACAGTACCACATTTTCAACAGAAAATATGCAACATTAATTAGTCCTGACTCACCGTTCGGCTCACCGAGATAAACTGTCTTGTCTTGACTATAATCCTAAAGTACACTGCAGCTTGTCTCCAATAAATGTTACCCTGTCTGTTACCTGGCCAATCACCACAGTTCATCCGTTTCTATTATTTCAGCTATCAATGAATTAATAGCTTCAATGTTTCAGTGTCCAAAAAAACCCCTCTGCCACTGATAAGTATAATGTTCTCTTACAGACTGTGTAACGGCATAATGGCAAGGCAGAGACTAGTGACAAAGCGACCATGTAAAACAAGTGCGACAGGAGCTATGCAGACATTTAAAAATGTCTCGCATTAAAAGTGGATAATCTTTATCCCGGGCACTGTCAACAGATAGCTCGGTGCTTAAAGCGGAGTTCTGCCAGAGAAAGAAAGACAACTGCTGAATACACGAGTAGATGTGTATCTCGAATGAATAGGGACTGCATACAAAAGAAGGCGGGACTGAAAACTTAATGACTTAAATACACTCAATAACAAATGGGACATAAATCATTAGTCCATTTTTCTTGCCACAAAGGGTAACAGGAAACAAGGACGGAAAAAATTGTAGTCATTGTTATATGGAGAGGGAGCCTAAGGCAAAGCAACTGATCCCACAATAATACCAATTATTGTAATTGATTTTGAACAGATTATTGTCCCATAAATTGTCAACACACTTAATAACTTCTGTAAATTTCACAAATATCTGCTCCACCTCTATATAAACATTGTATAAACACTTTATTTACAATTAAGGTATTTGTTGAAGTGGACGTGACATTGAAGAGTACAAGAATCACTCCCATTAGGACTTCAATTTATTCAACAATGATCAGTTTGGGACAAATGCTTTTGAAAGAGTAGAGAATTTTGAATACAGAAAATTAATTAAGTTCATATAACCTCCCCATTTCCTACATAATTTAAAAACCAAGGTTATCACTGAACAAGCATTTAAAGTGAAGCCTCTTACAAAGTAGAAAAGAAAGGAAAATTCACAAACAAAAGTGTCAAATATTGACAATTTGATGTATAGGTACTTCCGTTAATATCCTCATGCACACATATTACAAAATATAACTGCTTTCTGAAAACACCCATGATAAAATTATTGTAATAAAACTAATTTCAAATTTTACAGGATGGTTTCATTAAGCTAAGTCCTCAAATTTGGATTTTGTTCAACACTAAAGAAATTCTTCTGGATAGCAATCGATAAGAATTGAACTTATAATTATAAAACTGTTGAAAATAAAAAAAAAAAAAAAATTCTGTTCACCCAATTCATTGCATGCTTTTAAATGAACTAATTTCAGAGTCAACCAAGAAGGCAGACAGGCAAGCCCAATATCTTATAATTATTCAGATTCGGTAAATGACATTCAAAATCCTCCTATCCATATTGCAACAAACCTTTGCACTGCATTTACTAATGTTTTGTTGCATAACATTTTTTTTTAACTATGTTATAAGTGAAACTAGAAGTGCAAATCAGCAATCTCATCTTAGCAATCTGACACCAAATATTAAAAAAAAAAGAATCTGCAGAGAGAAAAAACTTCTCAGCCCTCCATATCTGATCTTTCTTAAAATGATGATCTATTATATTCAAAGTCAATTTTAATTTTATTTAATTAAACTCTAACTTATTCATTTAATTTCAATGAAAAGTACTTAGATACATATGTACCAACAAAAATCTGCTTCACTGTTATTAATATATTCGATCAGTGCCTACTATCTATTCAAGATATATTACTATAGTCAGGTACTCTTCACACAATTGCGCTGAAAAATATAGTTCTGTTCACGATCAGCAGATACAACATTACAATAAATGTTTAGAATATCGATGTATATGTAATACGTGGAAGAAAACAAAATTAACATAAAATTGTTTTGAAAAAATTCCCCACCCCAAGAAATGTAAATGTGAAGTATTCATATTCCTACGCTAGCTGCCTCCTCAGTCTTTTTCACGAAAATATAGGTCATTCTTCGATTGACAATTTTTTCACTAATGAATATTGCTTATATTATTACAATAATTATATTACTTTCATGATTATTGTTCGTTAGTTATCACACAATCTCTTTTATTTATTTGTTGTGTATGAGTGTGTTATTTCTTTCCCATTTTTAAACGACGGAATGGTTACGCAACACCTGCACCATATTTCTGATCGCACTCGTGTAGACTCTGTTTAAGCACAGATGTGTACACTGTTTGCTAATGACGGGTGGCAGTATTTAATATGGACATGAAGAACTATATACGCCAATTTCTTAACAAGTTCAGCGATTTTAACTTAAGAGATCGGCTGAGCACAGTGAAAATTCAAGTAATTTAAAAGTCGAATATCTTGGATATGGGGTAACCCATATCTGTTCTTGTTTATACTGAAAACTTGAAACTCAACACATGCAAGAGTTATCTTTCTTTAAATGCAATTTCATAAATTTGGGATTTAAATATTAACTGACTGACATATAAATGTATTTAATATACATAAGAACATAATGTTAAAACCAATTATAAAAGCATAATACAATTTCATCTCTAAGCATGTATTCTACAAACACTTTGTTGTGATTTCTTCAACAGAAATTCCAAACCGGGCAATTTTCGTCAATCCTGTAGGATTAACTTAGGGAAGAATGGAAAGCCATGCTTTTAAAAATAATTTTTTTCAGAATTTAAAATCAGGCTATTTAAAGTGTAATTTATATTTAAAAGTTCTTAATCCCTTGGAGTGTACTTACAAGACATTATATTCATAAAAAGAACCAGTGTTGGCCGAAATTTATTTCAAAATGAAATTTAATTGAAGCCCTTGAAGAAATTCTAACAGCTGTCATCAAAAGAGCATTTACCTTTGAGGTTTCTGCTCTTTTCCTCGGAGAGGCGAGTGACTTCGTCGGGAATTCCCTCGAACGACAGGCTGCTGCTGCTGGTTGACCGGCTGCTGAGAGGGGAACCAGCCAAGGGAGCAGACGACACCTGTCGTGTCTTCATATCTATCGCCCCTAAGCCTGCAAACAAAACAAGCCCCGGACAATCAAAACACATCTAAGTCAAGTTCAATATTTGTACATTTTGTCGCAAATTCTTTCACTCTGATCTTTACAAAAACAAACTGGTATCGGGATCAATACACATGTGGACTCTTGTTAGTATACACAGGTGTTAGAAAGAATTATCAAGTTATATAAACAAAAGTAACAGAAAAGTGGTCAATTCAAATCAGAAAATATGTGGGAAGAAAACTGTAAGGAAAGGACAGTGTGAACATCTATGAAGAGTTTAAGTAAAATGAATGTTATCAATTCCTTCCACTTAATCCTGGAGCCGTGCTATCTAAGCAATAAAACAAATCCTTACTATTTGACATTGCTCAAGAAAAAAAAAATATATTAATTTGAAGTCTGGAAATTTTAATTGAAGTCAAGCCCTTGTTGAAATCATCGAATTGGTCAAAGACAGCCTAAATCAAATTGACTTTTCCCACTGGTGAAAAAAGGTAAATCAAAACTGCACCCTGAAAGGTTATTCCCTTTTATGCAAATACCTAACCAAAAGGAAAAGAATTCAACAGGAAAAGAATTGCCACTATTGACTTAAACTTAATCTATGTAAATAGTAGTGAATATATGCAAACAGTTCAAAAGTGTATATTGTTTGGAGAAGTGTGAATGGAAAAGGTAAACAATGAAAGACAGGAACCAGACAAGGAAGGAATGGCTGATCTAGGAGACCGCAAAGGGGGACGTCTGGAAACAGGAGAAGGGCATACACATATACAACACTGTATAACAGACAGGGACCATGGTTATACATCTTACAGACAACTTCACTGTACTATAAATTATGACTCAAAAAAGGTGAAGGCATGGTCTACAAAGATGTTTTTTGTAATAAATTTCTATGAGAATTAAGGAACAGAGTCTAGAGGGCTTGAATGATAGGACATTGTGTGGCAAAAATTCCACTACCAGGAACAAGAACATAATGCATAAAACTGCAACAGAGTATAACTCATGAAGAAAGAGAACATTGAAAACCAAAAAGTTTTTTTCGATAAAAGAAAAGAGAATTGTTTAGTGAATTGTATACTCACGGTCCAGTGTCTACCATTAATGCTGCTGATAGTCCATGGTGCTAGGAATCACTCTCTGCTTCAGCCATCAGGAATACGACTAGGAATGAGAATCAGCTCTGTAAATGGAGAAGAATAGGGAGTTATATGAAGAACCCTATCAATATTTCAGATGGATGCTGTTTGGCAGATGTCACTAGGATTTTTAGTAACCAGGGACCTGGGCATTCTATGTCTCATCATCTATTCTATTCAGAAATAAACAATAGTAGGCATTTGACTTTTTTCCCCTACAGGCAGAAAACAATACAAAAATCACAAGGCTCCATAAAATACAGCTTTAAAATCAATAGATGAATTGATTTTTTTAAATGCAGATAATAATATACTACTGAATTATTATTACAAGAAATCTGATATATTTTCATAGTGAATACTTTTGCCCTTAAACTTTCATAAAGACAATAAAAGTAAACCTTTTAAAGTACGTTCAGACAATGAAATAATTGATTTTTGAGAAACTTTATCATAGCAATAAATATGTCCATATCATGACCTTAACAACAAATAAAAAAAAAATTTCAAAACTTTGCAAGAGATACATGTATATAAATAGTGATTCAACTTACTATAAATTTACAAGACCATTGAAAAGTCCATCTTTAAATTTACAGCCATTTCAAATATGCATCTATACAACCAGAGACTATTAATATGCCTGGCTTGTAGTTACAGATTTAGAAGGCATTTCCCTGATATACCACGAATTATCCTTACAGAGAAAACAAAAAACTGCCAAAAAACACCTCACAAAGCACAACACCAGTAGTCAGATCACTGGCTGCTAATCCATAATCAGTCTTATCAACTCCATGTATACTCCGTTTACCATGTTTTAATTTTCAATCAGCTTATGGAATGAGCCATTTGGTGGTGTTCTGTTTTCCCCTCTCTTTGAGTTCACAGTACTAATCCTTAATCATTGCTGAATGGTGATAGCCTTAAACTCCCTTTTCTACCTTTTCAAGCACAAGGCTGTGAGGTTAAAACTGTCAGCAAAATGAAAGACTCCGACATGAAAAGGCTAATTCAACAGTCTCCCTTTATACTGGCATGTTAGACATTTTAAAAAGCCTTTTTCTATAGAATAACAGAATCCTTCGACAGCACATTCAACATTTGGATACTCTTCATGACATGGGAACAGAAAAACTATCTATTAAATTTTTTTTACAATTCAAAAGGCCTGTCCTCATAGAAATCTACCATATCAGCTGATACCATCGAAACTCCATTGTGATGCTTAAAAGGAGTTAATTGGCTAATACCCTGGGTACGCCTAATCAAACAAAATCAGTCCACCCGATATAGCAGCCCGATCAATCTAGTGAATCTATACACTCCAAAAAATAGATCTACTGTGTATTAGGATATAACTGCAGGTACATTTAGTGTATTTGTACGGAATACACAATGGGTATGGGGAATTTTTGGGGGGGTCGGGGGTCGGGTGAAGGTGGATGGTACATGGGAGGTTGCTTTTGGGGCCAGGGATGTGGAAAGATTGTGGGTACCTGGTAGGTTATAAAAGTAGTTAGTATTTAACTTATTGGATAATACAACAGCAGGAATGTACACACATATATATTTTATATAGGTAGCTTGACCCTGAATGATTAAGCTGTTTATTAAACAATCTGTTATTGTGAAGGATCCAGGAAGCCAGATAATGGACTAAAGGTATCAGAATGCACTGCCAACATTCTCAAGTATTCTAGCAGGTCTGAGGTTACAATGTCATTTGTTTCATATTCAATTTATTTCCTACTGCAACATACTTTACATACATGTATATAGTAAAACTAGTTCTAACAAGCATTGCAAATCCCCTCCTTTCGAAAAAAGGGAAATGAATGTTTCAGTTCTTCTAGCTCAGATAAAGAACAAAATATTTTGACACACAATGCATAAAACATCTTAACAGAGATTCCTTCAAGGAAACAAAAGCTAGAGACCCATTAAAAGTTTGATTCAGAAATATCTGCTCAAAAGCTTATTATGAAGTAACAGTATTAATTGCTCTTATATAATTCTTTTAGGGCCAGCCTAACGTCTCTCTCTCCCATTTAATATCTGTCTAAATATCTACACTCACAATCAAGACCAAAGTATTGTGTGCTCTTTCAATTCTTTGAATCGCAAAAAAGAAAAAAAAATGTCTTAATTAATCATTGCATTTCAAGATGATTTATCTAGGCATGTGGGGGCCCAGTGCTTGCCCCCTGTCATTAATATACACTCAGACACTGGTTCAGATAGAAGTTTACCCAAGAGGGTGAGGGTGGGTGGGGGGGGGGGGGGGGGGGTGGTGGTGGTAGGTACTACACATATCTTGGACTGTTTAACATGGTGACAGGGTGGAGGAATTGACACATGAACAATGTGGAATTCTCAGCAGGGAGGGACCTTATCTCAGGTCACTCTCCATTAATTTGATGAATGTCATTCCAGACAAACTATTACATGATAGCGGGGCTGTAAGTTAATCAGTCTGACTGCCTTGCAGGTTTAAATGTTTAAATCATGGTCAGCAGTTTGTTAAGGTGTAACATGACAATATTTGTAATCCACTGGCTGTGGAATCATATACTTGTGAATTGATGTTTTGTTAAAAATAGGGTGTGCAGTCTTAACCAAAAATTCATCTGTCTCAAAAAATGTTATCTTTTACTAAAAAACCTTCACAAGATAAATTGTTTTTTAGTAATAAAAAACTGTCTATACCAGTATACTGTTTTGTAGAGGCCTTGCTCCAAAACCACATATAATATCCATTTTTTTTTTTCATGTAACACAAAATTTGCGAAAAATGGGGTAAATGTTTCTAATAGCAAACAATATTAGACATAGTTTCTGTGTACAAAATAAAGTGTGTAAGTTATCGCAAAAATTACATCATCGCAACCAACCCCCCC
>WFKH01011801.1:43280783-43303128 GCA_016163765.1 Magallana hongkongensis
CCCCCCCCCCCCCCCCCCCCCCCAGGATACATGGTACACCTATACTAAACTACCTAAATTAAAAAGTAATCCAATGAATAACAATGAAGAACAACTTGAATAAACAAGACTGACTTTGTCTCTGATAAATATCAATCCATTCGACCAAAAATCTGATCTGTGAAACAAGATGTTAAAGCTAAATAATTGGGTCTCTTTTAAAAAAAAATCAATCGTTCTAGATAGATAGATGTTAAAAGATGGAGTAACAAGTGAAAAGCTGTCAATGTGACAGCAAACCGGGTTTTCTTTTATGTGAACTGTATCCATAATCCATGTCAACCACTGCCTACCGTATCCAGAGAAATGGAGAACCCATATGCAATATTTTGCCTAAAAAATGACTAAGTTCAAAAGCTGATATTTTTTTCATAAATTATCAGAGATCAAATTCTAGCAATACGCACACCTCTGATATATGTTCAATTGATCTGCAAAAGAACAACTTCCTATCTTGAAAACTGTAGGAGACGTTACCCGTACAATAGGGGTACCCTATACGCAACATTTTGTCGAAAAATGACTAAGTTCAAAAGCTGGTAATTTTTTCATAAATTAACAGAAATCAAAATCCTAGCAATACGCACACCTCTGATATATGTTCAATTGATCTGCAAAAGAACAACTTCCTATCTTGAAAACTGTAGGAGAAGTTACCATACAATAGGGGTACCCTATATGCAATATTTTGTCGAAAAATGACTAAGTTTAAAAGCTGGTATTTTTTTTTATAAATTATCAGAAATCAAAATCCTAGCAATATGCACACCTCTGATATATGTACAATTGATCTGCAAAAGAACAACTTCCTATCTTGAGAACTGTAGGAGGAGTTACCCGTACAATAGGGGTACCCTATATGCTATATTTTGTGGAAAAATGACTAAGTTCAAAAGCTGGCATTTTTTTTATAAATTATCAGAAATCAAAATCCTAGCAATATGCACACCTCTGATATATGTACTATTGATCTGCAAAAGAACAACTTCCTATCTTGAAAACTGTAGGAGGAGTTACCCGTACAATAAGGGTACCCTTTTGGCAGCCGCCCGCCCACCCGCCCGCCATTTTCACCATTTCAATAACCGGATTTTTCCGTTGGAAAACCCGGTTAAAAACATGTTAGCTTTCTAGATAAAGTAAGAGTCTCTCTCTCTCTCTTTCTCTCCAGGCCACCCCCTATTCATTCAAAATCTATTTTAAGGTATGGAACACTACTGAAGAATTTCATTGTGTCTAAATCAACTACATCATTATATATTCGAAATAAAATCACTATACTATTTCATAAAATTGGAAAAATTTCTCCATTCTACCCCAGATAGATTCTGTTCATTTCAAATAAAATCTTCTAAGGTTAATTTCCATAATTCAATTTAGATTTAAATTTAAAAAAATATGGTGTGCAATATAAAGACACTTCAATTTACCTTTAATTCAATTCAGTTAATTCAATTGCAGCTAAATGTATTGCATTAAACATCAATTTTAATAACACAGTGCAACATGATTGTGCATATTTTTATATAAAATTCAAAAACATAAAAAAAACAAGCAGTAATTACCTTTAGAAATGCTACTGACTCAGGTAGAAACTTGTTAAACTTAACAGCCAGTTAGGTGTACTATACTTCCCATTCTATATGGTCTTTCAGCCTGCAAGACAAGGAGGGAGGGTCCATAAATAACAATATCAATGATCTAGAGATTCCTCAATGTCACATGCATTCATAATTTATCACTATCATATCTGCTTGATAGCTTTCCTATAAACAAGAGTTTAATTCACACCTCTGCTAAGCTAAATAGATTTCTTGGCCCAGCATGCCAGCAAAGTCGTAAATTTCTGTTGTAAATTCTGTCTTACCCAAAGAAACTGGACCCAGAATTATAATGGGGACCAGTCTAAAGGATTATAAAATCACGGTTTCCAATGCAATATCCAAGTGCAGAACATGTTTCACAGAAGTTCAATCGTAATGCTGGAAAAATACATTGTTCTTCCGATGTGGAAGTCAATCGACCAGTTCTTTTAAAGCTCTTGAAAATATATGAATTGTTGATGCTTGTTTACGGCAATAATCACCATGATATGATCTGATAGCAATAAAGTTTTGTCCCTCAGTTGGTGGCAGAGTGCTAAGTTTCTAGAGTGAAGCTGCTCTTAACCTTTAAATTGGAGATAAAATTTTCGATTGCTATTTACTTTGGTATCCAAGTACCTAAACAGTGGCATCATCTGTCCTAGGTTGATTGAACTGTATAATGTTTACAGGATACATGTATACATACAGATATTTTTGAAGTAAATGGAAATATAACTTTAAGATGTCAAGTCACAAATGTACAACATGAGGGAGAGAAATTATGGTACAAAACTTGTTTTCAAAGAAATCTGCTATGACCTGAACATTTTACCTCTGGCATTTATCTCTGCATTGCATGTACACCATTTATCCACAAGCACTCACTATGAGAAGCATGAGCCAGACATGGTAAAGGGGAGAAAATATATTGTCCAGACAAGGATTTTTCAAAGAGGTCTGATATGATCTTGACCTTTGACCCAGAAACTTTAAGGTCACTGTACATACTCTTTACATATAGACACTCTGTGGGTGAAGTATGAGGCAGAATGTGCCAAGGGGGAGA
This sequence comes from Magallana hongkongensis, assembly GCA_016163765.1. Classification (NCBI taxonomy): domain Eukaryota; kingdom Metazoa; phylum Mollusca; class Bivalvia; order Ostreida; family Ostreidae; genus Magallana; species Magallana hongkongensis. The sequence goes on from WFKH01011801.1 coordinate 43,283,475, forward strand.
GAATATACAAGGCATGGACAAGGATTTTACACAGAAGTCTGCTATGACCTTAATAACCTTTGACCTAGAGACTTGGTCAAGGTCACTGCACGCTTTTTACCCAAAAACACTCTGGGAATAAAGTATGAGCCAGACTGGGCCAAGGGGTGGGGTGGGGGGGAAATATGCCCCGTATACTAATTGTTGAGAAGACAAACAGATGGAGAGCAAGCCTAATCAATATAGGGCTTAAAAACCATATAGTTTTCAGTTGCTGAAATTTTAAAAAAATACCCTACCTCACATTAGAACAACTCCTACTCCTACATAACATCAATACTTTTGTGTCCCAACAGTAACGAGCTCATACATGTAGATGCAGTGTTATAGCTGGTATGTACAATTTGTTGCTTCCCAAAATAAAATCCACTTTTCTCTGATTCATTGGCCCCGAACTATAAAGAGCTTTTCATATTCAATCTAAATCGTCAAATAACCTGTTGATCGTCGGCTTAGAGATAGGAAGAGACGTTTACAGACTTCAGGCTGGAATCAAAGTTTAAAGTCATTAAGAATGGTGGGCAGATAAGATGTCATTGTTGCTGAAAATCTTTCTTCCAGCTGACCATTATACCAAATTCCATTTAAATTAGAGAGCACTTAAAATTGTTGTTAAGATACTCCTGGTCATTCATTGTAACATTGCCTATTTCAGACACTAAATGACCTTATTACAGATATTTTTTAAGTGTAAAAAAGGGCATTATCCTATAAAGAAATAGTTATTATATGAGGTAATTAACAAGTACAGTTGTGGAATCTAATACCAACTCATTAGTAGATAAATGTTCAGAAAAGTAGATCAAATTTTGAGAGATGACAATAAACTCTAATTGTATAATGACAAGATATTTTACATCACATAATGCAACAAAATACCTGATCAATCCAAAAATTCACACCTTAGTAAATATGTTATACACTTTACTCATTTATGAATACTGAAAGCAGAAACCTGATCTGAAAATTTGAGTATGACATGCATATTCCTTATCAATATAAAGATTTGAGAAGTTGTCGTTTTGAATGTTAACAGCTGATCTACCCTCCAGGGGATTTCCGTATATTACATCTGAATATAAAAGGTAAAAAAGGGGGGGGCACAAAATGATGACCTTCAACCATTACATACTTAATTTCTGTTATGACATTTAATTACTTAAAATCATTTTTTCAAATACTCATAGAGATTAGACATGTTAGAGACAGAGAATAATAATTTCATTGCATGATCTTGAAATATATTTCAAATTGAGGCATTATTTTGAACAGTTGAACAACCTTGTAACGGCACTTCTTAACATAGGTACAAGAAATTAAATTGCAGTCACTTAACCTGCCCAATGATTTGTATTTTCCCCATTTGGTCCCATACCTAAGCACCCAACTTGATGTCAACTAGTACCTTTATGAGTGCATTTGGATCATTTTAAACAACTTCTCTTAAACAAATATTGAATTATCAATACTTGCATGTATTGCCACGTAGCCAGGTGTCTGAGAGATTGGTGCCAGATACTGCAATTGTTAAGCCCTCAGAAAAGAAATCATTTATTTCTACTAATTTTTCACTCAGCTTACATCAATAATATTCTTGAAACCCAAGACACTTTGAAAATCATTCCGAAAACGAACCCATTAATTATTTGTAATTATGTTACATATGATCCATGTGGAGTCTTTTCAAAGTAGCAACAAAAAATTCAATTAGATGGAAAATGTCAAATGTTTTGGCATTTTTGGTGTCCCTTGAACCAAACTCATAGATAAATGACTTCTGTTCCCCCAAAAAAGTAGCCCATGTAAGAAAATTTTTCAAAACCCTTAGTAACAACCACAAAATACAGCCTTGGTTGGTATTCCATGTTTCTAAACATACAGTTGTATGTTTAGAGAGAAAAAAACTAAAAGGCACTGCTCATTCACAACATTCAACATTCCTTTTTTTCTTCAAACAGTTTAAATGCCAAAAGTTTAAATTATTTCAGTAGAAAAAATCCTATAGATTCAATCACAACAGCTTAGAGGAATGGTTAATACAACCTTTAAAGAAATGACTACCAATTGCAACACAACAGTTTTCTTTTCTCTCTCTCGATCTCTATTGAAGACTCCCTGGTAACTGAGAACGGACGTACCATAGAGGTGTGAAGCTGTATCTCGGACTGGGATCTCCCCCGACAGAGATTCATTGTTCAAAAGAGGTTGAATGTTAAGAAACTGCATTGAAATGCACAATAACAATTGAATAGACACTATTAATTGAGGACTTCAATGCCTTTTGACAACCTTTATGACAGCTAGCCATTGGTTTTGATGAGAGCAGCAATTTCATTGTTGTGTGGTCGTCAACACAGTAATCTGCTCCTAGATATTACTTAACACACGCTAACTGATTATAAACTAAAATGACAGAGATTTAATTATCATAATTACAAACTGAAATCTTTAAACTGATAAATATGGTCAATATGTAAACTTAACACAGACATGCAAGGTTTCCAATCATATACCAAAAAATGACGTTTTAAAACTAGAGGTTATTTGCATGCCAGTGCAAAAATACATTGCAAAACTTTTAATTTGAAGGATCTTACAACATGAATTCATCCCTTTATACAGCCTTTTATAGTCTCTCAAACTTTTTTTTTATTCACAAAATGAAAAGGCAATCCCATGGGGAAAACAAGCAAGTATTTGTATAAAAATTTGCTCTATAAAGATTAGCCAATTCCAAACAGTAACCTTTTGATCAGAATTCCAAATCACTTGAAGATTTTTATAAGAGAATTCGCTTCAAAAGTCACCACGTTTGTCGAGTGGTCCCAGCAAAGATTAAGGACTTAATGGACATCTTGAAATGTCAATCGCGAGTCTTTGCTGTAGTGTCCAAGTAATCCTCCATAATCGTATCAGGTCAAATCATATACATATGGGAATGTTCAAGAGCAAAGTTCTTAGAAGACAAACCCAGTTTAGAGCCATTTCGTTTAATTTTTTTTACCACAATATGTTTACACACTACCCCCACCTCACACCAACTTCAGTCAGTCAGGCTTTCTTGTCTGGAGTTCCAAAATAACTTCTCAACCAATTTTGTTGACACAATACCAATAAAACTAATCATTTAATATCAATTAATATGAGATCCATGAGCATTTTTCCGGTCCCTACTCCTTGACTTCACTTCATCATTTCCCTTGAGTAGAAGTCTTGAATCAATAAAGGCTCTTATTAAAATGCTAGAAGAGTCTCTTTCCATTCTTGGGAGATGAAAAGGTAGCTTTTGAACCTACAAAGAGCTTTCTGTGCCTAGGACATTGGAAATCAATGCCAGTGAAACCGATCTCCGTACCAATACACCTGCCATTCAAAATGCAGGCAAAAATGTTCAGCGTAACCCATGCTTATAAATACTTATCTTGAGGGGAAAACAATTTTTCTTACTTTGAAATAATACAGATTTATTATTCAAATAAATTTGTAAATTATTTTTAATTTTTTTTTTTTAAAGTAAGCTAATCAAGAAAATTTATCACAGGAAAAAGTATTTTCAGCATGGGACATTTTTTCCAGTCTTATCTACATGTACATGTATAACCAGAAAATGGTTACATTTGTGTATAAATCCAATAACCAACCAAGCAACCTAGAACATTTGAAGTGAACATTACCATAGACTGAAATAATTTTGATTGTAAACCATCTATGCCATTAGCTGAATTTTGAATAAAATCTGCAAAAATTTCAAATTTTCAGGATTTTCGTCTCTGAAATATGGAATAAAATGTATATAGAGCAGATTCAGATGTCATTTAATAAACACAAGCACTGCATTCCGAGTGGGAGTGACTATTTATATAGTAACCATCACAACAAACGATATATACTTACAAATATTAGGAATCTATAAGTATCACATTATGTATATATATATATTCCTCTTAGTTATATGAAGTTCCATGGCCAAGTTTACTACCACATTTATATTACACTCAGTTACACCTTGAAACAATACTGACACAAAAGCTTTCGCACCGATTGTCCGATGGTGGTTAATTCTCCTTCAAACCTTGCAATCCGTATAGGGACAAACAGGCCCACAATTACACCGGCTGATTACTGCTGTTTAAAAATCGCGTACATTGTTTGCCAGTAAAGAGATTGCCGTTTTTGTTCAACAATGGCACCTTCCTCTATCAAACAGTTACAAGATCTGATTGGGAGTAAACAAATGATTTTGTTTGAAGTGTTCTTATTATGTACATCGGTGTTATAATATGCCTCGTAGTTAGTTGTCTGTCAGCGTTTTAAAAGCTATCGTAATGATCTCATGAATATATATAAAGGTATTGGATTAAATTTTTTCTTAGATTGATGTTGACTTTGAAATCAGGTGCCATTATGGAGAGTGCAATAATTAGAATAGATCAAACATCAATATTTGATCCATAATTCAGAAGAGGGTAACAAAACTTTTGATTCTTATTTTCAGTATGTGAAACATTTGTCTGGAGGTGGTATAGATAAGAAAGTAGAATTTTCATTGAAGAATGGCTTTTAAATAAACCACTCCAATTGCTAAGCCTAGTTCACAATTGATGTTTTCACTAAACAAAAAAATAAATCAAAAATGTCCCATTAAAAAAAAAGAAGTTAAAACAATTGAATCAAATATACCGGTACATGCATTACAGGTAAGTATATGATGCCAAAAAGAATTGCGTCCTGTAACAATATCATTGCATATAAGAAAATCTGGGGATGGGAGGAAGAATTTTTTTATATCTAAATTAATGAATTTTCATAGTTAACATTTTGAAGGTAATTTTGAGGGGGGTAAAGGGGGAATGTATTTTTAACAGATTTTCAATTTGTTTCTTTTGCTTTCACCTCCATACCCCCCCCCCCCCCCCCCCACCCCACACAAATCAACATGGAAGTTTTGATTTAATATTAAAATGAAAGGTAAAGGCTGGTATAAATTGGAATATTGGGGGGGGGGGGCATTTTTTGTCATAAAACCTCCAAAAATATGTATGCTAAGTGAAAAAAGGACTGATTCAACTGCGAATGTCAATGATATTTGAGAAAAAATTTTTGATTTGTCACTGTGTGTAGCCAGTTCATATCAACTAATATTTATTTTTGTAGACATATTCTATTTTAGTTTTATTCCACCACATCATTATCAAACTAAAATAGCCAAGGCTGTAGACTACAGCAGTATCCATTACCAAGCCTTTTTTGTTCCTTCTCATTTTCTCCCCATTTAATGACCCTATTGATTTTTGCACCTTATTTTCTTCATAGCTGATCAGGCTTTTGTTTCACAAATTAATTTGTTTTTAAGGGGAGGTTGTGTGAAGCTTTTGATGTCCTGTTTATCACATGAAACACAAATCTTTCTTCTTCAGTGAGTATCCTAGCAGTGGCCAAAGGTAACATCAACACTTTCTCATAAATGCCCTGTATATAGACACACCTGACTGCAGTAAATTATCAGCTGATTTTCTTGTCTTTCATATTGCAGCTCATCTCAAAAGCTACTTTCAGTTAAAACTAGCTGTTATTAAGTATCTACTGACAAATCAAGATCCTTGCCATCAAAACAGAATCTAGATCATGTCAAGGTCATATGATATACAACCTTGACATATTTTACAAGGACAAATTTTCAGATCTGCATTTAGCATAGCAAACATTATTGCGTAAAATAAAAATACAGATTTACAATTTTTGTATTGTACTGTCTAGGCGACAAGATCCTTCAGCCTCACTGAACTCAATGGAAATCAGTCATCTTAATATATATATAGACAATATTGTCCAAGTGAGATTTCATTAAATTTCTTGATACAGAAATTCTATAGTTTTTTTGTTTGCTTTCTTGATGTGAAGATAATTGAGTTAAATTATTAAGGTTTGGCTCCATCAAGTTTTCAAGATCCTTCGAATTTCACAACAAATAATTTTATAAACATTAATCTAATATCATCACAACTTTTATCTGCTATGTTTCCTGGACTTACTGATATAAATTCAAGCTATTTAATTTAATATAAACATTATTTTGGGATTTGCAATTTATATTCTTTTTAATTGCTAACAACCCAAGGATGCATTTTAATTTTCTCTCGATTCTTTTCAGACAGAGTTCCACAAATAATTAACACAAAACTGATTCACTGGACCAGAGTGTACTACCGTAATTTGCAGTGCAGTGAGGATAAATTGTCAAAATACAATGACGTAAACCCATCTATCTTCTCAGTTTATCATCATGACTTCGCAAAAAAAAAATTCGAGCTTTCGAAATTAATATCGTTCAAAACTTAAAGCAGAATACAATCAGAGAATTTGATATTCACAGCAGCATTTAAAAATAAGGTCCAGCCATATTATTTCAAGCAGTGAAATCGTTAATTTGCATTTACAACCCAAGGCTTTCAGTGTGCATTTAAAAGGAATTGATTAAATTCTTCTGTAAAAAGACGTAAGGCTAAAAGTTAATTATTTTCAAAGTGTTCTTTTCAGAATTAAGGTGTTTTATGACAGTGAACAACATCAATAAAATGGATGCATTTATTTGCCTTTAAAGAAAAGAAGACAAAAAAAGTAATCCAATGGATTGTAATCAGTTACAAGATGTTGTTATACTCAGACATCATTAGACATTGTATACCCTTATTAAATCTGGTGTAATAGATAGAAAACGGCCATTTTATACCTTTTACAACAAGTTTAAAAATCAGACACTGTCTGTCAAGATTTTGGAACATTCACATAAGCCACGACAGCGGCCAGTTGGATATCAATTAATATCCCAGCAAACATTGTCAGATGTAAGGAAACATGGCACCATGCCCCCCCATATATTGGTTATTAATTATCGACAAGGACTCATCTAGTATGACTCCCAAACTATTCCCCCAAGCCCAACTTGTAACGCTGAACATGTAGTTTTAAGCCTAAGTCCTGTCGACGAAACAATGACCGTGTACTCTTGTCACCTCATTCGACTTTTCAGGTAGACAAAAATATAAAAAATCAAATCCAGATCAATTTATCTTATGAGGATGACAGACAGTCATTAGCAATGAAGGTATTCTCCTGTAAAATATAATCATTAAATTGGGATAAAATTTTCCTTTCACCCTCCCACTGATTGCATTAAACTTTTTAATATCATGTTTTTTTTTTAGAAGACTACATGCAGAGATTAATTTTAAATACCAGATAAAAAAATAATGTAACGTTTTATATTAATAGCTTGAATTCCACCATTTTGAAACAAGGTGAGAAGATAAGCTTTCTATTTACTTTATAAATGTTCCCTCTGAATACTAAATCAATAATTTTTCTTGGCTATTTTGTGATAGCATTTGACTTTTAAAACATTTTCAACTCTTTCCCACTGTGAACAAGAATCACGCACATATATAGAAAATCAAACAATAGCAGTCCAGAGATTAGGCATTATCATTCAATATAACTACCTTGTTGCATACCTAATCCAATCCTGTACAACAACATATAAACAGGGATAAGCATTTTAAACTGTGTAAAAAATTCTTTTCTTGAATATTAAATGCTCCAAGTATTTATATTTTTTTCTATTTTGTATAAGTCATAGTTAAACAAAATGTGAATACCTGGTATTAAAGTTAAACAATGTGTTCTTTTAAACACTTTGCCCAGGCATGGCGACAATGTAGCCAGCCTCATAGTTATATGATCAATTTAACCCTAAATAGCCATGAACTTGGTCAGTCTTTATAATTGGCCTTGACCTTTAAGATCACCAAATATGAACGTAAGTCTCAAATTTGTAGAGTTTAAAGGTTAAGTTTGCAACAGGGCTACAGACCAAATGGCAATATGTCCCACCTTTATATCTAATCTAGCTAGGTTATATTTGAAATTTGCAAAATGATCCACGAAATATTAAAAAATTATGCAGTCACTAACTTCTTTCAGACTAGCAGAATGAACAGGTTATTGTATATTGTATTCCAGAGAAAGAGAGAGAGAGAGAGAGAGAGAGAGAGAGAGAGAGAGAGGAGAGAGAGAGAGAGTAAAAGGAAATCACTTGATAATTAAAGTTTGAACAGGTCTATCAGTTTCCATTTTGATTTTAAGGACTATGTATTTACATGTACCCAAGTTTATCAAGTTAAGCCAACACTATAGATTGGTTTTTAATGTCCATGTCTGGGTATGCCATTGTAATGTTTTACATTATCTTTGATGTCCGATACTCCACTTACTCCAGCTTTCGGACACAAATTTCTAAAACATTCTTTTATGAAACATGAGTCAAGAATATTGACCTTTAATAAGCTTTCGACTTTGCTCAACACTAACAAAATCACACTGAATTTTAGTTTTGAAAGACTCATGGGACTACATTGTATTTTTTCATTCTATTCACTTTGCAGGAAGTTATGTTTCTAAATAATGTCTGCAAGCACACTGGTTTTTAGCCTACATAAACATACACAGAAAACCATAAGCTACCCCTTGGAAATTTCTTCCAATTTAAAGTAAACCCCTACAGATTTGAAGTTCAATGGAACACAGGAAAAAATATCTTATGTAACATTGGTCAATGTTGAAGACTAGACAAATGTCCTGATATACCACACAATTACATACATCTAATCCTTAATACATTACTGATACAATTTCCTCCATTGTACAAAGAACATCACAGAAAATCTACAACTTGGGAGGGGAATTACAGGGGTATATACCTTGTACTAAGTAATAGATGTGCACTTCAGAAGGAACAAATTGTTTAAGATTTTCAGAGAAAAGTTTTAATAATAACTACTGAACAACTTAAGAGATCTAGATTTCAAACACAACCTGAGTCATAAACGAGCAAGACAAATAAAAGTTACACAAGATCAATAGAAGATTCAGGTTTCTTAAAAAAAATACAACTAGAAACATGAGAAATAAAGTGTGTTCATAGTTACTTGTGATTGGACAGCTGAGCTAGTAATCACTTTGTCAAGTTAAACATCGAAACCTGTAAATCTAAAACTTGGAATAGTCATATGCCTTCATTAAAGGATCTGGACATAATACTTTTATAATGACCAAACATGGTGCATAAAGGGATCTGAAGACATCAAAGAAATGGTGTACATTAAATGTTTCAGTACATCGAATTGTCTGCCATAAAAAGAAAAAAAGCCACCCCAACTCTTACAAATACATCTAAGGAAAAATGAGCCAGCAGTAAAGAGCAGGGTTTGTTTGGAAACATTTTAATATTGGACATTATTTCCATCAAACATAAATAGACATTAACTTTGATGTGATATCCCTTTTTCTTATTCTTTGCCAGGCTTTCTATCTCCAGTCTTTAAATATGAAAATGGTAACTGCTCTGATCAGCCATTTAATGGTATTTTCTAAAAGGACTGACTTTAATGAGTTCTACGTATTAATATCAGTAAAACATCAAAAGGAATATATTTCTGCAACAATTTTAGCTCTGGCTTTGTTTTGGACACCGAGTATAAATGAGTGCCTAATCTTGTTATCGATAAGCATAGAAAGTGGTTTAAAATAAAGATACAAACTTTAAATATTCTGTTTTTCATATTACATGTACACTGATGACATCACTGACAATGAATTTTACACAATACCCTTGGAATGACATTAATAATTTCTTTAGTACTTAAAAGCCTATTAAAAAGGAATTCATACATGTAAACCATTTTTTTTTTTACCAAGGGTTTAAAAGTGAGATAAAATGTATCTCCCTTGATTGGTGTTTCGCTTATGATCTTTATCAAACTTGCTGCATTTTCTTTCCTGTAATGTTTTTCTCTCTTCAACAAGATAGAATAATTAATGCAGTTACACGTTAGATAATAGTTAATATTCTAAATGTATTATGTACCATCACAGATCATGGGAGATGTACGGGGTATATATAAATTTGTACATCAACTACTGTACATTTTACAGTGCATTATATAATTCAATAAGAAAATAATGTATTGCACAGTTTCTTGTGATAATTTTCAAATACAAACTGTCAACTCTAAATAGATGATATTATATATGTATAAGCACAGCCAACTTCTCTGAATAGAACATGAAGTTGAACTGTATTCATTTCATCCTAATCAATATAAACATGCTTTATACAAAACGCAAACTTAGAAAATTAATGTAAATTAAATTCATTTATGCTGCACAAGTTGATAGCAACTGTTCAATCAGCGACCAACTCATCCATTTCTAGAGATAATATGTAAATTTTGAGAATGTTTTCATCATTTATCTGATCAAAATAAATTAAATCCCTCCTAGTTGCCAACATTTTGATACATGACTTCTAACTTTCAAATAATATTTTGTTCACTTGGCAATAAAATAAGTACGGATGTTAAAATAATCAGAATCTACCCCTACAAACACTATAACAAGAAAAAAAAATCTGGTATTCAAACTTGTCGTACATTAATTGGGAAAAATTTTGGCTCATTATCAATTCCGATGAATAAATTGAACAGATAAAAAAAATTCACAAGAGATCCATATTAAATTTTAAAAGCTACAACAATACCAAAAATGTATAGATCTAGTTAATTAAAATCACTTCGATCAGGAACAGAGTTGGGTTAAAAATGAAATTGGAGTTTATTTCTTACCTTTGAAGAAATTTCCCTCACAATTACTGAAAAAAATTCCTGGAATAATACTACGAATGACATTCACACACAATCTGTAGGCACTAAACACTTTGTCCTCACCCGCTTCAAATTAGCTCCCCACGATAAAACAATATTAAATCTCCATTGGCTGATTACTTAACGACCAGAATAAATGCGTGCTCTGTGCAGGTAAACCTACCTGCGTGAGATTAGCACTGGACACAATACTTCTGGCGGGGCTTATCTTTTAAACTTCTTAGTCAGCCATCCATCGGAAACGACTGATATACCAAGTGTTAAAAACATGAATCCATAAAAGCCCCTGCAAGAGCATTTAACTTCATCAAGTCTACCCGAGATCTCATACTGCTATCAAGATGACAAACAATTTACTCAAACCAGGGTCTCTATATAGCTGTAAACAGCCCCCAATTCATAATTGATAACACCAAACACTGATGATCTAGACTCAGTCAATGTTCGCGGGTTTTTAAAACAAAACTAAATTCAATACTTCTAAATGACCTGCTCGACAATGCAAGATTCAAAGTTTGCAATAATTCATCCATTTAAATATATGTGTACATGTCCATTGAATTTGATATCAGTATTTTGTCTGAATTCATTAAAGGACAATTCATATACAAGAGGGTAATCTGCACAGTGTGGTGTCCTTACTTCAACCTTTAATACAAAGGGTACCAAGACCTGCAAAAACTGTGAGCTTCTCTACTGAAACTATTTTTACATGCCTCTTCCAGCAAAATACAATAAATTTGTCATTTATAATTATATAAAATTTGCTGATGTTGAATTAAAAGAAAATCTATTCTATATTTGTGTACGGGTCTATACATATTTTCACTTCTCATTTTTTTGTTAAAATTTTATCAAATTGCAATATATGATGCGTTCTGCTTAGATTGCATGTCATTATGCATGAAGGTGACCAAAACTAATGAAGTCTGAAGGTTATAGTGTCGGGCCTTACGACAGCATTATCATTCTGACAATGAAGATGTCATAGGAATCAATTCTTGAAGTTGAAAAGCTGTAAATGCTATGGATTTGTTGGTACATGTACATGTATTTCCAAACCTTCAGTTTGGCCATAGAGCACTAAAAATTCCCCTCAGGTTTTTCACATTTTTTTTATTTAATAAGACTTCAACCTGGATTATTCATCATTCTTGTATATTTGTCAAATATCAAACATTACACTTATGTACACCATGTAAAAACCTATTCTTGATTTTGATAACAGAATCTTTTCCCTTGTAAAGTTTGACAAGAAATGCCAGATCTTTATCAGAATGATGTTTCTTACATCAGCCAGAGAGTCAAGACTAAGCAGAATTTTAACAACAGGTCAATAACATTGGGCACAGAAAACAGATATTCACAGATCGGGATTATTTCAATTGTTATTTATGGAGGGTACTTGACAATCCACCGTCGACATGTGTATGGGAAACACAGTACTAAATCACATCAGCATTACAAAAGCATACCTTGGCTAGAAAACACTTGCTTTGACAGGTTAAACAACCATTCACCTGGAAACATCTGCTGAAGAATTTGCCCACTTGCCAGTAAATTAAAACTTCATCCATTAAGTCTCGAGCATATCCTAGCGATGTGCACTAAATGCGAGGCTCTTCGAATTGATCACAACTTGGTTGCATAGATATGAGGTCCCCTACTAAACATCTTTAATGAAGAAATGAAGAAATCAAACAACCCATATACTATGTAACTGGGCAATCATTGAGGAAAATTAATGGCAGGGCATTAGGTTTTCTTAGATTCACAGGTTTTCTTAGATGGTCATGAACATCAATAAGTATAATGATCTTCTTGAAACTTTCAATGTAGTCACATGTATGTCACCCAGGTCTTGGACTGTGATATTCATTGAAAAAAACCTGCTTGATGATGTATTCACTGAAGAACATTCGAAATATTATATTATTGCCATATAAAGATTTGGCCAAGATTTATTCAGTATCTCTTTAGAGAGAAAACGTATACAATGTACTGTGAAAAAAATATTCTCGGTTGAGAATCGGCTTGGACCTTCACCGAATCTGGCCGCGATTGAGGTGAAGTATGCAGCATTATCAGTGATTATGAGCAAAGAGAACAGCGAATACACTGCAGTAACCCAAAGATCTTTATAGGAACCACAAGAATATAATACACAAGTTAATTTTCTATATGTTTACCTTATCATCTTCAAAGATATCACGTGAAACTGTAAATTTCAGACTGTCAACAAGAAACTTACAAAGTTCCCGCCATGTTGCAAAAACTCGAGAGCTGCAATGAAGGGCAGTAACTCGTTTTAGAAAATAAGAACACGCATTTGCGTTTAATATCAGATATTTATTCAATGAATAAATATACATAGCAAAGCTATGATATGCCACATTTTTTTTATCAGTATAAGATACAAATACAGTCTGAAAAAATATATTAAATGTCATTCTTTAACAGTCATCTGCTCTGATTTATTGATTGAAATTTTAAATAATTATCAAAATTGAAACATACCGTCAAATTTTAAATCACAATGAATTTTTTCACAATGAAATAAAAAATAATTATATTGCAACTAAACAGACAGATTAAAAATAAAAATCATTAAGAAAAAACAAACAATCTATAATTTCAAGTGATATGATCGATATTGGTAAAGTAAATGATTATAAATGCATACATATAAGAATAATTCTCCCCAATGTGACTAGTTATGTCATGGCATCAAAAACAAAAAAGTATGATATGTCAGGTTGTTTTGTTTTTTTATAGAAAGAGTTAAAAAAAAATGTGATGGAGTATGCAGTACGTTGAACTTGAGGGTTGAGCAAAAATTGCAAATATGATATAAAAAAATAATAATGACTTTTTAAAAGCAGCTAGCTTCCATACATCCATGGTCCCATTTAGAAAAAGCTATAGATAAAACAATCGGTCAATATATCTTGAAATATATATGAATTCTTTGTCTCGTAAAATATTCTCTCCTCATCAACAATTTGTATGACTTTCACTTGCTCATAAAATCACTTTACTTACACACTCATACAAACATAAATGTGTACATGCAGGCACACATGCCAAGTACATATGATAACACACCACTCTACTACATATTCAACATTCACACTTGCATTTGTTTATTTTCTTCACATCAAACATGCATTCACACATATATGCAAAGTTATGTTGTTTTATCACATCAACAAATACAATATATATTTTACATGAAACAATCAACTTTGGCACAGTAATTAAATAATATCTATAATTGCCATAACACAGTGTGTCAAATGCGTGAATGCATAAATGTTTATAACATTATGTAACAAAGCACAGTGTGAATTTAATATTTACAACAATGGAGAGTTTCTGTATGAATATTCTTCGGCAGGTAACACAGTAAATATATGAATATTTGAAACAATGCCAAGTAAATAAATGAATATTCTATATATAATTAATATTGTATAAAATTTAATGTACCGCTATGTACAGAGGCCATAACAAATCATTTAAAAATCAGCTTCACAAAAATCCTCAATACACAAATAATAATTATGCTGGTATTTATAAAACCAGAATGAGACAACCTAGATACAATCTTTGTCTAACCAGGTAGATTCAATTGAGGCATTAATTTATCTGCAAATTACCCCCTTCCCCCCCCCCCCCCCCCCCTGCAAGTATGACGTGCATCAAAATAGATGGGAGTTGAGTATTTACATGTGTTAACAACCATCAGACAGAAGTTCCAATAAATATTGATTATCCCTTTCTGATGTTATGAGGGACAGTTTAATTCATCTTCTCCATTTCTACAGTCCTGCACTCCATCACATCTCTGATGACTCTCAAGGCAGAAACCAGTGTCACATCTGAATGCACAGTCTGAAACTGTTAAAAATCAAATTTTTACACATTATGTTGGTAAATCATGATATAGACCTACAGTGTATCTACATGCAATTACCAACTCAGCACAGCTTAAATTCCTACAAATGTCACAGTATTATATGGAATTACTTCGGCAAAACAATTCAAAAGAAACAATTCATGAAAATTTTGATTACAGATGGCCATAAAAAAACAATACATTAATAACATGCATTATTCATGAGTTTCTGCAAAGATAAGACATTAGGATGAAAAGTAGTAATTTTTTCTCTTGCATGTCTATTGATAAGAAATATTAGACAATCCATTTTAAAACAGTGTCTCAGATTAAATATAAATCCAATAAATGCCTGGTAAAGAATCTCAAATGTCAGAACTATAGGGTAGACATGAATACATTTTATACCTGTTGGTGTAACAGTTGGAGTTGGTGTGGACACAGGTTCTGTAGTAACTGCATCTGGAAAGGGAGACAAGCCAGTATAATGTATAATCATTAAAAATTTATTCTTAAATGTTTAACGGTAGCTATAAATGTAAAGGTGTAATGTGGTATTTTATAACTTATTGAGGAAGTCAATTTGTCTCCATGGATGCATGGGTACCTAAATAATCCATGAAAAATTAAGTCACCATAAATTCTAACGATTTATTGAAAAATCACTCTGGAACGCCGGATGCTTATTCAGAAGCTTTCTCAATTTCAACTGATATGGGAAACTGACCTGAGCAAAATGATTCAAATAAAAACCTACAGAGTTGAAAAACTTCAAAGGCAGAAGAATTAAAATTTAAAGCAAAATGAAGGACAAATTAAGAGGAAGATGAAGAAGATCTTACCTCCTGCGCATGGCAAGAGCAGCAAGGCGATATCATCAACGGCAACATCTGCATCAAACACATTGTTCTGGTTGTCCAAGCCGATCCGTCTGGTCACAAACTGGATGTTCAGATGTGTGTTATCTGGTAAGTTTACACACCCATATGACCATTCGTCGCTGGAAGTCTGGTTCTGCCACCATAGCAACTGGCTCCGCCCATCAGGGAGCTGGGCAATCACAGACAAGCCTTTTGATTGGATAAAAGTGAATTCGTTTTCTGTCACGATGTGGTAGTAGAATCCTAGACTTTGGCCAACTCCTGTGGTAACATTGGGAGTTGTTAATACTGCAATTTCACCTCTAACACCATTATTGCCCTCTACATAGAAATAGTGCCCTGAAAAAGAAAAGATGCCATAATCTGCAAAATTTCAATGGAGATAACAAATACCAAGCACATTTTTACTACTTGTTTTCAAATTTATAAACATTTCACTTTTAATTTCAAGCTTATCCAGCACCATTCCAGGCAACCTTGTGTCAATATTCTCTTTGAAGGTTAGATCTTTCTTGCAATGAATGTTATGTTACATTTTTCTTTCGATGGCCTAGCTACATTGTATCTTGCATGAAAGCAACATGAATATTAATCCACTGTCAAGTCATGGGCTATCTGACTCATTATATGATTCTCTTCCATATACCGCCTCGTAAAAGTTATTTAAACAGATCTGCATTAGATTATAGCTGAGCTGTATAGTCTATTAGTTTGAGATATGCTTTTAATCATACAAATATCAACTGTTTTAGATCTTCTTACAAGTTATCCTGAAATAACTTGATGTCATGTATGATGTACCATACCCTTTTGACCAAGGCCTTTTTTAACTTCATCTAAAACAACAGAATCTTTTCTTGAAGTAAAACATATAAATGTACTATTCATACCTAGTGACAAATCCCTCCTCCATATCTGATGAGATATTAAAGGTGACCATATTTCAATTTTAATATATTTTTTTTTCATCATACTGTAACCATTGTACTTTACAAATAATCCTTTATTTACAAGTAGATATTTACATTTTTCAGTGTCTTTGTCTGTGATAACACTCTGAATTGATAGTTCAATAAATTCAAATGACGTATTGTTTGGGTGCAAGTGGGTTTGAATAATTAAAAGAAATGAAAATCGCTTAAATGTGTCAATATTCTAATAATAAATCGTACAATTGCTGAAAATTATATAAATATAAGAACAGTGTAACTTCCATATCTCAAACACTGATATCTTGAATACAATGGATATGTCGAAGTGATTTGTAAGTCCCAACCACTTATTTTTTTAAAGTATTTTACCCTCGATATCTGGAATACTCGGATATCTTTAAGTTTTAAACAGTCCCATCTAGTTCGAGATAACGAAGTTTGACTGTTATAAGGAATCATTCTTTGAATATTATGAAGTGATCATTTTGGTCGGGGCATGATCAAATCTATCATAAAGCCCTTTGGGCTCTCTGGGATTTGACCACGCCCCGACCAAAATTATGACCTCATAATATTTAAAGAATGATTCCTTTTCCCTTAAATAATACAAGAGACCAATACACAGGAAAACATGTATATACCTAATGTACATATACACTGTAAAGACGAAAACACTAAACTTTCCATTTCAAAAGCTTTATAATTTAAAAGTCACCAGAGGAAATTTGAAATTCAATAATCTTTAGTAAATTGGATAGTAACCTGTAGTATCCCCCAGGGTGTGGTCAGCAATGGGTCCTGTGTAGAAGGAGGGAGTGGCCCCACTGTGTCTCTGCCATGTATATAGGCCCTCATTGGAGGTGTAACCACAAGAGAAGGGGGTCTCAAACGTACAGGTCATACTGCGCAACGGATCTGTGAAGTTAATGTACAGTGTACATGTATTCCAATTATAAATTCTTTATTCATTAAAACAAAAAACTTTCAGAAGTATTCAGATTATTCTTCATAATATCTATTATTGATCAATTCCTTTCGATCTTAATAATTTACCACAAACAGTTCCTTCATCTGATTTGTCCAAACAATCCACTTTCTTGTCACAGGCAGAGGACTGTGGGATACAGCGGCCATTTTGACAGGAAAACTCGTTCTCTGTACATGCTGCAAGATGTAAGAAAATATACATTTATTTTCAATATCATCATATCCATGTAAGACAATGAAGTTTCTGGGGCATATGTTGAAATAATATCAATTTTTCACTTACTGCAGTTAGCCTCATCTGTTTCGTCCGGACAGTTGGTGATTCGGTCACAGCGCTGACTGGATAGGTAGCAGAAATTTTCTGATGCACACTTTAGTGTTCCCTCTGGACAAACTGGAGTACAATTATAATACCAATCATCATACTGAGTCTAAAAATATTGTCATTAAAACATTTTTGTGTGGTAAACCTCTATTTTAGGGTTCTATGCAAAGGATAGAGTTTTGAGACCCAAACAGTCAATTTTGTGAGATTTTTTTAAAGAACTAATCAAGGCTGGTAGATTCTTTCTCTCACAAAATGTGAACAGTCCCTTGTAAAGGTCTAGCTTGCATGTACAGCAGAAAATTATTTGTCAAAAAATATGAATTTACAGCATTATACATGTATTTATGAATGACAAGCAATGTTCTCATTCAAGCAGAAGCGAGTTTCTGCCGAAATGATAAATAAAATACACAGCCTATTGTGATATGTTTAGAGTACCGGTACCGTACTTCTAAATTCCTGGTATAAACAGTTAAAAAACATTGACAGAATACATCATCTATTGACATCTACTTATACTACAAATAAGTACCAAAGGTTGGGCATTCTCCAGGAATAATGCTGATATCATCTATGGCCATGTACGGTTTGTAATACTTGTTGAGGGGTGGGGTAGTCCGTACAAGCTGATAGGTTAGAACCCCACTGACCACTAGGGGGAGCTGCATCTGGGCTTTTGTCCAATCAAAAGTGCTCCTGTCTGTAAAGCTCCACAGCTCGTACACCTCACCTTTGGATTCTAGAGAAACCTAGTACAGAAAGAAAAAAAAATGAAAATCAATAAACAAGAAATATACAAGAGCAGCATAATATCTGTGAAGATTTTTGAAATTCCTTGGATATCAATCATAACAAATGAATAAAACGTGCTGGTAAGGAACTAAGACATTATAAATAAGAAACTTCCGTAATGAGAAGTTAATTAATGCAATGTATCTTCAATTCATTATATTGAGAAATAGAATCTCAGTCAAGATAAAGAGAACAAAACATTCCTGTAAATAAAAATGAATTTGATATGTGAGGACTTGCTTTAATTCTGACAGTATAGTGTACCTTGAATGTCATATCTGTCTGGGCTCGGTAGTAGAAGCTCAAACAAAACAGCTGATTGTCCAGGAAGAGCTTCTGTGTCATCTGGACACTGTTCCCAATCAGGTATTGTAGGTTGGTCAAAGCAAACAGCATCCAAGCTACAGATTTAAATACAGACACTATCAGTCAAGGAATGCACATATAGGTACTTGCGTGCTAATGAGTATCTAATTGGTGTTTACATGTACATATTTACATTTGCAAATATGTTTCCTTATAAGAACCTATAGAATAGTGAAAACGTTCAATTCTGTGTGAACCTTTTTTATGACGTCACAATGATATTGCACATGCTTATCGTTTGACGGTTGCATTATTGTAAACTTAAACAAGAGGCCCATGGGCCACATCGCTCACCTGAACAACAGTTCCTTGTAACATTCAATTTGGTATCATATGCTATTTCTATTTTAAACTTTGAAACCCTTTCTGGGGCCCCAGTATTGGTCTGGTTTATGGTTGGCTTTAACAATTTAGAATCTACACTATTTGAGGATGCTTGCAAAGTAATCTCACAAACTGTAGGATTGTATTTCTCTAGAAGAAAATCTTTAAACATTTTCCATATATATTTCTATGTTAAACTTTGAACCTCTTCTGGGACCCCAGTATTAGATCGAGGGTTACGGCTTTTACAATTTAGAATTTTCACTATTTGAGGATCCTTGCATAGTAATCTCACAAACAGTAACATTGTAGTTCTCGAGAAGAAGATTTTTAAACATTTTTTCTATGTATTTCTATGTTAAACTTTGAACCCCGCCTGGGGCCCCAGT
>WFKH01011801.1:43303389-43319209 GCA_016163765.1 Magallana hongkongensis
TGGTGCAGTGGGTCTTGAGAAGAAGATTTTAAAACATTTTTCCTATGTATTTCTATGTTAAATTTTGAACCCCGCCTTGGGCCCCAGTTTTGGTCAAGGGGTCACGATTCTTACAAATTATAATCTTCACAATATATACAAGCTTTTGTGTAAATATTGGCATTTCTGGCGCAGTGGTTCTTGAGAAGAAGATTTTTAAACATTTTTCCTTGGTATTTCTATGTTAAACTTTGAACCCCGCCTAAGGTCCCAGTTTTGGTCCGGGGGTCACGATTTTTGCAATTAAGAATTTTCACTATATATACAAGCTTTTGTGTAAATATTGGCATTTCTGGTGCAGTGGTTCTTGAGAAGAAGATTTTAAAACATTTTTCCTATGTATTTCTATGTTAAACTTTGAACCCCGCCTGGGGCCCCAGTTTTGGTCCGGGGGTCACGATTTTTGCAATTTAAAATCTTCACTATATATACAAGCTTTTATGTAAATATTGGCATTTCTGGTGCAGTGGGTCTTGAGAAGAAGATTTAAAAAACATATTTCCTATGTTTTTCTATGTTAAACTTTGAACCCCGCCTGGGGCCCCAGTTTTGGTTCGGGGGTCACGATTTTTGCAATTTAAAATCTTCACTATATATACAAGCTTTTGTGTAAATATTGGCATTTCTGGTGCAGTGGGTCTTGAGAAGAAGATTTTTAAAGACACGCACCCTATACACACTGTTTCGCAATTATCTCCCTTTTAAAAAGGGATTAGCCCTTTATTTTAGCAATTTAAAATCCCCTTCCCATAAGGATGCCTTGTACTAAGTTTGGTTAAATTTGGCCCAGTGGTTTTAGAGAAGAAGTAAAAAATGTGAAAAGTTTACAGACGGACAGACGGACGGACAGACGGACGACGGACAACGGGTGATCAGAAAAGCTCACTTGAACCTTTGGTTCAGGTGAGCTAAAAACACGATTATTTCAATAATTCTAAATGGATTGCCTTTTTCAAACGTAAACATAAGTAATAAACAGGAATGTTAAAAAGTTCACCAGGATATGAACTTGGTTTCTTCTGAGAAGCCCTTGGGCTTCACAGGATTTGATCATGTGACCAACCAAGTTCATATCCCAGTGAACTTTTTAACTTGCTGTTTATTTCTTGATTAACAAGTAAGAGATTGATTGATTTGCATACATGCACAAGGAGTATAAGAAAGAAGAATGTTGAGCAATATTGAGAATTTTTATGGTCATCTTTCAATCAATAAAACTATGTTGTACAATAGACATACATATTACTAAAGAGTAAAGCAAAAATATTATGAAACGAAATTAAATCAAAACAGGCATATATTTACGTGTGCTGAATATTTTGTATGACATACCATCAGAATCATTGTTTGTGTGCTCATTGAAGGCTTCCTCATACAATATTTTCTCCCGCAGGTAGGACCCATTCATCATTATAAATTCTCCTTTGTCATAGGTCATTTGTGATATCCCACAATGCATTGCTTTCTCAAAATCACAAGAATACCTAGTGGTATTTACTGAAAGTAAAGAATAAAAAAAATTTCAATCTTATAATTTAGAAGCAAGTAAATTAGAATTGTTCTGACCAATATTCTCTGTATAAGCGCTACTATTGATAATTTTCATTTGTTCCAAAACAAGGACCAAAATTCATCCCTCAATAACAGAGAACATGTTGGAATACATGATGAATGACTTTACCTAGTAATTGTCTAATAATTATTTTGCTGTGAAAACTTACTGAATGTTACAAAAAACATTCTACTACACTAGATTTTGAACTCTTACAGGTAATTATTAATGCTTCTTGATTTGTTTTCTAAATAACAACCAACCATAACAGCCTTCATTTGCTTTGCGCTCTGGGTGCTAATTTAGGTGAATACAGTTATATTCACTTCTAGATGTCTTACCTTGACAATTAGTCTCGTCTTTGTTACACTCTACGACGACGTTACAGATGGAGGATTGAGGGAGACAGACTGGATTAGCTTTATCGTCTGCACATCTGTACATGTCTGCATCACACACTAAAAATAAAAAAAATAAATAACACTAGAAATATGGTATATCAAATACTAGAAATCTGCCAAATATTCTCAAAATAATTCCTTTTATATACATATACTGAATATTAAAGATGGATCAAAGACATTAAAAGTATATGGTAAAATACTCTTTGTGGTTCAATACCTAAGCAACAAAATACCTCGTGGTTTTGAGTGCGAATATTTCATATATCACCTATAAATGTACTCATCATTTCCTAAAAAAAAAGTTAAAGTCCCAACCTGACTGGCTGCAAAATCCTGGAACTACTTTCACATCATCCAAGGCAGTCTTTGTTAGCTCTGTAGACATGAACTCCAAGTGGTATGTTCCTGCACTCAGGTCAAAATATCCGAGTTTCCACATGTCAGGGCTGGAGGCTGGCCCCACGACATACGCCGTGTTGCTAATGGGTATTCCTGAAGGGCTATACTCCCATGTACGCACTATCATATTGTCGTAGGAATCACCCCGCCGCAGGTAGTAGAATTTCACGCAGGACTGCACAGTGATCTGGAACTTAGGTGACATCAGCGAAGCTTCTGGTAGAGTGCCAAATTTTCCAAACATGAAATGACCTTAAATAAAAAGAAACCAACATTTAACTAAAATCACCTTAAAACCTACTTTGATGGATGCTGCACTGATAGACTAAATAAAATCTGTAAACATATATACTGGTATGTTGATGATCAATAAACTAACATTACAAAGTCTATTACTAATGTTTTTACCTGGATAATGACCAATTGTGTGATCGGTCCAAGGGAGGCTAGACTGGGCTTGGGAGTTGGACGCTCCATAGCTCCAGATGAATCCAGATGCATTGTATCCACACAGGTAGTTGTCATCAAAAGTGCAGTTCACCGAAATATCTGTGGAAACACAACAGATAAGTAACTTCTGCATATACTGTATTTTGACAATGAAGTATTGGAAACAATGATCAGGATTAATTTCAGTATATACATGTATTTTGAGAGCAAACAAGTAAATTTTATTGGAGTTTTTGGAAAATTGAAGTATTAATTACCGCACAGTCTTGTTTCATCTGAGTTGTCTCCGCAGTCGTTGTTTCGATTACACACCATTCCACGGTCAAACAGGCAATGACCATTATCACACTTGAATTTACACTCTGAATAAATAGGAGAAAAGAGTCCAAGGTTTGATAAACTGGTAGAATAATTATGTCTTCATATAAAGCAACATATCATTTAATATTTATATAATTATATAAAGGAATGTCAGTATAATGAAATAACAAATACCTAATTCAGATTTAACCCACGGGAGGTAATGCTTGACATCAGTGAAAACATTAGGAAGGTTTAGGGCACTGCAGTTAATTGCCACGTAGCTGGAAATTCCAACAAGTTTCCAGATTCCGGCATTGTTCTTGCACACTAATGGACCACCACTATCTCCCTATAGAGAAAAAAGTTTTAAAATCACGTTTACTTAATATGATATGATTAAGATATGTTATTAAGTAAATGGGGATAAAATCATACAAATTAACCAAAATGAAATGCTTACAATCAAAAGCAAGCATTTAATATAATGAGTTAATTGACAGCATGCATACCGTGCACACAGATTTGAGATTGGATTCATAGCCAGCACATAAGTAGCCGCCTGTGATGTTGCCGTTCCAATGAGCTGTGCTGTTACATTTACTGGTCGACCATAACTTCATCTTCAGTTCTTTTAGCATTGTCGAATATGTTTTGTCTAAAAAATAAAATCAAAATTCGATCTCCAAATATGCACTTAAATCTGCATGTTTGTTCAATTCTACGAGGCTTGTTATAGATGAAAACATTACACCCAATATCAATACATACATGTATAGAACATTGCAAAAAAAAAAATCACTCTCTTTAGTATTTTTATCTTACTATAGTCTAATTAAATAAAAAATTTTAAATTTTTAATAGATTTTTAATTTTATTTGATCAATTAGCAAAAAAATAAAATAAAGAAATAACCTCCTGGGGTAGTGTATCCCCACCCAGTGGCATAACAAATGGAGGTCTCCGTAAACTTCTCATTCGCCTCAGGGAAACAAATGGGCTGGATGTAAGGTGTGTATTGAACAGTATCGTTGAGCTCAAACAGAGTTATGTCCCCTGGTCCATACTGTTGGAAGTTCTCTAGGCCTCTGATGACACGCTTTATTTCGTACTGCTTCTGTGTAACTTCTGCAACACCGCGATTAGTCGCCCCAATCAGGACGTTTCTATCTGCCAGGTACGACCTACAAAAATATTTACAATATGGTGGGGTTTTAATCAAAGCTTACATCACTTAAAAATTACAGCTTGTAAATTCCTCTGAACTGAAAAGAGTTATATTATAAAGTGTACTAGCATTCAATTAATGTACAGAAAAGAAAAATTAATGATGATGATGCTGGCAATTTTAATGATTATGGTGATCAAATCTCCCAATCAATGGAACCAAGCCCATACATGTATAATAATGTCAAACTTACAGACAATGAGTTGCAGTGAGGACAAAGTTTGGAGCCACCAGGGATCCACCACAGATGTGTTTGGTGGTGCCTCCAGGTAGTTTCAGCTGTACAGACACCTGCCAAGGCCAGTAGCCAGGCACCGCATCGTTTCCACCCACAATGAAGCCCACCTGTGAGGATCCAACAAGTCTCTGGCCACAACCTAGAATTCAACAGATTTATAGAGGTTATTCTTATAAGTCATGGAAAAAATACGTGTATCGGTATGTAAGAAATGTAATATAAAGTAAATAGATTGTTATAATTATGTTACTATGTTTATTTACTAAGTTGCATCCAATTCAAAATCATTACCACTTAGCTTTTAAGACTACTTCTGAGACTACATTAAGACATCCTCATTCTTTTTTCCCCACATGAAATCAGTCTTTTACAGCATCTTAATATAACGATTCTTACCTCTTGGTTCACATTTCAAAGCCACAACCATAGCACCTTGGCACTCAGCCCTAATGGACAAAACATTTAGTCAGAGTTCTAGCTAAACTTTATAACTACATGTAAGTACAACTGTATTCCATTTTTATAAATAAATAAGTCCAATCTTTAAGCTGAGGTACATAAATATTTAATAAGGTAGAAAAATAAAACCTGAATGTTTAGTCATTTTTTTTTTTAATCACTGGTCTGTTTCTTTAATAGTTCTGCTTTTTATTTCCAAACTGAAAGCCCAAGCAAGATATAGATAATTTGCATGAGATAGTACCCCAAATAATGTTGCTTACCTAACAGAAGTTTTTCCGAGGTGTGAGGGCACTTGGCCGTTGATATCAAGATGGACGTACTGGCTAGAGAAATACTGCATGGAGAGAGCATTTGAGAAATTCCTACAGAACAATAGCAAAAAAACCGTGAACATTTACCAGTGAATTTCAAAGTAGGAAATAGGCAGAAGAAGATCCTAGTAATATTTTTCTTATCACTTTTCAAATTGAAATTCAGTAAAATATTCCATGTTTCTTCATACTGACCCTAGTCCCAGACTTTTGCAGACCTCAGGACCGAGGCTGTCTGACCAGGACTGGTAACAGAGGGGCTTAGAGGACAGCTGCAGGATGGACTGGGATGTCAGGCTCACTGTCAAATCAACAGTCAGTTTATTTAACTATGATGCTGTTCCCTTTGATAGTTAATCAGACTTTAATATACCAAGTAATGTAAATCAGGAAATCATTGACATTATGAGGCCATATTTTCTTTTATAGCAATTTTATCTACTGCAGACCTAAAATTCAGAAATTTTTATCCACCTGCAGTGCTTATAGATTTAATACATGTATCCATTTATACAGTAGCTAAATGTCATATGGCAACTCTTTAAAAAAAAAAGGAATCTGATTGACTGTTGTCAGTGTTTTCACCATCACACATACCACAATTTCTTTCGTCGGACTCGTCGGGACAAGCTGGCACCTTGTTACATCGTTCACCAGCCGGAACACAACTTCTGTCCAGGCAAGTGAACTGGTCAGATGAACATGAACCTATACCATCCAGAAAACATTACACATACATTTAATTGAATGCATGTTACACAATTATCAAATTGACAATTCAGAGACAATTAAAATATATCTCCATGTAAATATCAATTTAAACAAATATGAAATGAAATTCACTTGATTTAATTTCTGATGTTTTCATTTTTTGTATATTGTCCAAAAAAATCATATCAAAACAATCCTGCTATCAAAACTATCTTAATTTAAAAAAAAAAATCCCCAAAAATGAAATGAATTTTTTTTAAACAGACGAAGCCTATGTTTAGGGTTAATAGCTGGCCGTTCACTTACCACAGTTGAACTCATCGGACTGGTCCTCACAATCTGGTTCCCCGTCACACACCCACTCCTTCATGATACATTTACCGTTGGAGGGGCAGGTGTATCGATTAGTCTCACTGCAATCTACCAAACCAAACAGACGAAAGTTTTAAATATTCATACCAAATACCCTAATTTTAAGAAATTTTATAATTGCTGGAGCATTCAGTTTATCAAAAATAAATTCAATTGCATTGCACTGCATGTATACTGTCAAGTCTTCAATTAAATATCAGTTTTTACTTTCATATTGGTAAGAAATACTGGTACATTACAAAGTCATAAAATAAAGCTTAATTCTTATTCTTCTCTTGTAAAATGGATAATGTATACTCAAAAAAATTATAATGATTTCATTTTAAATGAAAATTATTTATCTTAAAATTAGTAGATCGAATGAAATGAAAACCATCATAATGTATTCTTCCTAATAGCATTAAGTGGTGATTTTTTGGAGGAAATTATTTTTTAAGATAGTTAAGAGAGATTTTTTGGAGGTTTTTTTTTGGGTGTGGGATATATAAACTTACTTTCCCTTGGTCCGAGGGTTGTGGGGACAGTGAGTAGAACCTGGGTGGTGGTGGTTGGAGTCTGAGTGGTAGACACCCCTGGGAAGCCACTGACACACTGGTCCAGGGGCAAGTAGTCACAGTATTGGTTAGTGGCTGCAGTAAAGTTAGTCCCACACTCTGCCTGAACATCTGTAACATCAAGAATTAAATGAATGATCTACACTATACAACTGGTAATGCAACACATTTAATACCTGTCCAAGTTTCACTTTAGTCACCTAACTTAAATTAGTCCAAATTTCGGAGACTAATTTCTTTTCAATGATATACAAATAAAGGTGGCTCTAAAAACAGTTCTAAATGATTTTTTTTCAATTTGTTGATATATTATCCTCCTACATAGCTTTTAAACTGGATTTCAAAATTAACAGCACATATTGATCCATGCAAAAAAATAAAGCACATCTTTTATTTCATAAAAATTGTGGGTATATATATGTGGGACTTACCATCACAGTAACTTTGACACGGATTAATCTTAACACCTTCACTGCAAACTGGATACACAAGGCTGCACAAATAGTACATGGCATTCTGGGAGCAGAATACACCTCGGTTGAACACTGCAAAAACCTGATGCGCCTCTTCCAGAGTGGTGTGTCCAAACAGATTTGGAAACATGGTAGAAGAGCGACCGACGGCTTGGCACTCAGG
This sequence comes from Magallana hongkongensis, assembly GCA_016163765.1. Taxonomy (NCBI): domain Eukaryota; kingdom Metazoa; phylum Mollusca; class Bivalvia; order Ostreida; family Ostreidae; genus Magallana; species Magallana hongkongensis. The sequence goes on from WFKH01011801.1 coordinate 43,311,046, forward strand.
GACAGACAGTGGGGTGCAAACCCCTGCAACACAATCAAAAGAAAAGTCACATATATTTTTTAACATACACTGTAAATTCCTAATTAAGCATAAGAACTATTATCTGCGTAATATCAAGAGAAGCATCCCTCACAGATTTTTTTAATTTTGCATTTATATTTCTGTCTCCATTTTACTATATGAAATAGCAATGAAAGTTTGGCACTCATGATTTCATGTTACATGTATTACATTAGGTGACAAAACACTGAGTACTCTAGATTTCTAGATTTGTTTTCGAGTCAATCCAAAAAATGATCATCAAAGATCTCTGAAAAAATGTTTTATTGATATTAGAACCATTGTCTATGAGTTTTCATATCATCGAAACTGTGCATTTTACTTAATCCATAAAAATTCATGCCCACAGATATTAAAGAAACCACAGTACCATATTTACAGTAAGAAAAGATCTTCATTCTTATGTCTGCAGAGTTGAGAGGTCTAACTTGTTACCTGGAGTTTTAGTTGAAGATATGGTGGTTGTAGGGGCAGGGGTGGTAGTTAATGATGCAGGTATCGGTTGACAATTACCGGAGCCGATAGTCGGGAGTTGTGGACAGTACTGAAGGCCAGCTAGCTGAGTAGCATTGCCACATTCCCTGTTGACAGCTATTAAAAGAAATGACATCAAAAGAATTTTTACAAGACATAAATTGCAAATTTTCAGTGAAAATGGTATTCAAAAGAAAATCAGTTTTTTGACCCACACATTTACATAGATATTTCAAATAATTTAGGGGGAAAAAAAGTGCTGCCTAAATATCTCGGAACAGAATGATGTATACCATAACAGTCCTCCTGACAGGAATACTTTATGGCTCCAGTTATTCTGTCACACAACGGAAACACCATTAGACACGTATAATACACCGCTCTCTGGGAACAGCTCTGCTGGTTGAATTGATCAAAGAACTGCTTGGCCGCAGAGAGATTCGCATGGTTGAACACATTGGGCATTTGTGTATAGTGGAGTCCCAATCCTCTACATTCCGGAGCATTTATTGTCTCACACACTTCTTGTGTAGTATCTAAAACAAAGACATCATAGACCACATTTTAGAGAAAAAATCATTGCATCATATGTTTCCAGTATTAATTAAGACACTCATATCATGGTTTCATCGACATTATTCATTGAGCATTTTCATGAGTTTTGTTGAAGAGTGCATCCCCAAAAATCAAATGCTTATCCAAGTAACATGTATAAAAGAGGCTATTGTTTAAAAATTTTGTCTTCCTGAAAACCTGACAGTGTGTTTTGCAAAATCCACAAAAATGGATGCCATTTAAGGAATGAAACATTTGTAGATTGTGAGTATTGTGTATACCTCCTGCCACACAGCCCGTCACAGGGAGACTGTTGCAGTATGAAGGACTCGAGAGCATCGAATTGGGACAGTCCACATTCGCCTCTGTAAATAATAAGTCATAGTCACACCAATGCAAACAATTCTTAAGACATTGCTCAGATCGTCAACTTTGGGTTTTTTTTGTCTTCCAACCATCAGAGAACTATCCATATATCAATCGAATTAACTAGTACTGTTACTTCAAATAATAGTTACATGGAATATTCTCAGTGAGAAAAATTACCATTCTTATGGATGTACGTACCATTGCAAAGGCTTTTACAGGGAAATTGCATGATTCCTGTGCTGGTATTACAACTGGGGAAAAACATGTTACACAAGTACAGCATGAATTTAGCGGAGCAGCTTTGGTTCTTGTAATATTCGAATCGCTCCACTGCTGCACTCAAAGTCCCATCCCCAAAGGCATTGGGGAGAAGAAAGTGGGTGTGATTGACCGCTAGACACTCCGACACAGTGGTTGTGTAACAGAGCTCTGTAAAACACAATGTCAACATTTATATATTACACTGATTCAGACAAGATCAAGTAAACGTACTAAGAAAAAAGCCATGATATTTAGGTCAGAAAAATATCTCTAACTGGAATAGATTAGCACAGCATTTACTTTCAAAAATTGTTGGTCTAAATAGTGATTTTTGTTAAATCTTTTCAAAAAGTTAGGCTAGAAATGTTAAACGTTCATATTTCTTCAATAAATTTGAATTTCTCTTTGAAAATCATCATCAATCATTACATGTAAATCAAAAGTCATGAGAAAACAAGACACTGTATGGTTACAGTCATTCATCCTAAAACAATAAACAACACATCATACACATATTCAGAGAAGAATGAAAATGTGTTTGCACATCATATTCTCATACAGAGAAGACTTAAGCATGTGCATGTGTGAGACCACCCATGGTACCTGGTTGGGGTGTGGTTTCTGGTTGTTGAGTGGTGGTGATGGTGGTGGCGTTCTGGTAACTTGGTTCACAACCAGTTTTTGGCAGTTGGACACAGTAAGAGTTGTTGGCCAATGCCAAAGTTGGACAGGATGATAATACATCTACAACAAAAAATTTGACGTGTCATTAGTAGTAGAGGTCCTTCTCTACACTGAACAATAATGCCAGCTTAGGTACTTTTGTAAACCAATGAGAATTATCATTTTTGTGTGTTACAGTGCCATTGGTACATTCTTTAAAACCAATATTACATCATTAAAATGTAAACGTTTATTAGAAGTTTGATGGAACAGCTAGAGATCCAGTAAGTTTTAAAAATATATGAAAAAAGTAAGTCAAGTATTACATGCCTTATTTTTCATTCACAAATTGTCTTTCGAGAACTGATTCCAGAAGATAAATCTTAGCAAGCAAATACATTGTATTTTGAATTTTTTTGAGGAAGTGTTTTATCTCTATGATCTGAGGTTGCTCATGGATATACATGTAACATAATACTTGGTTTACTGTATTATTTTTTTTTTTCATACCAAGACAATGATTCTGACATGCGTAGATAGGTTGCATCGTGACTGAATCACACTTCGGAAATAACATATTGCAAGTGTAATAAAGAGCGCTGGCTGAACAGCTTTCATTCTTGAAAACTTTGAAGTAAGTGGTGGCTTGTTCTAAACTGTTGTGTCCAAAAACATTTGGTAACATGACACTTGTGTGGCCCAAAGATTGACATTCAGGGATCTGAAGGGGCAGGCACCCTGCTGAAATAGACATTTAACAAATTCAGAGCACATCAAAATCATTTATATGTAGTTTTTAAATATAAAATACATGTAGCCACAATAAATAAAAGAATATCAAATTCATGGAAGTTTGGAGTTTCTGGAAAGTTCCATAGTTATTTGTGACCAAATTAAAAATTGACACACACAAAAATCTTTAGACTTATTTACAGATATTCAAAGAGTGATACCTGGTTGAGGTGTGGTTTCTGGCTGGGTTGTTGTTGTAACTGGATCTTGGTAGATAGGTACACAGCTTGTTGATGGCAGTGTTGGACAATACTGGGGAGCAAGCAGACCGGGGCAGGAAGCAGAAACAGCTGCTCAAGATACACAATGTAATGTCAAATCAATCAATTTTAATGTGGTGATTTTATTATTTTGTTTTGGTATACAGAGATAGCAATACCCCCCCCCCCCCCCCCATATAGCTGGGAAAAAAATCAGGGATTAAAAATCTAAAATCTAAAACAAATACTCACATGTACAATGATCTTGACATGCATAAGTCATAAGTCCAGTAGCTGGATCACACTTGGAAAATAACATATTACACAGGTAATACATGGAGCTGGCAGAACAGCTCCGATTCTTGTAAAAATTGAAGTAAACCATGGCTTCATCAATAGAGTTTTGACCAAAATAGTTGGGAAACATGACACTTGTATGGCCCACTGCTTGACATTCGGGGATCTCAAGGGTCAGACACAATGCTGCAAGTAGAAGAAATTTAGTTAAAATAAGAAGCTTTGAAAAAGCAATGTAGTATACCTATCAAAAAAAGATTTTTATTTGATAAGGATCCTGAAAACACCAAAGGAAAAGCTTTTATCTTAAGAGTTTTTAAAAGCAACATATGGGGAACAATTCCTCAAATGCAAAGCTTAGCTACAGTGGTACCTAGATGTATTTTGCAGAAGGCATAGTACTTTCAAACACTATTAGTACCTTTTAAGATTCGATGTAGCTTAGATACTATGTTAGGTCATATCTTAGTTGCACATGTACATGTATCTTATAAATTGATAAGAATTTTTTTACTCTTCTGTGTATGGAGTCAGAAATACTTTTTATTCCAAAGACAATATCTTCAGGTCATTCACAGTTATTCCAGAAAAATATCGAAAATGGTGGATACCTGGTTGAGTGGTGGTGGTTTCTGGCTGAGGTGTTGTGGTAGATGTGGTGACTGGTTGAGTTGTCGTGGTGACTGGTTGAGTTGTCGAGGTGATTGGTTGAGTCGTCGTGGTGGCAACTGACTGAGTTGTGGTGACTGATTGAGTAGTGGTGGTGTTGACTTGCAACTGGTAGCTGGGTTCACATCGAGATGTGGGCAAATTTCCACAGTAAGTGGGGCTGGCCAATTGTAGATGGGGGCAAGAGGCATAGGTAGCTGGTGAAGTAAAAGAATGGATTGAAACTCCTTGCATTACTTTGGAATCCTCCCATCATATTTTAAGGGTGGAAGGGAAAACTACATGTACAAGGGAACATTTTGAATTCTTTACCCATTTTTCTTATACATGTATAACTTTAATAACACTTACTTTAAAAACTCTTTCAACCTCAAATCTCTGAACTTGTAAATTTCAAACCCTCCAAAATTAGGCTTAACTCATATATCCCCCTCCTCCTTTTTCCCCTCCCAAAAATAAGAAAAGTTCCGAATTTGACCGTAAAAAAAAAAAGATTGGTACATCGTACCTACCATTACAATGGTCCTGACAAGCATAAGTCAATAGTCCAGTAGCTGGATCACACTTGGGAAATAAGATGTTGCACAGGAAATACATGGAGCTGGCTGAGCAGCTTTTACCCTTGAAGATGTTAAAGTAACCCATGGCTTCCTCAATAGTGTTGTGGCGAAATAAATTGGGAAACATGACGCTTGTGTGGCCAACTGCTCGACACTCGGGGATCTCAAGCGTCAGACACAATGCTGTAACAGACATTTTTATGGCATATAAGCCTAAATCAAGAATTCAACTGAAAGCTATTCCAAAATGAATTCTTAAACTCATAGCATTTGATCAATATATATGCCCTCCCATATAAAGCTACATTGGCAGGATTTATTTTCCAATATAAATTCAATTTCCTGTGAATATACATATACAGTGTACTATTCAGAGCTTTAATTGTGTTATTAAATAAAGATCTAAAAAACCAAAGTTTTTCTAAAATATTATTTGCAAATACCTTCCTCCTTTTTGGGTTCACAATTAGATGTGGGTAGAACATTACAGTATGAAGGTTCAGCCAATGTTAGAGATGGGCAGGCAGCATAGGTAGCTAGTCAAAAAAATGAAAAATTAAAATTAAAAGCTTAGTACTGACAGCTTATATGCAAATGGATATTTCTGCAAAGTACCTATGTGATAATATTACATAAATAAATTCCTCATTTAAAATTTAGACTGAGGAGTTTTACAAATTGACCAACCAAATTGGCTAAACTATCAGAAAGTGAAAACCGTGGAACAGTTCTTAATTACAAATCGAAATGCAGTGGGAATTTATTATTCTGTATACCAATAATCCAGACACTTAACCTTTCATCTATAAACATTTCATTTATAACTGATTTTCAAATTCTACTACATGTATTGGTGAATCAATCATCTGGATGCTTGAATATTCCAAATGGTGACAAGGCCGGGTTCCATATTAATAAGGCTTCACAGTATAATATAATTGGCACACTATAGTTTCTGCATCCAAATTGAAAATTGATTCCCATAACCTAAATTTACTAGCATTTGTTATCATCTATTAAACTTCACACCTACCATTACAATGATCCTGACATGCATAAGTCAATAGTCCAGTAGCTGGATCACACTTGGGAAATAACATATTACACAGGTAATACATGGAGCTGGCAGAACAGCTCTGATTCTTGTAGAAGGTTAATAAGGTCATGGCTTCTTCAATAGAGTTGTGACCAAAAAAGTTGGGAAACATGAAATTTGTGTGGCCCACTGCTTGACACTCAGGGATCTCAAGAGTCAGACATAATGCTGTAACAGAACATAAGATATAAAGAAAAGATCTCCTACAATCTTAATGTGTGATAATATTACTACAACGATTTGAGCGCAATCTATTTTGTTCCCAAGTCTTGGCAGACAACTGATACCATATACATGTAGTGGGTTATTTGGCAAATTTTGCAATTTTGAGAGATTCATATATGTGTAAGCCAATTAATTTGGTACACATAATTTTCCACTTTACATGTACATGTATAAGTTAACATTAGTATAATGGCTCAAATAAGCTAAAGTAAGCATCCCATCAAAAATACCCCCCAATAGACTACATCATACATTTGCTTCGAAGCTGTACTTTTAAAATATATAGCAAAGATTAAACACTCTGTTTCAACTTACCAGGTGATGTAGTGGTAGTGGTAGGGAGAGTTGATGGTGTGGTTACAGAAGTGGTAGTGGTTTGAGTGGTAGTGGTAGTGGTTACCTCTGGATTCACACAGTCAGTGGATGGAAGCTTGTCACAGTAGGACGCTTTTGCCAACTCAAAATTATTGCCACATTCTTTCTGAACACCTAGAAATTAACATTTCACAGACATTGAGTGTGCATGCCTCTTTAAAAATATACCATCTCTTGAGTGTGTACATTGCCAATACATGTTTTTTGCTTTGCAATATGAAAAAAGAAGATCTGATATTATAATACTAATTATGAAAATACTAATAAGTCACGTATTTCAAAGCAAGTTTATGGTAGAGTAAGGTATGAGAATGGTTGAAATTTAGTTGCCCTATTGAAAGAACAGTAAATCTTTATAAATGCATTGCAATGTGTATTTCAATTCGATTAAGATTTTTGTCTCAGAACTTTTTTGAGAATGATGAAAACAATGGAAAAAAGAAAGAATTTAAAATTTCTAGCATCACTTGTACATTTTATGAACTTAAAAAAATACAGTAAATGTCCTATTATCATGAAAAATCTTACTGCGACAGAAGTCACTACAAGGCAGACTGTTGCCATCACAGCTTGGATACATCATGGTGCACAGGTACAGCATGGCATTATCGGAGCAGCTCTGCATCTTAAAGATCTCCAGCACAGTCAGGGTCTCCTGAATGCTTGTCTGGTTCAGTAGGTTAGGTAGCTTTGTGGTGTTCAACCCTAAAGCCTGGCAAGCCTCCACAGTCAGTGGTATACACCCATCTACAATAAGACATCAACTCATCACTTCCAGAATCAGTGACTCCCCCCAAAAAATGTGGATTCTTCAGCCACTTTATGTCGTTATATCTATTAATTTTTTTACATGTTGTATTCATTCGACACAATGGCATCAGTATGGCCACAACACTCAAGAAGCAAAGAAACCTTTATCTTTACCGTACTTGAACTTGTTGTATGACCTTGACCTTTAATCTCATTTACTTTGCTCTTGACCTTTGCACAGTTCAAACTTTTTCTCATGTAAATAGTTTCAAAAGCTAACAATAAATTTAGGATTTCAAACTAGAATATAGAATAAAAATGAGACTTAACAAACCTTATCTCTGAGGTAAAACCCTTAATCTTTTCCTATTTATATTTATTTGTATGTACATTGAATTTTGAATTTTTATCAACAACTCTGCCTGAATCATACCTGACTCTTTAGTTGTTGATAGTAAGGTGGTGGTTGCTTCAGTTGTGGTGGTGGTGGTAGTTGGTTCTGGAGTAGTAGTGGTTGTTGGTTCTGGTGTGGTGGTGGTTGGTTCAGGTGTGGTGGTGGTGGTAGTTGGTTCAGGGGTGGTTGTGGTGGTTGGTTCAGGGGTGGTGGTGGTGGTAGTTGGTTCTGGCATAGTAGTAGTAGTTGGTTCTGGTTTTGTAGTTGGTTCTGGTGTAGTGGGGGTTGGTTCTGGTGTAGTAGTAGTTGGTTCTGGTGTATAAGTTGGTTCTGGTATAGTAGTAGTTAGTTCTGGCATAGTAGTAGTTGGTTCTGGTGTAGTAGTAGTTGGTTCTGGTGTAGTAGTAGTTGGTTCTGGTGTAGT